>LS494213.1:52927-68793 GCA_900490845.1 Pristionchus japonicus | reverse complement strand
GATATGAAAATCGATTTTTTGAACTTCGCGCGCACATTGCACACCACGCACGCGACGACGAATCCCAAAACCACCAGTTCATCAATCAGGGGCACAGACCCTCTCATGCCATGGTAGCGAGGAGGGCTGGATCTTTGTGCTAAGGAGATGTCCGGAAAAGAGACGAAATGATAAATTTTTACGGAGACAGTCTCTTAACAAGGCATCGGAGCGCCCTGTTTCGCAACCGCGTCACTCGAATTTCGTAAGGCGAGGCTGAACTATATGTAAACAGCGCGCGCTCTAGACGCGACGGGTAAGGTACCTGGGCGAGTTTCGTAACATTTCGCTACCCTGACGCACACCAAGTCAAAGGGGGGAAGAAAGCTCATTTGCGTGGCACAGGTGATTCTCTCTCGGCCGAGTCATTCTGCGCCGAGCGAGAGAGAAAAAGCGGTTGGAATGAGGGGTTTTGCGAATGTTCGAGCTTGTAGCTACTGAACGCGATCAAAATCAAACAATCGGCGACCTTGGCGTTGTGTAGGAAGGGTATGGGCAACTTTCTGCTCAAACCCCATATTTTTAGCGTTATTCTCCGCTGAGGAGTAGGCTTTTGGGTGTGGAAATCAGTCGTTTTACACTGTTTTCGAAGACTTCACAGCAAATTATTTCAAGCAGCTACTGAATGCGATCGAAATCAAACAATCGGCGACCTTGGCGTTGTGTAGGAAGGGTATGGGCAACTTTCTGCACAAACCCCATATTTTTAACGTTATTCTCCGCTGAGGAGTAGGCTTTTGGGTGTGGAAATCAGTCGTTTTACACTGTTTTCGAAGACTTCACAGCAAATTATTTCAAGCAGCTACTGAACGCGATCGAAATCAAACAATCGGCGACCTTGGCGTTGTGTAGGAAGGGCGTGGGCCACTTTCTGCCCAAAGTCCATATTGCGTTTCAAATATGTTTCACAAGAAGACCCACCCCTGCCGCACACTCGAATGCGCGAATGAGGAATGAAATGAGGTAGTCAGATTTGTTTCACAAGAACAATTTCACTCTAGTGCCCGAAAAAGGAATGAACGAGGGGGAGACCCGAGATTCTCCACCAACCGACACTATAGGTGGAGGAGAGGGAGAATGAGGGGATGGAAAAGAGAGAAAATCGTCTGTGCCACGCAAATGAGCTTTCTTCCCCCCTTTGACTTGGTGTGTGACGCAATACTTCGCCGCGCGCTTTGCGGTTGTTTCAGATTCGCCTCAACTTGCCGTGCTAAAGGCATTCCCGTTGACAATCATTTGTGCGGAAGCACACTGCTAGGCCAGCGACTATATTTTATAGAACCGCAAAATATAAAGCATAATTTAGAACCGTAAAGTAGAGCCGGGAATTGGTTTATTGAGCCGTTTGAGTGTTCGTTGCAACTGTCACTTGCAAAGAGAATGGATGGATGGTTGAATAAATGTTTCGTCGTTAGGCACTCGAGCGTCGAATTTCCTAGAGTCTACTGAATGAAAATCTTCATTTTTTTTTCTCTCTAGTGAGAAGAGCTGTTTTTGGCTAGTAAGAAACAACATCATTCGATCTTTTGAAAGTCACAGATAGATAGGTGTTTCGTCGTTAGGCAGTGGATCTCCTAGAGTCTATTGACATCCCGTCCATTTTTCATCGGAAGTAAATTTCATAGAAATTTTCTTGATCTTTCATCTCCGTCACTAATCCTTGTATCGAATGGAACGGATCTAACAACGTAAACATATGTGTTTATCCTTCCGCTCATTGAACTGAACATTCCTTGAATTGATTTGTGGTGTGAATCGCGTTTAGTTATCATTGAATTCGGCATGCCAGTTTCCTTCCTTGAATCCTTCCACAATTGTCACGAAACAACGTATCGTCATCTTTCGGCTACCATTCATGCTCGTGGTGAATGATAGGATAGAGAAACCTTCTCGTTCTCTCAATCTCGCGTGCATTAGGTCGATCAGAAAAGCGAGAGAGTATGTAAACGTGAGAGAGTCGTTGTTGAATCATCAATCGGGAAAACAGCTTCATCATTCCTCGCGTCTCTTCTCTTCATGATTCCGAATCAGTACATGTTACTATATTTGGTGCGCCTAGTTATTTCACGGCAAGTTAAGGCGAATCTGAAACAACCGCAACGCGCACGGAGAAGTATTGCGTCAGGCTTGCGGAATGTTGCGAAAGCCGGCCAGGTCCCTTACCCGTCGCGTCTAGAGCGCGCCCTGTTTACATAACGAGTAGCCTCGTCTTACGAAAGACGACTGACGCCGTTGCGAAACCAGGTGCTCCGATGCCTGGTTAAGCAACCTTGTCACTCGATTTAAAAGGCGCGTCGCGCGGGAATCGCACGCGAGACGCGGTCGTTCTAGGTTCAATGCTCCACTATCGTAACGTGCCGTGATTTTATTTTTGATTGTTTCAATATTCCTGATGCAGTCCTATCTGTCACCAGTTGCATTCCCCGCGCTCAGGTCTCCTCATGAATTAGTACATTTACGCGTGATTTTGTATCTATCTCCTTCAGTCTATTGTTCAAACCTCCCATTGGATGAATAGATAGCATTTATCCTTTATCTTTGCTGCTCATGGTATCAATACTGCTTGCTCTTTATTACAACTTGTGTTCAGGATATTGGGACCAATTTGAATCACTGCCGGTTGTTTTTATATTATTGGCTAGTTCACCATTGTACAATGCAAAGCGCCTCTAATTTACGTATTGTTGAACATGGCTAATCGTCCTGCATCCTTTCATGCCGTTGAAATGCGCCATGTTGTCGATGTTCTTGCTTTGCTAACCCATCCTCTTGCTTCTCCACTCGAAACTTCCCAGCTTCCCTGTATTTCACGCGTGTTTTTCGTTGCTAACCTCCGATCACTTTCAACACTCCACACCCCTCTCATACCCTGAGTGCCTGGAACCTTTGTTTCCGAAATATATTCGATGTATCTGTACGAAAATTTTATGCTTGTTCGCCACTAACCTTACGGGCCACTACTTCAGCAGTCCTCCTCTGCCCTCTTCATTTATCCTTTATCCTCATGTTCAAACTTGCGCGTTTGCTACTAACATTTACCTCTTGCCTTCAGCACTCCTCATCAACCCGGTCCCTCCACCACGACGTCATCCTTCACCTCTTCCCGACTCCTCTCCTCCTCCTCCAATCTGGACCACCTCTCGACTCCCTCGCCGTCCACGCTGTTTGCCGCGCCGCTCGCTCCGGCTCTGGACTCGTCGCCCTTCTCGCCGCCGACAGGTCCGGATACTGCACCGCACTGATCACCGGTCCTGGTCCTGGTGCCGGTTCCGGTATTCACCGGTCCTGGTCCTGGTGCCGGTTCCGGTATTCACCGGTCCTGGTCCTGGTGCCGGTTCCGGTATTCACCGGTCCTGGTCCTGGTGCCGGTTCCGGTATTCACCGGTCCTGGTCCGGAGCACCTATCATGCACATTTCTCCCACTTTCCTGAACTCCTCACCTTCCTACCGGTCATTCTCAACGCTCAACTTGCAAACTCAGAATAGCGCTGTCATAACCAGGTCTCACTCTTGCAAATCAGAGTGACGCGAGAACTTTGTGCAGAGAGGCATGTTGGCAGTGCTATTCTTGAACCTTTTCAACCGAAATGCCTCCTTTCAACACGAATCTGACCGGTAGGAAGAGCACTGGCTTGGAGCACGGACTGAAACTCTCAAATCACCATTCGGAACCAACCCACACCCTTGCACCGATCACCGATAGGCGAGAGAGTGTGCGAAATGGAGAGACCGTGCTCGAATTCGAACAAAATCCTACAGGACCGGTAGGAAGAGCACCCTGGATACTGTAGCTGGAATGAATCACGAACTGACTAGGAATCCCCGAAAAACTGGTCAATTCTCCACAGGACTGGGTGACGGCGACGGCGCGCCCTCCTCCGCATCGTCATCGTCGTCTTCTGAATCTCCCGGCGGCCTCCTGCCTCCCCCGCAGACGACGTCGACGTTGACGATGCAGACGTCGATGCAGAGAGGCGGACTGGGAGGGATGATGGGCATGGCGGGAGGCTATGCGGATAGCCTGAAGATCCTCTTTTCCAAGGTACTAACACATATTCTGGACTATTTATTTCTGGAACTGTTGACTGGGGGGAAAATGCTGAAATGATGGGCATGGCGGGTGGCTATGCGGACAGTCTGAAGATATTATTCTCTAAGGTGTGCTTTCAACTAACAAAAATGCAAAAAATAGGAAATACGACCGAAAATTATGGAAAATGAGCATGGGTACGCGGAGTTCAACAGGTGTCACAGCGTTCTATCCCGACAGACAAGGGTGAGGGTCGACCTAACGGAACTGCAAACTCAGGATTCTAAAGAAGTTTTGAAACGCATCTCGATTCTCATTTTGTAACAAAAGCGATCAGGAGAATTGCGTTACGTTTCACAAATTTCTTAAATTCCGAGATCAATTTGCAGTTTGATTACGGTTTTGCGGGAAAATTCAAAAAGATAATCCCATTGTTCACTCTTGTCTGGAGAAAACAATGGGGGTCAGAACGCTGTGGTGTGTTTGCTTGGAATTACTAACATGCGCCATTAGTAAGACTGGCATGATATTTGAGAAAAATAGGTGCATGAAAAATGCACCCATTTTTACTTTTTTACTACTAAATTTGTGTCAGTTCTATGGCAGTGAGCAAATATAATTAGGTTCGTTACACGAATTGCTTGCAAGGGATAATTGAATGAGTGAGATTAGGTGCAAAATGTTCATGATATTTACGGGTTTGCTGCAGGCACTGTTGTTTAGAAAATAATGCTCACGTGCAATGTGAAAGTTGCAAATTCTACACGAAATATTTCATGCATTCAGACACTGTTAAAAAACGAATAAAGAAATAACTAATAATGACGCTCTCAGGGCCATGGTTAGAAAAATCGTCGTGCAATGAGTGTTATTAAAATTAAAATTAATCAATAAAGTGAAATAATTTCAGCCATCGGGTCATGAGGAAGTCCTATCGGAAGATGAAGCACGAAGGCGGCGGGAGCAGCTGAACAGGCGGCCTAGCTACCGGTTAGTCAATAAACTCATTTTGTTAGGGAGCTGAAGCATTACGAAGTGGTGGGGGGTTAGTTGAATAGGAGGTCGAGCTACCGGTTAGTAGATTATTATTCTAGAAAACTGAGAATAACTTGGGACTATTGGGGGAAAATCATAGAAATGGAGTTACAGGGTAATTCAAGGACTTAGCTCAGATATTTTGGAGACGGGTAGTTCATTCAATTATTTCTCGACCTTTTCGGGTGAAAACGGTAATCTCATTTCTTTGAAAATTTAAATTTATGGTTGGGGTTCCGAAAGCTCCGTTCTGAATAGCTCTGGTGATTAGTGGTTACAAACATATCCTGAAATTGCCAAACCAGTAGACAAAACTCTTTGTCGTGCCGTAAAAATATCTCAATTGTATGTGTTGTGATTCATCTACAAATTCGATTGTTTTCCATGTTGTTGTATCTCTATTAGTATTCGTTATTGTGGAGTGCAACTACTGATCCCTGGAATATTCCACCCACAGTTCACTGTTTCCACATTGTGCCGATCAGAAAATGATCCATCAAGCCTGATTGATCTAGGATTTTCGGTATTTTCGTGAAGTAATAACTCGGAAGTCCCTGATTACGCCTAAAGATTAGAGGGATGACGCTGGATTTTCGTCGATTATTCCAAGAGATTCGGCTTAGGACGTGCCTTGTGAGTAGTGTATTGGTATAGCTCGGCAAGAAGCGCTCTCTTCACTTCACATACTCTCTCACCGGTCATAGTGACGAGAGAGTGTGGAGATTTCTGCTTTCCGAACTTGTGAGTAGTGTAGTGGACCGACGCTTAATTGAAAAGAAGCCTGTTCTAGCCGGTTTATTGCCGATTATTGAATGCACCCGAGCCGCTTATTGATATTGTCTGGCTTTTGGCGCTTCGATATTGAATCGCACTCAGATTCATGTTTAGTTTCGATGATCCACAGAAACTTTTATGCATACTATAGATTCTCGATCATGCAGAAGTGAGGCAGTACAACTTACAGAATAGCTTCATGATTTCATGCACCGATTTACCCCCAGAAACCAAGCAACTAGTTTTCGATCAGTTGATTCAACAAATTAGCTTGTTATTCGAGTCTGTGTGTGGGATGCATTCGCTAATTCCCACCCATGTCTAATGAATATTGAGAGGGAAACATCGATAATTGATTACTTGTTCGACTGTTCGCTTCAGGATCTTTGAAATATTACAGTAATCGTTTCCGCATCAATGAACTTGTTCTTTTCCGCTTAGAAGTGCTGTCTAGGCGCTGATTATGCTTAAAGTAGTGAGAGTACATGCAAAACGGAGAGAGTTTATCTCTCACGAACTCGTGATTATGAGAAAAGCCGATGATAAATAAGCGAGGGTGGGGGATACGCTTGAGCGAATCAGAGATCATAGAAAGATTCAAACCCCTCCTTATTCCATTCTCGAATCGCCTTCACTCTAACGAGTCTATACATCAGCATCTATGTTTCGTGATTCACTTCTCCCTTCAACTTCCATACTTCGTTCCCAATCTCCATCATAACGTTGCCGTCCTGCCATTAATGTCAGGATAACCATCTGGATGTAGCTAGGTTTCGCATTTTTACCTACATCCCCCCTCATAGGTTCCAGAAGTGGGAAGACCCAGAAGTTTCATTCCTGAAGCCGCTTCCCAATCTGAATGTAGCTAGCTTTCACATGTTGCCTGCCTCCCCTCTCATAGGTTCTCAAAGTCGGAAATTGGTTTACCGAGAAAGAAAGAGGTGACAGGAAATGTTGAAACACCATGTAGGAAATGGCGGCGGTTTCCGAAAGCAAGAGTAATCCTTACTCCCTCCCTTGCTTTAGGTTACCGTATGCTTCAACTACATAGTTTGAAAGCCTGAGTCTACACCCATACTTCTTTCCCTCCCTCGTGTACATTCACCACACGGGTGCAGATTTCTTGGTATAACGGAGTAATAACTTCATCCATCAGCTATTCATCACTCTGAAGCATCCCTTGGTATGTCTCATCCTTTCAATACCTCTATAGGTGTCAATGACCTTATTATACATTATCTCATTATCTGCAATGCATTATGCATCATCCTATAGTTTCATGATCACAAAGCAGTCATGAGTCAGGTCTGCCTGAATAGCTTCATGATTTCATGCAGCGATCTTTTGCCAACCATACGGCATTCCAGCGAACGCGCAACCTATTGTGCAGCTTTGGTTCATGGTTCCATGCAGCGAACTTTCTTCTCGAGCATAGTGCATTCAACCTAGAACTGGCTACCTGTTTTCCCTTGCCAGCACACTCTTGACCTTGCCTGTCGAGACAAAATGCTGTGCATTCAGTATGCTCATATCCATGTTCATATTCAGTATCCATGATTTCATGCAACTCACTTTCCTCTCGAGCATAGTGCATTCAACTGAACTGCTTTCCTGTTTTTGCGAACCTTGATCGTTCTCGAGAACTGCAATTGCTAGACTGAACGTTCTTTGTCAGGTCATTGATTCCTTCTTGCTTGTCGTGACTTCTAGGACTCGTGCCTGACTCTATCCATGGACCTTCTATCTATATCTAGTCAGGCAGCAGTAGTGAGCGTTCGAATGCTCGCTTCTTACCTGCCTGCCGATGTTATAACCGGTCAAGAAGACTGAGACAGCGTTCCCAAGCTAGAGAATCGTGCCTTATCTGCCGTGTCTCCCAGTCTCACGTACAAAACATGCGAGAGGGTGGAGTACAGGCACCTGAGGACAGTCGAAGGAAAACACGGTAGATGAAGACTTCTCTATCTCTCTCCTCTTCCCATGCTCTCTCGCTTTGTCTAACCGGAATAGAACGTTCCAACGATATCGCCCATTCCTTCCTCATGTGAGTCCTATTCCCTTACGCTCTGTTGTCAGACAAAGCGAGAGAGCAAGGGGATTCGAGAGAGTCCTCCTTTTCTATGAGTGATGCACTGACTCTCTCACTTTTGCATGATCTCTAGTAGGTCAGACAGAGCGAGAGAGCACGGCAATTCGAGAGAGTCAGACCGATTCCTTCCTTCCTCCCATCAATCCCTTCCCCATCCTCCAACCGGATGTTTTCGCTCTGAAGAAACTAGAGAAGTTGAGGGTGGAGATTAGAAAAAAGGGGGAGTTTGCAGAGCCGAGCACGGGACATGTAGAACAGCGTAGTCTTGGCCATTCTTCGGAATTTGCTTCTTCCGATGCGTTTCCATCAGAAGCTACAGTACCAAGGCGCTGCATTGTTCATGGTGTTTTGCAATGAAAAAATTGTAGCTTCGATAGAAACCTATTCATCCGAAGTCCGGCATTTATCCGGTAGGTGGCATGAATGCGTTCTAACAAGCATACATTGCGAAATTTGTAGTCTTTTAAAAGCGCTCATTCATCTGAATTCCTGCACTTTTTAGCTGTTTTCGGGCGGAATTCATTGATATCGTGCATATTGAGTGAACGGTCACGTAGATCATTGTAGTTTACGTCTCACTTGCGTTCTAGTGATTAAAATTCCGTGTTTGCTCCGTTTTTTTCGTGACTTGGTATGACTGCAGTGTGATACCGTTGGTATCAACATAAAGTACTCAATGCTTACTGTAACTTCTCCATTGGTGGAGACAATATTTTCCTTGTCTGGTCACAAGTTGTGAAATGAGTTGTGAAAATCAATCTACTTCACTCTAGCTGCTAATTCAAACTTTCAATCGAGTTGAACTCTACGTTCTACTTCATTACTGATCTATTCTTGTTCATTGCTTTTCATAACGGATGAATTTGAACGTCTTAATGCTAATTCATCAGCTGTGCAATATTTTGAGCGAGTTTCTGTGTCAGAATAAGCAGTTGAAGTGATGGGTGCTTCGTCTGAATTATTAATGACCTGTGATGACTAGGCCTCTTCCTTTCTTGAGCCTTCGAGAGAAGAAGAAAACACTTGGCAACCACGCAGAAACTCTTTCCCGGCAACTTTCTGGATTCTTCTCAGTGGCGGTCCTTTGGGTTCGCCAGTGGTCGTTCTGTTCCTTTTGTTTGCGTTCGCGTGAAGCCATGAATATATTCTGCAATGTTTTCTCGCATCCTGTAGGTACAATGGTTTCACAAAATGCGTTTTCTTTGCACGCTGAATGTTTTCTTCTAGCTTGCTAGACAAACTCGTGCGGGTTGCAAACCCTCCATCATACTTGTCACACTCGCGACCCCAATTGCTACTCTACCTCCGGTCCTCCGCTTAGGATCTCCAGTTCTGCAGTGTGACATGTAACGATCTCTTGTTAGAGAAGAGATCGTTTGAAAGAGACATGCGGATCCTAAACGGGTCGTGCACACTCATAGATAATCTTCATCTTCCGGACTAGTGCTGGGCCTTGTGTTTCCGCCGTGTGTCTGAGAAAGTGGCCGAGGACTTGTCTGTCTCTCTCCATTCTCCATGCTCTCTCGCTCCCTCTGACCGGTTGCCCTGAAAAGGAGACAGAAAACGACCCGCGAGTGGCCTTCTCCATTCTCGGAACAACTCCAACCGGAAGGCGCAGCTCAGAGAGCTATCCTCTGAATTGCTCACACTTTCACAAGTTCTCCTTATACATGCTATCCTGTTTTCTCTGACTGAGAATGTGCCAGAACGTTGCTTGAAGCGCGTCTACATGTTGCCCTGAGGCGATGCACACGCTTGAATGACCTTTGCCATGGATTCTAAATGTTGAGAGCCCGAGTCTCTACGCCCTCATGCTCCTTCTCAGACAGACTCCGTGCATTCCTGTGTTGCGAGGTCAGAGATTGCGTCCATTCATCCCGAACTAATTCTTCTCAGAAAAGTTCGTAGTGTATATGGTGATGAGTTCATGATACCTATTGAATGCGAAGAAAGAAGCGTGTTTTTCTCAGAATCTTGTGCTCTCTTGTGTCGTGAGATGAGTCGCTCCTTCGTTGGCATGGGAGAGATGCGAGGGTGGGGATGAGAGGGAGTTGAGAAGTGGAAGGAGAGGAAGCGAAAGGGGCGGGGCGAGATGAGAATCTGTTAGGAGAGCTTCCAATCTTCGATGTTTTTGCATTGGGAGAGTTTCATCCGCCGGTCTACCACTCCTTATAACGGTTTCATCAACCCGAGTAGGTCTGCGGTTCATCTGGAGCAAGTGGTGATGCTTACATTTTCTCCAATATTCCTGAGCATGATCGGCAAACGTGCCATGAGTTTTCCTTTCAAGAATGATTGAAACTAATTTCATCGTTTGCTAAAAGATTCGACTTCCCGATTACAGTATCTTTTGTTCTCCCTACCGTATCTTCAATCAATAACAGACAGCCATTCTCCTAATCGGCGTATTTGTGTGAACGTGTTGTTAGCGTATTCATTCATGCTCAAAGTCCGCAAGTTCTGATTTCTGGTTTCCTAAGAGCGAAGGTGGATTGGCAAAGCCGGCTGGCCAAAGTACAGCGGTGTTAATATTTGGATCTTAACGGTTGTCGATCAGATCTTTCCCATTGTCTACCAGGTATTGTTTACCTCTTCCCCTGCCTTTAGAACCGCGCCTACTCTACTTGTTGATCTATCGCCGGCGCGCTAGAATTTGGCTGGCTAGGCTAGCATTGCTCTTGTCAAGCACGTTCTCCTATAGGACATTGCTATTTCTACATCTTCTACTCTTTCAACCATTCCCTCCAATCGTATCATTAGAATTTCGATCTACTACTGATGTATGTACAAACAGTATTCCGCCATTTGATTGGCTGACTAGGCGTAGTCCTTGCTCTGGTCCGCCAATAGGGCAGCGCTATTCGTGAAAACGACCACTATTCGTGTGAAGGTGTGCACACCTCTCATCATCCATAGTAGCCTTTCCAAGGTGGTGATCTGTCGGTAGCTTAGAAGCCGTTGGGCACTGACTCCCTCTCTAAGCTGCTGCTTAGGGAAGGAGTGTCAGTGAGACCGACGTAGAATCGGGAGCATGCGGATACTATTTTACCGAATAGCGTTCGCGTCTCTTCACTTCGCGTGCTCTCTCGCCTGTCAGAGGCACGAAAAAGTCGATGATGAAAGTCGGCTTACCTATTGACGTCTCGCTTTCCTAAATCAAGAGGCTTGGAGCACACGTCAGCATGCCATGGGCGCAGATTTAGAGCAGGAGGTAGCGAAACCGACGCGCATTCGGCTACTACTTTACCGATGGTGAAAGCCGACTTACCTATCTACGTCTCACTCCCCTATCAAGGGACTGTGAACGTCAGCATACCTACCTGCGTCGTAGGTCCTGTTATTTTTGGAGGATTACTCACCATTTCGGGCTGATTTGGCAGCTTCTGAGAAGCTTGTGGGCTATTTTCTACGTATTTCCACGTCAGTTTGGGACTTCTGGATCTTCTGATCTAGCTCACTCATTCGTTTCCAGGCCATACGATATGAGCCCGTTCGCGTAAGAGTCAGACAAGGGCTGGCACAGCCAAAAAAGGTCAATTTCCTGAAATTGTGTGTTTTGGGGTTCTCGACGATGCTAAAGACTGTGGACGTAGTCATTTTCCGTTTTGACCCTCCATTGGCTCCAGACGACGTCGCGTCGAAAACAGAACTTCTTCTATAGCGCCTTCCTCTGAAGCGCTAAAATTAAGATAAGGCGGTTCCAGACCTCAAATTTGATGGCGATCTCGCCTGATATTTCCATTTTTCATTATTTTCAAAAATAATTTTGTTACAAAATGTAACTTTTGAATGAATCATTTGAGGAAGCAGAGACCTGTATAGGAATGACCGTAGTGAGGCGCTGATTCCAAGAATAATTTTTTCAGAATTTTTAAAGACATACTTTTTGAATGGTCCTCAATAAAGTGATCTGAAAAAGACGTCCTCTCCCTTGTTTACTCCCTTCCCTGTCCTCGCTGACCTTCCCTCCCCTTTGATCTACCCTCATCCTCTCGTCGGCCTCCCTCCTTTGCTTCTCTAGCGCTCTCTCCCCTCTCTCACTTTCACACACTATCTCGCCCGTCAGAGACGCAGAGGAGGGAGGCCGACGAGAGAGAGGAAGAGGGTAGATCAATGGGGAGGGAAGGTGAGCGGGTCAAGGAAAGGAGTAAACAAGGGAGAGGACGTCGTTTTCAGATCACTTTATTGAGGACCATTCAAAAAGTATGTCTTTAAAAATTCTGAAAAATATATTTTTGGAATCAGCGCCTCACTACGGTCATTCCTATACAGGTCTCTGATTCCTCAAATGATTCATTCAAAAGTTACATTTTGTAACAAAATTATTTTTGAAAATAATGAAAAATGGAAATATCAGGCGAGATCGCCATCAAATTTGAGGTCTGAAATCGCCTTCTCTTAATTTTAGCGCTTCAGAGGAAGGCGCTATAAATGAAGTTCTGTTTTCGACGCGACGTCGTCTGGAGCCAATGGAAGGTCCAAACGGAAAATGACTACGTCCACAGTCTTTAGCATCGTCGAGAACCCCAAAACACATAGTTTCAGGCAATCGAAATTTTTTGACTGTGCCAGATGCTTGACGATTTGCCCGATCCTTACGCGAACGGGCTCATATATTGATACTGTTTGCCACTTTTGATCACGTTATGCCTTTGCTATGTTTTGTCCTTTTTTCGTATGGCTGATGCCTGGAGGTGTTTTCTTGATTCGGGCTATTACTCTCTTACAGTATCTTCAGTATCTTACTATCTTACCTTATCTTACGATCTTACAGTATTGATGCCGTTTGTCACTTTCACACTGCGATCACGTTGTGATTTGACTGTTTTCATCGAATTTCTAACTCCCCAGGCTACTTTCAAATTCTGTATGGTATATTCTGTTTGCCATTTATCAGATCACGTTGCGATTTGCTCTGTTTTTCACCAAGTCTGAGAGACTCTCATGATATCTGCTGGATATTATCCGGTTCTGCGTATGAGAGTTCGAAATACGGGTCGCCGTTTCTCCATTTCCCACACTCTCTCACCGATCAGACCGACGAGAGAGTGTGTGAAATGAGGAGAGTATTTCAGTTCTCTGTATGAGAAGGCGACTAATGAGGTGAGGGTGGAGATCAAACCTCCTCCTTTTGAGCACCAATTAGTCTTTGAGAGCTAATTAGTGTCATGAGTACACATTTCTACTCTGATAAGGTCAAAACAACCCACGAGTTGTATCTCACCAGTCAGACATGTCGAGATATCATGTGAAATAGAAAAGGTCTCATCTAGGGATGGAGAATGGAGACATTGCTCTCCTCATTTCGCGTGCTCTCTCGCCCCTCGGACCGGTGAGAGAGGGTGGCGAATGTAGAGACTTCCTTCAGAATGTGTGGGCGAGTGATATTTTCCTCCTTCAGACTCTTTCAGTAGGATTAATGTCTTGTTCAAAAGAGGATTCTAAGCCAATCGCGGAATTGGACAAGATCTTGAAATCGAAAGACTATGTTTGAATCAGAGAGTTCAGCATACATTCTTCTCTAACCGGAAACGACAGAGAGTCAGAATTCCTCCGAGGTATGAAAAAAAAACGTCGCGCACTCCTCATTTCACACGCTCTCTCGTTTGCAGCACAGACAGCATGTGAAATGAGGAGAGCCGGGATAAGATCGGATGAACTGGCGCTGACGTGCCGTTGAGGAAGTCCCACTAAGCCAATCGGGGCGACATATCGACATCATGTAATCTGATGCCCCTGGTGACTACACCGTGGCGGGGCGGCATTCGATTGCGCTTGTTAGAACAGCTTAGGTCTCGCCTTATGGCTGTGAGAACTTCTTAGTGGGTAAAATCGGGAAATGCTGTTGTTGCGGATTCATAGTCACTCGATATCTATCATGCTCATTCTCCGCTGGGCGCTCATTCAGAACGGTCGTAGCCAGAAGTTCGCAGTCATTCGATCTAACGTTAGAGCGGTTCAGGTTCAAGATGCTTGTGTTGATTTCGTCAGAACTTCCTGGTGCTTGAAAAATGTTGACAATCTGTTCACAAACACCTCGTGCAATAAGCCAATCAACCAATCAGCGACGTAGTAAAACGGGGATTCTCGGACCACGCTTGCCCTGACGTGCTAGTAGCGAAGCACCTCCCATTAATTTGAAGCCAATTGGCGACATCATCGTAATCTGATCCCACACGAGGCCATTGGTCCCTTAATTCTCTCTCTGTAGATTAGAGAGCCAGAAGTTCCTATTCAGATGTTACCAGAAGTTTCTCCAAGTGATTGGAACGAGCTAGTTAGAGCTTAGTTTTCGCCTGTATTCAGTGGGGAATTTACGCTGTAGCATAACTTGAGCAACAATTAGCAGCTAGCGCTCCCATTTGTTTCGTCGCGATTGCTATTTTTCACCTGTATTCAGAAGGGAATTGAAGCTGAAACATCTTTCATTCAGCGTATCTGTAACTCGGTTTTGAGCAATCATTAAAAACTTCTCTCTCATTCATTCCATTGCGAGTAGCTAGAACAGCTCACTTTCCACCTGCGAATTAGCGCTGAAACACCGGCTATTACCCGGATCGTTTGTTCAAACGGTTTTTGTTCATTCTATGTCAGAGTGTTCAGGTTTCAGCTGCCGCAAGTGGTTCAATAGCTAGTAAACTGACCAGAAACACTTTTACGAAACACTTTTCGTTATTAGTATCGTTTTTCAGCTAGTATCCGGATCATTTGTTCAATCTTCAGTGGTTCTTGTGCTTTCGATGTCATGTTTCACCTGCGCATTGTGAGCGATCTGAGCAGAAACATCAGTCTGTCAGTGCTGACGGAAAACTCAGACTTCTCAGGCGCAGACTGTGCTTTGCGCGTTGATTGATGGGTCTATGCCTCCTCACTATAGAGATATCCATATTTAGCCCCTTCCTGATTCCTCGTTTCGCTGAATTCATTGGTCCATCGACTTTGATAGATCACCGCTTGCCTGAACTTCCTGATTCCATATTGGTCCCTCGGTTTGGTGCACGCTCACTGAATCGTTTGCGACTTTGGCAGGCTCCAGTTTGGCTTATCGTCGAAT
The DNA here is from genome assembly GCA_900490845.1 of Pristionchus japonicus. NCBI lineage: Eukaryota > Metazoa > Nematoda > Chromadorea > Rhabditida > Neodiplogasteridae > Pristionchus > Pristionchus japonicus. The sequence continues at coordinate 53,772 of LS494213.1, read as the reverse complement.
CATTTCGGACTTTCCATTCGTTTTCAAGTTGATAGGTGACAGTTCAATGCCTACCATTTCAAATCACATATATTACCATGATTGGACGCTTGCTTTACGTGATCTAGATGCAAATGATGCATTTATTTACTTCGCTGGTTTCATCAACCACCTTTTAGACTCCCATGTTCCCCTTTCTAAGCCCTCTACTGCCTCTAGATACCCTCGTAATGTGAAAATTCTATTTAGTAAGAGTAACAATCTAGCCCGAATCGCCCCAAATAGCATTTTGTGCCGTAAAATGACCGAACGTTACAAATCTGCGTTGTTCAAGTATCATTGTTACTTAGAGAATCGAATTGTGGCCTCTGCTAACTCCAATGCCTTTTACAAGTTCTGTAGTAGTAAACTTAAGACTCGCAAGTCCACCCCCTCTGCTATTATTGATTCTAGTGGCAAGACCTTGTTGACAAACTATGACAAGTGTGTTTCATTCTCTGAGTATTTTTGTTCTGTATTTTCATTTCCCCAACATTCCCCCCTTCCTCCCTCCCCCATGCCCTCCCTTACTTTAGATATTCCCTTTGTCACCGAACTAGACATTCTATGCGCTTTTCGCAGCCTTGCACCTAAGGTTAACGTCACTCCTGACAACATTCCCAGCATGGTTCTTTCCAAATGTAAACACTCCCTCCTTTCACCCCTTACCATTATTTTCAATAAGTCTCTTGTTACCTGCCAAGTTCCTTCCCTCTGGAAACAAGCCCTAGTAAAACCCATTCCCAAGAAAACAAGCAACTCTGTTACCGACTTCCGACCCATTTCTTTGACCTCATCTGTCTGTAAGATATTCGAAAAACTTCTAA
>LS494213.1:11173-47813 GCA_900490845.1 Pristionchus japonicus | reverse complement strand
CTAACTCCCATTCAACATTATCATCTAGAACTATCACTATCTGGAATTCCCTCTCTCTTGATACCGTATCCCTTTCACATGATTCTTTCCGATTGTTCGTATACTCCTCTCTAAGTTCCCTCGCACCCAAGTCTATTATCGATAACTGGCTTAATCTTTGATCTCTCCTTCCTCCCACACATCCCAAACCCCCCCCCCCTTGCTGCCAGGCATCCCCCCTTCCACCGATTCGACAGTGTCGACGGACCTCCGTTTCCTTGCCCATCCACCATATCTATCTTCCCTGATACCATGCCCCCGAACGGAATAAAAATTGAATTGAATTGAATTGAATTAAGTGTCCTTGCTTTGGTGCACACTTTGGTCCGCCGATGTTGAGATACATCCATGGAGACAGTGTGCCTGAAACGGAGTCAAAGCGAGGCAAAGCGAGGGTGGCAGGCATCTTAGAAACACTCTCCCCACCCTCACACGAGCTTTTCTCTACCTTCTCTCCTCTCTACTCTTTCTCTCGCATCTTGCGCTGCTCTTCGCTTCGATTGAACTAAGCATTGCTGGAATAGCATCTAAGTATTCATCTAAGTTATTCATGGAGTGTGAGGGTGGGGTGGTTGCACAGATGCACTGCACTCTTACTTGTCTCATTCTTGGAATAGCTTCTCAGAATTCCTTGTGAGGGTGGAGCTGAGAAACATTCTGCCTCGCTGGTATCTCTCCCTTCTCCACGATCTCTCGCCCACACGCAGCTAAGCATTCCCTTACAAGGCTTTGCTGAATGCAGTCCACTTTCTGGGCACTTTTCTCCCCCTTTCTCCTCCTTCATTCATTCGTTTCTCTCATTTATCCACCCTCGCCTCGCCGCGTGATCTACACTTTGCTTCCTTCAACGACGTTTCTCATCGCCGACGTCGTCTGACTCTCTCAATTTCCCATACTATCTCGTCTTCCTGGAGCTAAAAAGGGGGCATTTGCCTAAGCAATGAGATTCCGAGACCAGAGTGGAGTGCGACTTTCACCTCTGTTGCTGTGATCGAAATTAGTTTCTTGTCTGTCTAAATTGGTAGAATGTTATTGATCTGATATGACAAGAGTGAATCATAATGAAATAGAGAACCGCTAGACGCAGCGCGAGTAAGGCTGGTGCAGCGATCCAATTTAGCTTATCGCGCTGATTCAATACACCGAACACGGCGCTAGGTGTAGTATCACCCGCCTTGCTGACAAATCACTAGACGCGAGGCATTATTAGCGTATAGGCTAAAGCTCGATAATCATGTGATATTATCTTCTGTGCATCAAACATGATCCAATATTCACGTTATGAGCAATGAACTTTGTGCACCTATTTTTGACTCAAACATGCTAGAAAAAATCAATGTGCATCAAATAATGATTTTGTTTGAGACGAACGTGCTAGTCCCATGTGTAGTAGCGCAACCAGCCTACAAATATTGTTGCGAATGCGTTTGTTGCTAGAAAAATATTGCTTCCGCGTTGCTAATACTCTCAGAGATCTGAATCACGCCAAACATGTAATCGGAAATACATTTCTGCCAGCTGTAGCTCACGATTTTGATGTAGCAAATGATTACATACATCAGTCATACCTTTTATCTCGCAGAGAATCTTACATGTCTCTCACTGGTTTACCCGAGAGTTGCCACTGATTGCATATCAGCGATCCGACTTCCCTGAAATGGAGGACAATCTTACATTTCGCTCACGGGTCTTGTATCAGTTGATTACATATCACAACGCTGATTCGGCTCACCGGAACCGGTAATTGGCAGCTTTCCCTGATACGAGAATCGAGTAGGAGAGCAAAGTGGTACCCCGGGGCTCCGTTGGTACCCTCAGGCAGCAACCCGGCGCTTATCCTGTGCTGACATTAGCTTCTGGTGATGTTTACCGCCGCTTACTGATATTCGGAGCCCGTTGATTCGAGGTGTCTGCCGCTGATTTGTGTTGATAAACTGCGAAGTGATTCGGTGCATGATCATGAGATTTGCGTCGTCCTAATTGGATTCACTCTACTCGATTGCGTCGAAAATGAGCCCGACTCGAAGAACGAAGATTGCAGTCATAATTTCCATATCAGCAAGGAAACATGGCGCGCCAGGTCAGAGCAGGCGAGAGAGCATGGGTTTTTGAGAGAGTCAGACCTGAGAACTCGGCGCGCCGGCGTAACTGTGTTAGGCTTATTCCACCTGCTCGACGGAAAATGATCAAGTATGCAGGGAGGAAAGTGACGCTAAGGGTATCCGCTCAGTTTTCCCGAGTAGCAGCTTCGAAGGTTCACGTGCAATTCACGTATTTTTGATCACTTTTTTGCTCAAACTACGCTCATTTTAGACCTCCTAGCTCCTCCTCCTCCCGCTTACTCTTTCTCGGAAGTTTGGCCTCGCGGGTTTAGAGCACGCGCACCGCAGGTCAAACAAGGCGCGAGAGAGCACGCGGAAACGAGAGAGTTTCCGCTTTTCGGCCACGCGCCCCGCGGCTTCCGCATGTTGTTTCCCGCCTTAAGGCTACGCTTTATTTCTGGAGCCCTGAGTCCTCTTCTGGAGCCCCGGGACCCGCTGACGTTTACTATGTTTGCTCGCTCCTTAACTCCCTCGCTTCTTCCATTTTCCAGTCATTTAGAGCTACTCTCTCGAAGTCAGTCGTAGAAAGCAAGAGTTGATGCGAAATGGAGAGAGTCAAACCACCTCCCTCATTTTCCCTTTCCTCCCTCACTCCTCGCGACGACGTGCTAATTTCGAATAGGGAACTGGCGTGTGATTTCTCTCTCTTTTCCGAATCGGAAATTCCGAATCATTCTCGGCTCTTTCTTGCATTCATAGCGCCGTTGCTAAGTGCCCTGGGAATAAAATCAGCTGCTGCAGATTTTAGAATGCGGGTTGGCGTCTCTCTATTTCGCGTGTTCTCTCCCTGCTCTATGAGCGAAAAAGCGTGCGCGAAATGAAATGACGACCCAATTCTGGAAGCAAAATCAGCTGTCTCAAATTATGATGTAGAAAACATGCCCACGCCGCCACAACTTGCAATGATCATGTTCATGTTTCGCATTCCCGTACTTTCGAAACTATTTTCAAAACTTATTCGATACTTCTTTGTGCGCTCTAATTCTAGTATCATAAAATCACTTTAACCTGCGCCGATCCGCTTTTTCCCAGTCTGCTCTCCGGGAATTAGTTGTCTGATTGCTTTCCCACATCATTCTGCAAGAAAGGTTGTCAAATCTGGCGTTCCATGTTCACTTCACTCCTCATCCGGCCTAGCTCTAGTATCAGAAAATCACCCGTAACACTATTTGATCGCTCTTTCCCAGTCCGCGAATTAGTTGTCTGATTGCTTTCCATTGCTTTCCCACATCTTTCTGCTTCACATCTATGAGAATTTGCATAGCGAACACTTTATAATCGCGATTTTCCTTGCTTGTTTATCACTTTTTCATCTGATTTTCCTTCCTGATTGACATAATCGCTGGTTACTAGGGATGTTAACTGAATAGATTGCTCTCCGCATTTGCGTGCTCTCTCGCTGACCGGTGAAAGAGAATGTGAACTGAAGAGACAGTGACTACGGCTCTCTACACTGACTGATGTTGCATTTGCCCAGGAAATTGCCGCAGAAATAACCCTGTTTCTGGCAACATTTGAGTAACTGATTCTCTCACATCTCATTCCCTCTCACTTTTCTAACTGACGAGAGAACATGTGAAATGGAGAAAGCATTTGGCAGAATTCGGAAATGACCGCTCACGGGTTTTCTTCCGGAGCGTGGAAGTGATGAATACTCTCCTCAATCCGCTCACTATCTCGTCTTCCGGAGCGGTCGTACCCAGGTCTTGAGGGGAAGTAGTTGTTTAGAGGTGCAAATCCAGATGTAGCCATGTTTTCCCACGTCAAGTGTTGATACCTTCATTTTTCTTCGACATTTCGTACGTTTTCAAGTCTATGCTCAAGTAAGGCTTCATTTTTCCGTATCGGGCACGCATCCAGTCATATTTAGCCCTGTTTGCGCCCGCTGATCGGCATCATTCGTAGAAACTCGAAGCACTTCTAGATTGAAATCATCATCACTTTGAAGATTGGTCTTCCAAGTTTGGCGTAGCATGGTTTCTGCTCTTTCCGTCAATTCTTGTTCCGACTCTGACAGGGGGTAGAGATCATGGGACATGGATAGATTTGGTCCTCTCCTACTCTTCTACCAAGTCTTACAGTGCCTTTGAGCGAGAGGGCATGAGAAATGGAGAGAGTAGAGTATCGTTTTCCCCTCTTTCCCCCATTCAGAGGCCAAGTTGCACGGGCCTTATTTGATATGCTGAGAGGGTGGCAGCCAGAGAGAGAGCGATTGCCATTCATTGCAAAGGAGTTTCCGGAAACTCGTAACAAAAGAGTCTCCGCTTTCAGCGATGACTCAATGCTCCCTCAATAGGTGCAGACGTGCTCAGGCCAAGATTTGAGTGGGTTCCACGACATTCAGAGCCCTTGTATGAGCGAGGATTCGGTGGGAAAGCGATCTTACAGCGATCTTACGTGGGAAAGCGATCTAAGTGAACAGTGATCTTAGATCATCATTAGGCACAGCGAGTCTGAAGGTTTCCGTATTTAGAACTCGAATGCAGACTCAGAGAAAGAGCGGACAAGTGGGCTGTGTATCCCGCTAAGTGGGTTCCCCGCTCCTGCAGAACTCGAGTTATTCTGTCTCTCGTCAGACAGGACGAGAGAGTACGTGAAACAGAGAGAGTCCGGGCATTACTTGAGAGCGAGGAGGACGATGACGACATCTCCTGTGTAAACAGACGATTTTCGGCCGTTTTTCGTCTGACCCTCTCCGTTTCGCACGCTCTCTAACCTTTCTCTGACCTGCGAGAGATGACGTGAACTGAGGAGGCTCTACGTTGACGTCCGTCTGCTTTGGTGACTGCTGGTCAGCGGAGGCGAGAGAGCATGGGAAATCGGGAGAGTCAGACGGCGTCATCGTCGAAGAAGACCATCTCAGCTTTCGCTTCCTTCCTTCGCCAACCCCCACGAAAAGGTGCGGAGACGTGCCGAGGCTGGAGGTTGAGTGGGTTCTACGACATCCTTCCTCGCATACTCCCGAATCCGGACACATTTTGAAGACTCTTGAGGTCGGTTCTGAGGGTTGAGTGCGCTTTGGAAACATCAAACACGATCCATTCTACGCACAATCTCAAAAACTGAGTGGGTCCTACGACATTCCGAGCCTTTGTTTGAGCGTGCTCAGGATTCGGAGAAAAAGCGTCCCCTCAAGGCAAAAGAACCCATCTAGGTATGTCAAATAAACCTCGCAAGACTATTTCGAAGCGCAACCCCCGTTTCGGAGGTCAAGAGGGCTTCTGATGTTTGACTCGACAATGCAATCGGGTCCCATTTCCGTCGTGTCCGCCACCGATACTAGAACAGGAACAGAGAGCCGCTTACGACTAATCGAATGAGCTGTGTGATGTGTGAATGAGAAAATCTCCGGTTTTCCGATTCTGGGCTCCGTCTGACCGGCGAGAGAGCACGAGGAATTGAGAGAGCAAGACGATGCTGGGAAAGTGGATTCGGAAGAGCGGGAGAGGGTTTCGATGTCAGGGGTTGCGCCTCTGAATTGCTGAGAAGAATGTGTTCTATGCACGTTTTCGGGTTTTGTCCTACGTCTTTTTCTCATTCTCACAACTTGAGGGTTTCTCAGCTATTTTTACCCCTCATCTACTCAATTTGGCCCAAATCCGCGCTATTCTGGGCGCAATGAGTTGTCTACTTTGCCCTCCCTCTCCATTTTCGAATTTGCTCGCAAACGTGCGAAACGTATGCAACATATGCAACTTCATATTGGAAGTGTGAGCAAAGAGAGGTGACGAGGCTCTCCTCATGTCGCGTGCTCTCTCGCCTCTTCTCCCGAAAAAAGTTTTTGCCAACAGAGGGAGGGAGTGACGAGAAATTCGACGAGTCGAGGCACTAAATTATGTATGAGTAGACCTGCAAGAGAGAGCGTGTTCAGAGAAGTGTGCTTGGTGGAAAGTCAAGGATGACTTTCAGTTGAGGAAGTAAGGAGATCATGCTAATGGAGATGAGGCATGACTAGTTGTTGCTCCTCTTTATACTTCTCAGTAAAAAATCGTGCGAGCCTCTGCTACAAGAGGTGTTCCGAGAAAAAGAAATGATGACTCTCCCCCCTAGGAAGTAAATAGGTCATGCAAATTGCGATGACACAAGTCTTCTGAGCCTAGTTGTTGAGTCAGTGTCCAACAATTGCGAGTGGCGTTAGGAGGAAAGAGCGTTGACTTTCCATTACGAAAGTGAAGAGATCATGCTATTTAGCTATTGAGACACATTCCATGAACACATTCCGTTCCCATCTTGCTCCAACCATTGATAACGTTCCGTCCACAGATACGAGAGATTCAAGTGAGAAGCATTCCCTGAACGACCGCATTAGTCTCTGAATCGCTGCACAACATTGCTCGAGTTGCCAATCTTTGACCTCTTCTCTCTTCCCCTCTTCTCCCTCTTCGGTCCATGCCCTAGAGTGAGGGAGTAGTGTCGGGGCGAAGCGAGGGAGTGAGCGACGTTTATGCGTGTGTGCTTGCTTGTCGAGCATTCTGCGAACCGCTGCAGGGCATTTGCCGGCTCTCTTCCCGGCTCGGCAGGGCGAGAGAGCACGGGGAATGGAGAGAGCAGTCCTCGCCTTAGAAAGAAAGAGGACATGTGCAGCAGCCCTCTCTCGAGAATGTTGAGAGTGTGGGGAGGGGGAGAAAACATTTAGGGTCGAGCAATGGCACTTCTCTGCTCTATCTCGAGGTCCCTCTAGACGGGAGAGCACGCATAAGAGGGAGATTCAGACGTTTGGAGACGGGTCTGAGTCTCCTGAAGGAGCGAAGAGAGAAAGAGAGGGAGAGAGAGAAAAGGGTTGCGAGGACTGGTTCATTGCACGTTTGCGATGTAGAACATTCGTGTTTCATATGCTTCTGAACAACGTTGAGTAGATGCGAGAACGCGTTTCACGTTGCATTGCTATCAAACGTGGTCATGTAGAACGAAAAGGTTGAGATTGTTCTACGCCTCTCTCTTTCGCATGCTCCGCCATTCTCTACGCCTGTTCTTTGAGTAACCTAATCTTGATTGAATCACGCTCATGCCCTGGGGAGCCTGACGTGAAGAGAAAAAATCATCATCTTTCCTATTATTAACGAGTGTTTTTAGCGAATGATGCTGCTAGTTGATTAGAGAAAGCGCATCTGCGCCTAGACTACGCATCGACTACATGAGCTAACGAAAGAGAAGTATTATTCGCTCTCACTAGCGCATTACTAGTTCGTGTTTGTAGTGAAGATTCTCCTCATTCATGACAGGCTATCGCGATCCGACCCCTTGATGAATGACGACTTCGAAGTCATATAGTACCTGTCCATGCTGTGTGCGAAAGTTTCTGCTCAATCAAGTTTTTACGGTCCCCCAATTGAAGTGACTATTTCAATTGATCGTGTATCTTTATACGTTCGACATCACGCTTAATCGCCCTGACTCATTCATTGTGCTCAAGTTGCGAACTAATTCTGGCCCGAGGGTGTTGACAGATGTTTCTCAACCAGCTCAAAGCGGGCTTGTCCAGCTGAATTCGGGCCACGACTTGCCATTTTCCGCTTTTCACCTGCTCGCGGGTGGTTATTTTCGCCTTCTTGATGTTGGGAAATTCACCTCCGCCTCCTAGCGCCCTTAAAAAGTTTCATCAAGTCGCTTGTAAATTAGGCCCGAGCATTCCCCGAAATGAGCTGTCTAGTCCCGCTCGTTTTTCCCGAGAGTTTTTGGCCATTGTGGCGTCGTGTGAAGTTTGCGAGGGTGTTTTTATCTCCCCATTCCGCATGCTGTATATCCTTTTCTAACTGGCTCAAGTTCACTCGAAGCCGTGAAACCAAGAAGACGTGCGATTCCCTTGCAATAGGTTGTGTGAGGGAGGACATGGGAAAAGGGTTGACACGTCTCTCTAACCCTCTTTTTCATCTTGCGTTTACCCTAGAATCTCTCGCTCTAGAATCTCTCTCTCTTTGGATATATCACATGAATCAGATTCCCCACTCTGCCTACTCCCCCTCTTTCCCCTACCCTCACTCCTCTCTCACTCTCTTTCGGCGACACTAGGTCGGATGAGAACATGATAACCTACTGGATGAGCACCATTTGCATATTATGTCTAGTACATTAGTCCCTCATTAGGTTCTCATCCGACCTAGTTCCCATGAATCGGTTTCCCCCTCTTTCCCCTACCCTCCCTCACTCCCCTCTTTCTATGTCGCGCGCAGAAGAGTCGCTTTGTGCACTTGCATTTACAATTTGGCATTCCTGCTGCGTTTTTCCTCGTATCAGATTTCACGTTCCGCGCTTCGAAATGATATCACGTTGCTAAACGTAGTAAGGTCAAGAGGATCTTGCAGTCATCAGATATTCGGAACATTAGAACATTCTGTTCCTTCCTCAGTATCAAATTTCTTGTTTCTACGGCTAAATGATATCAGACTACTGAGCTTCGTAGGGGGTGAGTGAGTTCGCAGACTTGTTTTCATCAGAATCAGCGATATTTCTAGTAGGGCATTTGCACCAGTGACGCTCGTGAAGTAGATGTAAGCAAACTTTCGAAATGATGATCTCTCCTCAGAGCATCAACCAACTTTCGAGATGCCGTAATGATCTAACTTCTCTCACTGGTCAGACAAGGCGAGAGAGCGTACGAAACGGAGAGAGTCAGACGAAACTTTCGAAGCCGTAGTGATAAAAGGCTGAAGATCGGGTGATCTTTGCGGTCTTTTTAGGTGTTGGGCTTCGCTTATTTCGCTGATTTCCATGTTTTCGCCTCCTTCGCTCCTTAATCATTCACTCTCTTAATCATTCCCACCCTCGCATTCACTTCGCGTGAAAGCATCTTCTCATTGGATCCGATAGTTACACGCTGTTTTCTGGTCTGTCAGAGCTCGAGAGCACGGGAGATTGAGAGAGATCGCTCATTACCTGCTTCTTTCTGGCCACTGACTCTGTAATCGTCCGCGTCTCTCACTTTTGCCTGCTCTCTCGCCTTATCTGCCCCAAGGGAGACTCATTTGGCATGATTTTCGATGCTTTCCTGTCCACTCGCTCAGGAGATTCCGATGTAACCATGCAAGATTCATTCGCGAGAGAGAGAGAGGGAGAGGAATTATAGATTAACACCTGCATGTAGCCAGTGTCTGACTCTCTCCACATCCCATGCTCTCTCGCCCTGTCTAACCTGAAAGCTGATTCGCGAGCCATGCACGCTGCTGTGCATGATCGAGCAGAATGAGAGGGTGGAGCCGGGGTTTGAGAACCGGCGATTATCCCTTACCGTAGCCGGTTCTATTTTCCGGTTTCCGGTCTTCATTCTCTTCTAGTCATGATTCTCATCAACGCCTGTCCCCTGAGGGATGACTGAAAGCGAACAGTGCGTGGTGAAAGTCATGAAAACCTTTCCATCGTTAGCTAACTCACTCTTTTGCTCTACAATCGTCTGATACTCACTCATTATCGCACTCTTTCACGCTGTCTGACTGTCATCTACTGAGTTTCTCCATTTACCATACTCTATTATGCTGTCTGATCGATGATAGATCAGGTTCTATCACGCATTTACCACACTCTTTCGCGCTGTCTGATAGCGATCACAGCGTTCTGACCCCCATTGTTATCTCCAGACAAGGGTGAACAATGGGATTATCTTTTTTGAATTTTCCCGCAAAACCGTAATCGGACTGCAAATTGATCAAGTAATTTAATAGATTTGTGAAACGTAACGCAATTCTCCTGATCGCTTTTGTTACAAAATGAGAATCGAGATGCGTTTCAAAACTTCTTTAGAATCCTGAGTTTGCAGTTCCGTTAGGTCAACCCTCACCCTTGTCTGTCGGAATAGAACGCTGTGCGATGATATAAAACAGATTCTCTCACGCGATAGGTTATTCGTATTAGCTGTGTTGATCACAGTTATTCGCACTTTTTGCCGAAGAAGACTTTTCGCTGCGTAAAGGTCGCTGTTGTAGGCATAGGAGGTGATTACATGGTTGGCTCGTATCGAGTTAGAAATGCGAGTCTTCGAATCGAGTCGTCGATTTGTATTGTTTGCTCTGATCGATACAAACCTTTTCCGAGTTATTTCTCGAGTAGGAGCGTGTTCAGCAGGTTTCGAATCAGCAGCTAATCATTGCTCGGCTCAGTGTCATTTTTCTCTTCAATCGTCTGGATTTAGAACCATTTAGGTGATTTGACTGTGCAAACTATCTGATCATTGCTCGGCTCAGCATCTTTTTCTCTTCAGCTAACCGCTGAATGTCAGCAGATGATTAGTCGGAATCACTTGCAAGTCGAGCGAAGAAAACCTGGGCACTCTAACCAAATTACAACCTTATCGGCGGCGTATTTTCTCCGGATTAGCCGTATCCGGGGAATGGTCTAACCTCTATCGGCGCAGTATTTTCTCCGGATCAACCATATCCGGGGAATGGTCTAACTCTCTCAAGAGACGGATCATCAAGCCTTTTCCGCTGAGCACCCGCGATTTACCGGGATTAGAGGGACGATGTTCCGCGTTGTCATAGAAAAAGATTTCGCTCACTCCAGTTAACGTACTCTCAGAGCGGTCATAGTAGAGCTCCCGGCTCTGGTCTTACTCTTCTCATTGCTCAACGTACCGGTCCATTCAAGCTTTCATACGGGATTTATTCCGCTCTGATCAGTAGTTGAAAGCTGTTCAACTATATCAAAATATGTTCGGTCGATGACTTGGTTGGTGATTAGAGTTCTACATACGGGTCGTCATCTCTTCATTTCACGCACTCGCCGCTCAGAAAAGCGAGAGACTGTGCAAAATGAGAAGACGGCGACCCGTAATACAAACTCCACTGGTGATGAGGCTGAGAATAGTAGTCATAATGAGTTATCGGACCATAATCCGTTCAGCAATGATATTTTCTCATGATATTTCACCTCTCCCTCCTCCCTCTCCTAATTTGTGAGATATTCTCTTCTCATAAGGGGGAATATCTCATTCCGTATCCCAGTGTGAGCCCCGCTTGCACCTTCGCAACTAGACGGAATGAGAAAAAAACGGACGTCTCTCTTCATTTCACACACTCTCTCGCCTCTTTGACCGGTGAGAGAGGATGGAAAATCAAGAGACGGCTACTCGTTTATCGAACTCTACTTCTCTACGTCTCATTCCGTATCCCCGTGTGAGCCCGAGCTCCGCTTCCATCCCCACCTTCGCTACTAGACGCCTTGTTAGAATGGGAAAAGCGCTCGATACTCTGATCTCTCGTCGCTCTAACCCGCGCAAGCCTTCAGTCTGAATCAGTGCCTCTCGGTTATCACCATGCTCCAACCCTTGTCTAACTCCAATGCTCTTATAGCCCCGTGAATTCAAATTCATCGCTCTAGCCAACAAGGCAATGCGTAGAATGCGTAGAGTCGCAAGCTTTCGGTAGCCTCTCCGAAAACTCTATTAGGCCTCATGGTGCTGCCATTTCGAGCTATGCCTTTGATGTCGGTAGCCTTCTAACGAACCTCATTTACCAGGTTGATCTGAATTCCCGCCTCGATTCAAAGAATTTGATCATGGAAGTGTGAATACCGCATATTTAGCCGACTACGAGGTAGAAAATGTTAGAGTTAGGTATTTGCTTTTTTCTCACCTGTGGGGGAGTCACATCTTCTCTCCCACTAGTTAATGAGATGGTAGGGAGAAGTTAATGATTAGGGAGTAGATCTCACGTGTGATTAAAAGGCTCTCTCATTTTCGCGTGCTCTCTCGCTTGTCGGTGCTCTCTCCATTTCGCGTGCTCTCTCGCTTTTCTGACTCAAGGTACGGTGTTGTTGCCTTGACTTACTACAAACCGCCGCGTCTAGGTGATAGAGAAGTGAAAAAGCCGTGTGATATGAATGTTTTTCATCGCGAAGGTGGATGAAAGGAGAGCTGCTCTCTCCATTTCGCACACTCTCTCACCGGGCAGAGAGGCGAGAGAGTGTGCGATATGGAGAGAGCGTTTCTAAGTGAAGGTGAATGAATAGGAGAAAGGAGTGAGGGTGGATTTGTAGTCTGAGGATAAACCCTGTTAGGGCAGATACCCTTCTCATAACTCATTTCTGACTCTGAGAGAGATATTGACTCGCGTTTTCTTGATACTGCTTGGAATTCGAATGAGTATTTCAAGTCTTCTTTCTTCTGCTTTCTAGTAGAACTCGAAGAACGAGCTGATGTTTCCTTGTTTCATACACAATCTCAGTGGTCAGCCATCTTGAGTCGGTCACCTTGCTATGGACTTGTATTAGAGTTCGAGACATCTATTGGACTTTTATTATAGAATCAGCTGCAGCTCGTTAAAGTTCAAAGTGGATTGTACACAATACTTCATAGTTGTTTCATATTAGAGTTCGAGAAACGTATTTCACTTCTTCGTTTCAAACACTCATCGGAGAATTTCGAAGTCTCATCCTATCTCATCGAAGATTAGAAATTACTGCTTGGTTTCGCATTTCCGAATTCGGACCAAATTCGATAATCATAATGATGCGATGTGCGGGGTTTCGACGGGATTTCGAAGCCCTGTGAAATATTGTGCTCAATTAGGGCGGAGGATTTGGCACTTCTTCCCATTTCTGGTGTGATTTCACGCTGAAATGAGTGTCTCATGATGTGACTTCCGATCATTCTCAATCTACTTTGAATTCTTGTGATAGATTACAATTACAAGATCAGACTTGGTTCGCTTCTCAGGATGCTGTTCAAATGGATTATCATCATTATCATGATATTGCCTTCCGCTTGAGATTGCTCCACCCTCACGCTCTCATCTCTTCTCTATCAGTCTCTACATGAGCTCTTAGAGCACCTGACACTCATTTTTCCTTCCTTATCCACAAGACATTCTCCAGCTCACTTTTTCTTCTAACAGGTGAATGCCAGATATTTTTCTGATTCATTCCTCCACCTTCTCTTTCCTTCCTTTTTCTTCCGTATCTCTAGTCGTTAGATCCAGAGACAGAATCTCTATCACTAAGGAGTCACATTCCTCCACCCTCACTTTCTCAACTCTTCTCTATCAGAGTACGTAGCTCCCTTCAGCTCAGTTATCCTTTCTGAACAGTTGGTTAGCGGTGCTTCGCTTTTTCCACATCCAAACACAGAATCTCTATACGGAGCCACAGGGCTCTCGAAACTCCCCCCACCTCCTTTTTCTTCCTTATCTCGAGATTCATCCACCCTCGCATCTCCTCATTATCTCAAGCATTCCTCATTCCTCCTATCTAGCGGATCATGAAAATCCTCCACCTTCACTTTCTCATCATATCTCTATCAGAGTGCCTAGATCTCTTCAGCTCACTTCGAAAACCTGAATAACCGATTTTTTTCTGATTCCTCCACCCTCGCTTCTCCTCATTATCTCAAGACTCTCCAGCTTCCTTCATTCCTCCTATCTATCCGAGCATAACATATCAGATCATTCATGCCTGTTCATTCCACCTCCTTCTCTTTTCTCCCTTTCTCTAACTGAGCTCCTCAGATTCCTCATTATCTTCTAGTCTTTGGCAGTTCCACAACAGAATCGAATGATTCGATTGCTCAGGGCTGCCTAGATTCCTCGGTACTTGTCTAGTTCTCCGGAAGAGTGCCTATCCTGCATCCACCCCGAAAACCAACCCTGCGTTTGGAAATATCTTAGTAGGAATGAGTGAAACTCAACCATTCTTCCGGGGAACTAGACAAGTGCCGATTCTTCCACCTCCACGCGTTCTCTGTTCTATCTGTTCTCTATAATACTGTGCCCGCTACTCTCCGATCTCACCATCTCATTAGCCTGTCTGTTAGCTGTTTCCTGATTCTTACAGTTGAGCCCTACATTCCTACACCTTCACTCGATTTCTGTTCTCTATCATAGTCACTCCCGTTCCCGCTACTCTCCGATCTCACCATCTCATTAGTCTATGCGTGTTAGCTGTTACCAGCAATTTTTTCCCTGTCTCTAATTCGTTCCGCGAATGTCTCTACGTCACGCAGTCTATGTAAGTACCACTTACAGATCTCTACTGGGTTCCAACCTGAGCCGGGTCACCACTGACTGTGATATCTCCACACCATCGATCGCAAACTGATCAGGAGCTACCGTACCCGTGATCTTCCCTTCATCATCGATCGATAACTGACTCTCCGATCGCGAACTGATCGGGAGCTGCTACCGTAACCATTCCGCACCTACTCGACTGGTCGATTCTTGCCGAAGACGAGATGATATCGGGCGGAGGAGGTCAATCGATGACGCCATTCGACCGTATCTGTTCGAGCTCGGACCTGGCCGCGGCCCTGATCACCAGCGCCGCGTCCAGCTCCGTGTCCGCGGTTGGCTCGCCGGCCAGCATGGCCAGTCTGCTAATGGCCGGTCGCGGCGCCGGCCCCAGCCCCTTTCAACGGTCCAGCTCCTTCACTGTGCTTCCGAGAGCCAATAGCAGTGGAAGTTTGCTCGGAGGCGCGGTCGGCTCACCGCTCGGGCCAATGGGCTCCGGAACCGCGCCGACCTACGCGCAACTTCATTCGGTCCTGGCCCAATATGAGCAGACGCAACGCGTGCTTGGGGAGCTGAGCCGGCAGAGCAGCCTGAACCAGTGAGCAGTTGACGTGGATGGTGTGATGGTCAGTGTTGTGCTACTTGCCGGTCCCGGCTCTCTCCATCCAGACGGTTTTGTCTCGAAGAGATCGTGTGGATGGAGAGGTGTCTTCGATGTTGTAACTTTGTAAATTTGTAAAATTGAAATTAAATATCGCTCAAAGTTAACCTATTCGGGAAAACTTTGACCAGTTTTGAACTCTATTGAGAAGAGATCTGAAAGTTGTCTCAACCCGAGTTTGTGATCTCAGTTGAAATTCTCTCTCACAGATCTTGTGCATGTGATCTTGCGGTCGTGGAAATGCAATAACTAACAGATTACGGTAGCTGGGAAAGGCTTGAGATTACAAGGCTTCCCACCTCAAGTGGGAGAGGGTGGAAAGGGGACTTTTGCTCTCTTCCTAATTGGCGGATCTGGGTGCGGAAAGCCTAGCAGTGTTGATTAATCACGGGGTTTCGAATATCCGCACCAAATATGCTCTGATTGGCTTAGATCTCCTTGATTGGGAAAGGAAGAAAATGTGATTTGTAGTTAAATGTGTGGTTTTGTGAGCCGGATGTAAGGGGATGTGAGGGTGGTTTGAACTCCAGGGGGCTTTTGGATCGCATGGCTTGAGATTGCAAAATCGCTCGAAGAAAAAACTTATTTCGGGATAAACACTTGAACGTACAAGATCTTTTGGTCATCTGAATCGTCTTTTTCCGATCAAGATTAGATTACAAAATTATTCAACAACAAAAATCTCGCTATGCAACGAATGAGATCTTTTGATCACCTGATTCATCTGTTTTTGACCTGCAAAAAAGCGGGGGCGCACTAGAAAACGTTGCACATATGAGGGTGGATGTGACAGGAAGCCTGAATGGGACTCTAATTGACTCGAGAATCTCTGACTCTCCACATTCCTCTTGCTCTCTCGCGCTGTCTGACTGGTTAGAGAATCCGTAGAATCGAGAAGCTTAGGACATTCATTAGGTGCGATGAAACCTGCACGAATAGTGCTTGCTCTCCATGAGGGTGGTTGTAGATATTAGAGTACACACTCTCTTACCGATCAGAGAAAGGGATAGAAGGTGCGAAATGAAGAGACAGGCTCTAGTGTGGATATTAGAAGGCCCTGATCAGTGCGACTAAGCCGCAGTTATTAATTCGCAAGATCTGGAACGAGAAATGGAGATTCCTTATTAGACCTCCTGACTGAAAGCCAATCATCCTTTCCTTCTTAGTCTGTGCATTTTCGGCTTCCGGGAGTACGGTGGTGCCTCATAGGCATGTTCTCCTGGTCAGTCTGGGGTACGGTATTCAAACATGTATTGATTGGTTTCGGTAGTATGCGGTTTGTTTCTGGAAAAGGTTCGGTAGCGTGGTGGAAGTTAAGTGGTTACGGTAGAATACAGTAGTCAATGGTTTTCTCCAGAAAAAGGGTCGATAATGTGATGGTGTACTTCGAAAAGGTTACGGTAGCTCATCGATCGATATTGCAGGATGATCCTCAAGGACCTCGAGACCGTCGATAAGACGATGAAGACGGAGCCGGAAGATTCCCCGCCGCCGGCCTCTGCCCAGTCCTCCCTCGGCAGCACGGTAGACACGACGCCCGGTGAGTGGGAATTGACTTTTTTCGTTGGTCAAACAAATCTCCACGATATACTATCCCTCGCAATCCGTGCAGTTGATGTGGGAAGAGTGAAACCGAACTGGAAACTTAGCTTTGTTCATTTCTCATGATGAAAAAATGCAGATGATAAGTTATTGTGTAATTTTCGTAGTAGGATATGCATGATGATCCTCGGAAAGTTCACTTCCGTTTCTGCGAAATATCATCTGATAGGATTGGCGGGAATGCGGAAGGGAAATTCATGTTATAGTCTTCATATGATTTTGAAGAATGAAGGCTAGACAATATTCAAGTTCAGAAGGGCGATAAGTCTATGTAGTCTATGAACGGATTGAATGGAAAGTGCATTGAGAAGGTTAGAGAGTGGGAGGAGAGGCGACTCTTTCTTTCATGAGCTATCTCGCTTTGTCTGATAGAAAAGAGATCTTTTGAATAGAGAACATTGAAAGAGTGAATGAGAGGGTGGGGATAAGTTCTTCGTAGTAGCGTTTTCTTTCTCGAACTATCAGTTCATCCTTGCCTCTAGTATCTTGGCGGGAATTTCAAATTGCCGCCTAGCAATGAAAGAGTTCGTCGACTTAGTTGCCAAAAAAGCGAATAGTGAGTGTTTTTTCTTACAATGATCACCCCTTCGAATACCAATCTCGATTTATTCAAGTGGTTTCGTAGTGATGATGAAACCTAACTCAACTTGATGCTTCAGAGGCCTCCTCCTAAAATTTTTGAGATTGAGTAGTGATGATGAAACCAAATTCTACTGAAAGTTTAGAGATTACGTAGTGATGATGATACCCAATTAATTGAATTCATCTCAGGCACCTCCTCAAACAACCTGAACGGCCCCGGTGACTCGTTGCATGTACAGGTAAACTTTTTATTCATTTAAATTTTATTCCGAATCATTGTCTCGGACAGGCTCTTCCAATGAAAACGATTCGTGATGAAAAATTCCTTGATGATCGCGTTTGTTTGCATGCTACTGCGTTCTGCTGCATTTTTTCCTCTTTTGCTATCCCGAGAAACGTATTTTTACAACAGAACAGACAGATCATACTGTCATCAACGGACTAGGAAAGAATCCAAACGTTGTATGCTTCAACAATGCAATAGGACATTAATTCACTGTAATGTTCAATCGCTCTTTCATAGTTTTCTTTTGAAAATCAAAACAATTTCCCCCACAGATCCCCGCTCCTCCGGCCTGCTCCTCCTCTCTAGTTGAATGACCATTTCACCATTTTAGTCCAAATCGCCCCAAAACGGGCATGTTGATACGCAAATGATATCAAAAACCTCTCTTTTTCTATTCAAATATTCTTAAGATCCCCCGCTCCTCCGGCCTGCTCCCCTCCACCTCCTCCTCCCAGCAGCAACAGCAGCTGCAGTCCGCCTCCAACGGAGCCATGGGCTCGCCCTACGCCTCGCCTCTGCTGCTTGGACAGGGTACTGTATTTTGCGATGTGAGAGGTGGCGTTACGGTAGGAAAATTGAATGGAACCTTCCCCTGCTGTTCGGACAGAGTAAGGAGTACGGTAGGATTGGGTTACGGTAGAATAGGGTTGGACTATTGATTGGAGCCTCCAACGGAGCGATGGGCTCGCCCTACGCCTCGCCCCTGCTGCTAGGACAAGGTACGGTCGGGGTTACAGTGGAGTTCCGTAGGGGATAAATCAACCGGAGGTGGGTAAATAGAAGAGCCCCTGTCGAACAACTACGGTACACAACGGTAGGACGATAAGGTAGGATAAAGAATACGTTACGAATATAGGTCACTGTACAGCTGGGTCACGATGGGAGTTCAGTAGGATACGGTAGAGGTGCGGCAGTTCAGAATTACAGTCATCCACTTCAGGCTCCCTGAATCCGATGCCTCTCAACGGCGGCGACATCTCCCTGGGCGATCTCGCATACAACTCGGTGAGTGACTTCGGGAGGATACTGTAGGCGGATACCATAGACTCATGGTAGGATACTGTAGGCTTACGGTAGAATTACGGTAGAAGGATTACGGTAAGGTGATGTAGATTATGCAGTGCAGTAGATGCAGAGTAAGGACTATTGCGCAACCTTGGCGCTTTGATCTACACTTCCCCTAACTATTTTGAGTTCGTGGGTACCCCAATTGGAGTACTGTTCGAGAGAGTGATGGTGGTAGTATCAGAGAAGCAGAGAGAGGGTGAGAGACGATCTAACAGGGAGAAAAGGAGGAAAAGGAGAGGTGACATCATTGTCCCTTCAAAATTCGGCGAGGTTTCCTCGACTCTCCTCGATTTGCATGCTATCTCGTCGGTTTGATCACTTCTATACATTTTACGTGGTCTCTAACCCATCGGACTCTCATGGAGTGGCTTGATCTCTCGTAGATCAGGGTTTCACGAAGAAAGAACAGCATCTATAGAGGGGTGCACGTGCTCAAAGGTTCGGCCAATCTCTGCAGGAGGTTGAGTAACGATCGGACTCTCTCCATTTCGCACGTTCTCTCGCTCTGTCTGACTGCACAGACTCTGTTAAGTAAGGAAATCTCTGCAGTGGAAAAGAGACGATAAAGTCGGCTGAAGGTTAGGAGATAAGAAGATGGAGATGATATGGAGAGATGACGTGGTAATTGGGGGTTGACTAATGCATTATCCTCCTAATTTCCAAAGATCTTCTGAATAGAATGCCCAATACAGGCATTAACATGTTCAGTCTTGATAATGCCACTTATCAGTGAGGTTTGGAGATAAGAAGATGGAGATGATATGGAGAAATGACGTGCTAATTGGGGGTTGACTAATGCTGGAAATTATCTCCTAATTTCCAAAGATTGCGATGAATGATAATTGCGGAGATACTGTCATCCAGAATCTTTGGTCTAACTAGATAATGTCACATGTGAAGTGTTATTTTCTGGTAGGAAAATGGCACAGTGATAGTGAATTGGTCGATAACCATGACACCATGTTCAACCATCCAGCGGCTGATGCAAGAGATCGCATCTCTGTTGAGTCTAGCCTGCTTATTTTGTTCGCAACAGTGAAACGATTGATAGTCATGATACCATCCATGGCCACTCAAAATCTAGCACAATAATCCGATCTTTGATCCAGCAAAATAATGCTCAATAGCCTACAAGACTAACACATTCTTGTGAGACGAAAAGCTCGCAATCTCCTTCATTTTTCTTTGAACTTTCGCTTCATCTTAGCTGACGAGTTGGAGATTATCTTTATCACAGAAACGAGAGAGTACGCAAAACGAGGAGAGTCTCTTCTTCATTAGCTGTTTTCCTCACACCCACTCACACTTGAAAGTGAGACGAAGAGACTCTCTCACTTTCCCGTGCTCTCTCGCTTGCTGCTCTGCCTGATGAGAGAGTAGGTGGAATGGAGAGAGTCTCAGGGGTGGTTCAATGATCTACTCTCACTTCCTCTCTTGAGGGACACGCGAATGAGTGTCACTACTAAATGAAGTGATCGTTTGATTTTCGAACGCTTTAGGTGCGCCTTGCGAACTGGCGCTAGGCTTCATAGAGTTACCTCCGAGACAGGGATCGCATTTTCGTTGATAGGTTGCACCGGAGTTTGTAATACGGGGGGCGGGTAATTTGGACCCGACCGGGTAGGAGGCGAGAATGAGAGTTACCCGGGATAATGGAGAATGGAATTCTAATGGAAATTTGTGCTATCCCGGGTAATTCACTCTTTTCGCGGGTACCCGATGTTCCGGGTAGCGTTACATTTCAAACTCTAGCTCGCACTAAATGAGGGCAGATTTCGCCAATTTCTTCATATTTGACCGCTCGCTTGCAAATGGCATGCAGATTATGAGGGAGTAGGTACTCGAAATGGCTCTAGCATTTGGCTCCATTTAGTTAGCGTAGATCACCTGTATTTTCTTCTGCTTCTGACCCCCCCCCCCAAATGTCATCCAGATTATGGGTACATACTTGGGGGAGTAGGTACTCGAAATGACAGTAGGTTCTCTCGCAGGTCAGAGGAGCGAGAGAGTGTGCGAAATGGAGAGACGATAACCCTCGGACTCGAAATGACTGCATGACATCATGCAGGGAATTTATAGTGCAGCGTCCATTAACTTACCCCGACTTATCCGCTTTGCGATGCGTTTTCTAGTCATTTCAACCTCTTTTCGGGTCAGAGAGGCGAGAGAGCACGCGAAATGAAGAGAGTCCGATGGTTCGGTGCAGTCAGTTCCCACAGTTCTCCTCTTACTCTGGGGGAGACGCTCTCTCCATTTGCCATGCTCTCTCGCTCTACCCGGCGAGAGAGCGTGCGAAAGCGAGAGAGCGCTGAACATTGAAATGTACGTCATGTGCCAGGGAGCCAGTGTGTTGGGTGATGGCAGAACCTGCTCTCTCGTTTTTACACGCTCTCTCGCCTGCTCGGAGAAGGCGAGAGAGAGCGCAGGGAATGGAGAGAGCAGAATTGAACCAGAGCGAAGAAAGAAAAAGAGTCGCTCTGTGAAAGTTCACAAACACACGCGCTCTAGCTCTATCTTGCAACTCTCTTTTACCCGCCTCGCGTCTCGGCTAGGCACATTTATTGGGTTGATACTCCTTTAATCTTCGGCTTTTGGGAGATCTTCTGAATGTGGGAAAGCGAGAGAACGCGAAGGGGTTTAATTACGCAAGTTTGAGATGCTTACCTATTGATGATTGAGCGACGCTCTGAAACGTCTCGGCTAGGCACATTTACTGGATTGGTTGTTTTATGTGTTTCATGGTCGCTAAATGAATACCTAAAATGGGACGATTCAATGAACATCTCTTTTTCGCGTACTAGAACAAAAATCAGAATGCTCTATCTTGCAACTCTCTTTTACCCCCCTCGCGTCTCGGCTAGGCACATTTATTGGGTGATACTGCTTTAATCTTCGGCTTTTGGGAGATCTTCTGAATGTGGGAGAGCGAGAGAACGTGAAGGGGTTTAATTACCCAAGTTGTCGTGGTTATTGAATTATGATGGAACGATGTTCCAACACGTCTCGACTGGCACATTTGCTGAATTGGCTTTGCTATGTGTTTGATGGCGAGTAGAAGATTACCTAAACTAGGGTGATTCAATAAAGCTCTTTGACTCATTGACATATTTTTTTTTAAATCCCTCGCCAGCAGTGAAAGGATAGATCCCATTCGGCGTCTTATGAATTGCTCCTTTTCTCTACTTCCTCCTCCCTTCCTCCTCCTCAACCCCTTCCTTCCCCCTCCAGGGTTGGGTGAAAACGGTCTCTCATTGGGCAATCCACTCTCGCTGGTCAGACAAAGCGAGAGAGCATGGAAAAGCGAGAGACCGCCCAACCCTGCCCCCCACCCTCCAAGCCTGCAATTCTGAGCGAGCGAGCTCACTCGAGCCTGGTGACGTCACTTGTTCAGTGGACTGGGGCCCGTCCTGGGGCTCGGTCTCTCGCTTTCTCATCGTCTCTCTGTGACACACATTGTGGTGCCTGAGAGACTGGGCTTTGATTCGGAGGCTTGATGGCAGGCCTGACTCATTGGGTTATGTGGTTTGTTCTTTGCTCTCTCAATTATCCGTACTGGAGATCTTCCTGGAAAGATCTGCCATTGAACGATCTCTCAAGTCGGTCAGACAAAGTGAGAGAGCATTCCAACAGAAGAGCGTAAGGAAAATTGTCCCGGAAGGCGCGTGATTTCGTACACTAATTGCCACTTGTTGATATGATTATTGGATAATTGGATTGAATCATCTCTGACCATCCTACTGCGGCGTGTTAATCTCGTGCGTTTTTATGATCGCTTCTGGCATTCTCACTAGTATCGGGAACTTTATCGATAACAAAACGCATTAAAACTAGACGAAAAATTGTGATTCTTTCTGTATTTACAAAAATCGTATCGATTCTATCAAATTTCCGAGCAATAAGTTCGTATTTCCTCATTTTCTGCGGCTTTATTGCAGTAACAAAATCATTTTCAGCAACTGAGCCTGATCACGGCCGCGTCACTGGCGAACGCTGCGAGGACCCAGATAACGCCCACTTCGGGTGAGTGTTTTTCGAAATTCTTCTTGAAGCTCGAATTTGAAATTTATGAACTTGAAAGTTTAATTTATACTAGGGACCACCACGTGGTATGCAAATGATGAGTTTATGACCCATGAACTATTTCAGTTTGTTAATCTGTAATATAGAAACATTTTTTGTTCGCGGAAGACCATCCGAAATCCAATGGTTTTCGAGATATTTGCATTTTACAAAAACTCAGTTGTCGATAACAAGAGACTACAAACTACAAAAGCCCTATAAAAATTGTTCTAGACGAGGGCCGCGACTTCTGTAAGTTCCCAGTGATAGACTAAGGTAATGGGCACAACATATCCGAAAATCAGCCCATTCCACGGGCGTCCACGATTTTTATAAGAGATCAAAGATCATTTTCGTAGTCAATCTTTGAATTCTCATAACTTTCTTGGACGACCGCAGAATTGGCTGATTTTTGGATATGTTATGCGCGGTACCTTACTCTACAACAGGAAACTTTCAAAAGTCGCGGCCCCCTTCTTGATCTCTACCGAGAGCGCTCCAAACATCGATTATTCAAGTTCAATTAGCATTTTTGATACATTATCGAGCACAGAATACGTGGACGCCCGTAGATTTGTATCAAACTTTGAGGAAAGTTGACTGACATGGTGTACTAAACCCCTGAGAAGTCAGAACACACGGCCTTTCAACCCCCTTTGAGCTGTTCGACATTGCGTGCGCCCTATCCCCTCGGAGAGGGATGGTGGTCCCTAAATTTATACACGGCAAAACAGCAAAAAATCGTTCCACGAAATTTAAAATTGATCTTGTAGATAGCGTGAAACGTACGCTTTCTCGTCTCTCAAATATTCGAACTGCCGTAATGCCGTATCAAAAATATGCAAAGCCTCGATTGCCTAATGATGATGATAATTTCGAAAATCATCACCTAATTATCATTCCAGCCTTCGAGGGCAGCACGGGCGACATGCACACGCTCAAGGGCATGCAGGACCACTCGTTCTCGCAAGGAGGTGAGCGAATGAGTTGAAAGGGTTAAGGATTTGGGGTGGGTTACTTGGAACAGATTAGTATTGGTTCAAGTTCAGAAGGTGAGAAATCGGATCATTGTGAGAGTTGACTAGAGATGATGTAATGGGCCTAGAATATTGTTTCGTTTGAAATGATGGAGTACATAGAATGTAGGATGAAGTCGGCATTGATGTTCTGTAGGATACTCAGCTCTGTTGACTGAATATTCCGAGAACCGGAAATGTTTGTGCTTCTGTAAATTTTCACATTCGAGAAAATTATACATCTCGAATCACGAGATCTTTTCCTGCACTTGTACTCATGTCCTGCGTTCCTACGTGCATTGTCGTGCTCTAACTGGTAATACCTGGTTGTCTGTGGTATCTCAGTGTATTGAATGGAGTGGGGGGAAGAGAATCAATGCGATTTCGTGTTTGAGAAGAACTACGGAAATAGCAGAAGAGAGTGGGCACAGATTGGCAGAGATCGGCGAGAGTTCACGGGGAAGTGAGAGAGTCCAGAGAAGGGAGAAAGTTATCTGTAGAACCAGCGTTCCTGAAGAGTTTGTCCGCGGCTGAGTAAATGATACGGAGAGTAGATCAGGGATCGGCAGTTCAGCACCAGCTTTGCAGTGAATATTTGAAATTTCCCTGACGAATTTTAACAAAACGTGTAGAAAACAGGGGTCTTATATTAGCGTCGTAATGCAGTAAATTATCGTTTTCTGAACTAAACATCCTTCAACTTATTCAGCGAAAACGAGTAGGCGATGAATAGTCGAGGACAGTGAATGAATTAGTTGTGTCAACTGCAGAATAAATGCGAGAGAAGGGCTGAATCCGAAAGATGAATGGGCGGATTCTGGGAATTTTCCCTAGACGGCCAATGTTTTCCCTGCTCTCCCTCTTTCTGCCTCGTTCTCGAGCTTTTTCTCCATCTTTTCCCCTCCTACTAGCGTGCCGAGTGTGTTTGTGTGCGTGTTTTGAGCAATTGCTGCGTGAGGCGACTGCTTTAGAATAGTAATCCAGCATTTGTGAATCCTTTGGAATGGAATATTTACTTTTTTACTTACATAAAATGTTAAAATATTCATTTAAAAATTAAAACCGGACGATAAGCCACGAAAAAGTTTGTGAAAATGCGGATAGGTCACCGTAAGCGCACAGGAAGGTGCTATCGGGGACTGGTTTTATAAATCTTAACTTTTTTGCAATTAGCGCTAATTAGTTGATTCCCGCTTGTCGATTGCACGTTTCATCTTTCCCATTTGCTCTCCTACACTCTGTCCTCTCACTCCACTTTCCCTCAATCGAATATTCCCCTCACAATTTCCGCAGCGCCCCTTTTTTTCACGCGACTGCTTCGTTTAGTTCTCACTTGCGAGTGAAAGAGCGTGCTAATGCGAGAGAACCTCGATCATAATTCGCATAAATCGGGTCGGCGAGCGCGCTGAATTCGTTAGAGGACTCGGGCTACGTGCAGTATCGATTACTGGGAAAACGACTAGCGGTAGTAGTTGGTTGTAGTAAAGATTAGATCTCGTTGCGCCCCCCCCCCCCCACCTCCGATTGTCTTTACTATCTCTCTAGCTCTGGTTCTCTGGCGCTCTCTCGTGATAACCTCACTCTATCAGTGGTGAATAAGCGACGAATTATTTGGCGAGATTGAGACGCCTATCCAAGTTTCTTCTGTTCTTGCCTGTTGTCAACTCGCATTTGGGTTCCTCACGTAAATTCCATGTGCGTTTCCAACACTGTCCTCAGCACGGTAGTTCCATATTCCCCCCTCATTCACTCTATCAATCTCTCTGACTGACCCTGTCGTCTCTTTTCTCACTCCCTTCTATCATCCATCGACCTTTTCCATTCCTCTACACCATCCCCTCGTTTTTCTTTCCTTCCTACCGCCATCCCACTCTCGATTTTCAATTTTTCCTGCAGAAGACGTCATCTTTGCGCTCCCTCTTCTTGCTTACTCTCCATTCCCGGTAGTCCCCCCTCCTCCCATTTCCTTTTTGCTTAGCCGAAGCATTTCCGTTTTTTGAGGCCGAAAGTGAGAGAATCTCGCGAAAATCTCGCGTAGAAGTGAGAAAGGATAGCCGGAATGTTCAGGATCTCTCCGTTTGATATGCTATCTTGACTTTCCTGACTATTAAGATGGATTAGCCGGCGAGGGAACTTTGGTGGGATGCCCCAGTTGTGCGGTGAGCAGCGATACGCTATCTATCCTGTAGGAATTGATAGGGATCAGCAGCTTAGTGCTCGTTTTCGGCTCTGTAATTCTCTATACCCTTGTTCCACTCGGTCAATGTTGCCTTTTCCAATCGGATTGCTCCCGATTTCCGTTCAGAATTGAGCAGGGAGCGTTGACTCGTGGTTAGACTGCTTATTCTATTTTTATGTAAATATTAAATATAATTATTTTTGAACAAAACTTTGTCAGCGAACGTATGACTAATAGTGTTCATGCACTAACTAATTGTAGTGATATTTTGAGGTGTTTTCGCGCATTTATGGTTTAGGGCAGGTGGACTTGAGTTGATTAACGAGTATTAATATTGATCAACGATCCCCGACTTGCACCCAACCTCTGCTCATCCTCCCAACGTTGTTATCGTCATTTCCTCCGCTTCTCTGCCCTGCCTATCGTCTCGTTTCGATGATCGCCCCCTTTCGTGCCCTGTCGCAAGATCCAACTCTGCAGCAGCTGCAGCAGCAGCCGTCGGCCGGATGTTCGATCAGCTCGAGAACAACGGGCACCTGCAGCACATGCAGCCCGGGCAGCAACAGCAGCTGCAGCAGAATGGCGGCGCGAGTGGGAGCATGAATGGAAATGGAGGAGGGATGACCCTGAGGGAGTCGTTGGGAGCTGGAGGAGGAATGATGGCGGACGAGGATGAGTACATGGACAGGAAGGGAGGTAAGATTTTGATGTGTTTTCCACCGTCAATCACTGAGAAATTAGTGAACCTAGTGATTTTTGTTGGTGATGTATTGAGTGTGAAGCGCGGAGTGGAGTGATATATTCTAACTTTTCGTTTTGATTACAAGTATAACTAGCAGTGATATTGGTGATGATGTCTCAGCAATGAGTTGTAGTGAGCATGTAGCGTGAATCTCCCCAGGATCATTTTTGCTTATTGGTCTTTTTGCCCTATAACTTCTCCTGTGATTATTGGAAATTTGTTTCTCATGCGTTATAATTAGGACGACACGTGAATCCCAATGTTGGGTTTTGCTTTTTTCGCAGCGTCTTCTATGGCTGAATTGCTTACTCTCCATTTGTCAGTGATTCATAACAACAGTGAAACACAACTCCAAGTGCACTATTTGCTCACTTATTCTGAGAGGTTGCACTAGGAATCTATTAGAGAGTCAACGCTAGCTGAATTATGGAAGTATCTTCCGTGATGTATCTTGCCAGTAGGGGAGATAGCTTCCGATATTGGAATATGCATCATCCTGCCGGGTCTCTGCTCCTCTACCTCTCCACATTTCCTGCACTCTATCATTCTCCTACCCCATTCCATGCCCTCAAGAGCCCTGCAGTCATGAATATTGAAGATGGAAAAGGAAACTTTGTTGCTGGTTAGGGATCATGCGATTTTGAGAGACGGAAGAAATGACGAAACAATGTGGCAGGGAGCCAGGTCGTCTTGTGAAGGGGCAACCTTATCGATAGGAAGAGAGAAAAGTGACGTCATTGATAGACACTGATAGTGATAGGGGGAGAAGGGTGATGGGAGAGGAGAGGAGGGAACAGAAATAGAGGAGATAAGAGGGGTCGAGGAGGGTTGCGAATGTTTGCGTGGTGATTGTACGGAAGTTGTGGTATTGATCGATCGATTACAGTATGTATTGGGTCCCGAGCGGAAGTTATTGATTTATCGATTTGCAGTTGACTGGACGTCGTCGCTGATGTCGTCCACGGGATACTCTTCATCGCCCTCGCCCACCGGAGGACACGGTAAGTGGAGGGTTACGGTAGTGTGGTGGTGATTATCGATCGGGTGTGGAGAGTATGTCGTCCACGGGAGGACACGGTAAGGGGAGGGTTACGGTAGTGTGGTGGTGATTATCGATCGATTAAGCGAAATATGAAACGGAGGGTAAATCGTTGTAGGATGTTTGGACCAGATAGATTGAAGCAACAACAGGGTATTGTAAATTTGGTTGACCTGGATTTGCCAATGCAGGCTTGTTGAGCTAGAATAAAGGCACTGCTTCATGCTCGCTAGCCAGATTTTGGCCACATCGGGTCCACGTAAATTGTTGATTGACGATCCTTCAGTGCAGAAGAATTCGATTTCCATAAAAACAAACATTTATTAATTTTATTGCCCTAATTAATTTAATTAAAGGTGTCTCGATGGGCGGCGAGGACGAGGGCACGCGCAAGCGGCAGGTGCGACTATTGAAGAACAGGGAAGCGGCCAAGGAGTGCCGGAGGAAGAAGAAGGTGAACTATCTTGACATTGAGAGAGGCTAAATTACCAGTTTGGATTGTCCGGAAGGAATAGAGCCTGGTATATCATTGAGAAAAGTATGAGGGAGAGTAGTAGGGGGGGGGGCGTAGGTGCGACTGCTGAAGAGCAGGGAAGCGGCCAAGGAGTGCAGGAGGAAGAGGAAGGTGAGATTGATTGATCTAGCTATTCTGGGCTGAAATTCCTTGGCGGGGGGTTGTCTTAGGGAAAAATAGGAGGTGGGGGAGGGGGTTAGCATAGGAGCGACTGTTGAAGAACCGGGAAGCGGCCAAGGAGTACCGGAGGAAGAAAAAGATGAGCTATTCTCACATTGAGCGCGACTATTCTTGTCTGGGCTGCTAGGATAAAAGGGGGGCATGCAAAACTGGGTAGCAAGGGTGATTAGAACAGGGAAGCGGCCAAGGAGTGCCGGAGGAAGAAGAAGGTGGGTTTTTACTTGGGCTTTTAGTGAAAAATATGGTGAGAGAATCATGGAGATTGATGAGTAATCGTTTTCGAATGGTAGGACGATGAGGAAAGGAATAGGGAGGCAGCCAGGAGGAGAAATTAATTGTTTGAATGGTTTATAGGCTGTCCAGAGATAACATTACTCGCATTGAGTAGGAATGAATTCGTATTTTATGTGGTGCACGATTTTGCTGGGCCTAAAAAAAGAAAGTCTAAAGCACAGTGCATCAATAAGTGTCTTTAGAATTTGACCGCGTTTTGACTCACATGCTACGACATTATTAAGGAAGACATCTGGGAACGCGGTATGAATGGATAGCGGAACTAGAAATTGAGTAGTGTATTTTCTAGAAAGAAATAACCGACCGCTCATTGATGATCTTGGTTCGCTGACGATAAGAGTAGAGTGGGAAACGTGAACGGAGCAGGTTTCTTCAACTACAACCACGCCACTTTTACTTGGCTAATTAGTCAATAAACTAATTAATTCCCTAATTCCAGGAGTACGTCAAGTGCCTCGAAAATCGCGTGGCCGTGCTCGAGAACCAGAACAAGGCTCTGATCGAGGAGTTGAAGGCGCTCAAGGAACTCTACTGCAGAAAGGAGAAGAACGACATGTAGACTCTCTCCGTTCCCCACACTCTCTCGCCTGCCCGACGAGAGAGCACGTGATTTGAAGAGAGCCCCTTGTCCCCGTCCTCTCAGTTAACCCCTACAAGTATAAGGATCCCCGTTGAAAAAAGCACAACCACGAGACACCTCCGCCCTATTTCCACACTCATTGCGAAAAGCCTGCCATAATCTCGTCCATTTCCCTCTTTGACCTACCCCGAGACTCCGCCCCTTTCTCCGCCCTCTTTCCCCCAGACTCAAACCGTTCTCATAAACCGTACATGTATGCCCGCTTCACCCCCTCATGTTTGCTTCCGCCCGAGACTTCCCAGGATCGATAGTGGGTCCCGAGACGGCGACTACGGTAGCCAGATCGGTCCCTAACTGTCAGACTATTATATTGCTATGCTTCTCCCCACCCCTCATGCTTATTTTGTGTTATATACAAGCCGTGTTTGTTAGCCCAAATCATAATGAATCAATCGATACCGTACCCAGTGTGGTATACAGTAAGCAATCTTGCGCAACCAAATGAAAGACAAGTCCCAGTGTGGTTCGATCGAATAATTAATCGCTCCCTGTTTCACCCTTTTTCTCCTAATCAATCGATAATCTGTGATGCTCTTTGTTCGTAGTACAGTATCCCCACCCCAACTCCCTCTACTAGGATGGATAGAACCAATCGATTAGACTGACCTACTGTAGCTCTCCGATCTACCGTACTCCCTCCATATCGATTGCTATAGCAGAATGTCCCCCTTCTCGCACCATTTCGTCGTTGGATTCTCCCCTGATCTGCATGATATTGATTTTCAGTGATACCGTAACCCCCCGATTCGTAGAATGTCTCTTCAAACTAACTTTCTTTTACACTGTAATATTTTTCTCATAATCCCAGATTTCTTTCTCTCGCTTTTTTATTAAATCTTGGAATTAGCTAATGTTGTTCAGATTCTATGCAAATTCGCTAATATTTCGAATCTAGCTGTACATCTCTCGCTAAACAGAGGTTACGGTAGTTTCGGATCCCCTCCTCATCGGCAATCGATAACCAGAGTCATCTTGTTTCATATTCTGTTATGCCCCTCTATCTCCCTTTATCAATTTTGTGTTCGAACATCGTTTGAAATGTATTATCAATTGTTAGACATACGATGAAATAAATATTCAAGCTCCAAGAGAAGTGTGAGACAGTGCAACATTGGGAATACAAGAAAGAGGAACTGTTATGCTCAATATAAGGAAAAATTATACAACGAAAGAAAATCAATAAAGGCTACCGTAACCAAAAGAGCTTGAAAATTCAGTTTACGATGAATCGTGCAGAGCCGGGACCGTTGTTTGTGCTTCATCCAGAGTTTAACTACGGTATGTGTAGTCGGTTGCGGAAGTCGGTTTTGGTTTGTACGTCGATTTCATTTGCCTGTTTATTGATTGGTTATCGATTTGTTGTTGCTGTTTTCCATCTAAAAACTTTGCTCAGGATGCTGTCTCGCTTCTCCGCCTGGGCCGTGCCCGTTCGCGCGCTCTCGTACGAGAACACGCGCAACGCGCTCAAAGTGAACAAGAACACCAAAGTCATCATCCAGGGCTTCACCGGAAAGCAGGTATTATCGGCCATAAATCAAGGCAAATCTTTTATTTAGTGGCTTGGTGTTGAGTGGATGCTTTAAAGCCAAGTTCTCTAATGAAAAATGATGACTTTGAGTAATAAAACAAGGAAATTTCGTCAGAAATATGGGGAACTTCGTTCAGGGCTCCTTCCACGGAAAGCAGATGATTGATTACGGCACGAAGGTTGTCGGTGGAGTCAACGCCAAGAAGGCCGGATCGACCCACATGGGACTGCCCGTTTTCAGAGACGTCAAGGGTTTGTAACATAAAGTCATTAATACATTCAAACTTGGCCGCCTTCCAACTCCCTCATGCAGTATGAATGCATATCTTGCTTTCGACCCATTTTGATTCAATCTTGCTCAACACGGAACAAAAGATCGAAATCTTTCGATCTAAACCGAGCCGCATACTACTCGATATCCCCCACTCACTCTTACTAGTCTCGCTATTACAACGCACACATCGCACAATGTTTGCCACCTCTTCCGCTGTTCCAAACGCATTCCGCGAGGTTCGGCAGCTTGTTAGTATTGTTGTAAATGATCTTATTCTGACATTGCTGGCGGAATTTGTAGTCTGCACCTTATCAGTGCGAATGTTGCAGAGGAGAGAGCTTCGTTTCGAGGAATTCTTTGAATAGTTATTGGCTCTCAGAGATCTTTTTAGGCTTGAAGCAGCAGACATTTGCTTCTTATTTTAATAAAATACGTCATTTAAATGCCGTTCAGAGGCCCGCGAGAAGACTGGCGCCGACGCGACCGTCATCTATGTGCCGGCCGCCGGATCCGCCTCCGCCATCCATGAGGTTTAATTAATTTTAATTTAATTAATAAGTTTACAACTAGAAAACGTTCCTGGATGTTGCATACTGCTAAACGGCCTATGTCTAAATCAGAAGGAGACATATTCTTGTATAGAGCGGATTTGAACGCGATTAATTCAATTTTGCAATTTTTATATAATTAATTGAAGGCGATGGACGCCGAGATCCCCCTGGTTGTCTGCATCACCGAGGGCATCCCGCAGCAGGACATGGTAGGTTGACGTTTCATTTGTGTTATATTATTGGAAGCAGCTTCGTTGATACAGTAATTGTTCTCTGTGTATGGATACATAATATTTTTGCTTAGATTTCGAACATGCAAGTTGTGGTTCCGTTTTTATTACGTATCCTGCTTATTGACCGATTGTGCGATGTTATCGTGGTTGTCAGCCAAAAAATATTTTACAAGCTCCTTAATTCTCAATTATTGTTCAGGTCGCCGTGAAAGCCCGCCTCGTGCAGCAGTCCAAGACCCGACTGGTCGGCCCCAACTGCCCCGGTCTGATCACTCCCGAAGAGTGCAAGATCGGAATCATGCCCGGACACATCCACAAGAAGGCGAGTTGCCTGATTTATCGATGAAACTTTACCCCAGGAAACTTTATGCTGCGTGTTGGACGTAAAGTTGGATAGAGTCGAGTTGGAACGATTGTTTCGTTTCGTTCGGGTTCAAATAATAATAATTGTGTCGTGTTTCAGGGAAAGATCGGGATCGTCTCCCGCTCGGGCACCCTCACCTACGAGGCAGTCCACCAGACGACCCAAGTCGGACTCGGTATGGGAGTTTATTTTAGCTTATTGATTTTTAATCAGTTATTGAATTTGTTATAGCGATATGGCAAGATTAGCATTTTCATGTGACATTTTGAGTTTATACCTATCTTTTGAAACGCAAAAAAACAATTCACCAAACGACCCAAGTCGGACTCGGTAAGGAGGATTATTGATTGATAATTTTTTTGTATTTAATTTTTCCTAACTATCATTCTCAGTTAAAAATTCTCTTTTATACCGGTTGCTTGAAGCACAACAAGTTAACGCAAATGTGTCCATAATTTTTTCACTGTTTAGGCCAGACCCTGTGCGTCGGAATCGGAGGAGATCCCTTCAACGGCACCAACTTCATCGACTGCCTTGAGGTACGAGTGGAGTTTGTAGTTTGATCTTTTGTTTTGTAGTTTGATCTTTGATCTCTCAGTATTCCAATTTCCCGTTGGTTTTGCAGGTGTTCCTCGAGGACCCGGAGACGAAGGGCATCATTCTCATCGGCGAGATTGGAGGATCGGCCGAGGAGGAGGCTGCAGCATACCTCACCCAGCGTACGGTTGTTTGATTAATTATTGATTGATTGATCGAGAAATGGCTGGAAAAGTACGGTATAGTCAACGGTGCATCGACAACTGATTTTATTTCAGACAACTCGGGCAAGAACTCGAAGCCGGTGGTCTCCTTCATCGCCGGAATCTCGGCGCCGCCCGGCAGAAGGTACGGTAGATTGGGATACTGTAGAGTGATTGTCCGATTAGTTGATTGTTTTATGCGCTAGGCGTCGGAGTCGAATTGAATGTGTTCTGCGCAAAATTTCTTGTAGCATCGGCATAACTTCAAATCTCCATTTTGCGGAACAGTTGGATGTTGTAGAACTATTTTATCCACGGATAAGGTCCTGTTATTGAAACTGCTCTGCTAAACAAAGCTTGTACCGTGGCCTTAACCTCAATGCTCCTCCTTGCAGAATGGGCCACGCTGGAGCCATTATCTCTGGAGGAAAGGGAGGCGCCACGGATAAGATGGAGGCTTTGAGAGCTGCCGGAGTTACGGTAAGTATTGGGGAGTACGGTAGATATTGATTGATTGTTATTGATGGTGGATAGATTGGAGTTACGATGAGTATTGAAAGGGTTGTGATAGATATTGAGTGATTAGAAAGGTGTGGATTAATGCAGCAGGGGGAAGTGAGTGTTCAAGAGATAGTTCTGAAACGGGAACCTTACCGATGATGATATACAATCAAAATTATTTCTAGTATTGTAGCAGTTAGAAATAGCTTTTCTTGTGATGATTCCGAAACTTACGAATCGGGTTTTCAAAAACGAATTGCACGCCTACTGAATTGGTTGGGAAAATAAAGTGAAGGTACCGAAACATCACCATTCCAGGTCACCGACTCACCCGCCAAACTCGGATCAACCATTGCTCAGAAGTTGATCGAGCGAATGTAAGGAGGGACGAGGAGGGAGTACGGTACTCTACCGTATCGACTTTCCCTTACCAATCGATGCTTTCTTCGTTGTCTAGAGAAAGTTTCCCATAGTAGTTGACAGTTATTTTGTATGCCCCCCTTTTCGCTACCAACTCGATGCACCTGTTATACCCCCCACTGCATAGGTACACAACACACACTCCTCTCCCTTGATCTACCGTATCGATTGATTGAGTACCCCGGCGAGCCCCCTCTATTATAGTTATGATAGTTATTGATAGCTTCTTGTGTTTCGATAGTAATCTCTGGTCAGCCTCTTATACGTTTGTTCAGTTTCCCCGCTCGATTTTTCAGCACAAAGTAAATTCAGTAAACAAAACTCGTAGTGAATCGCTGTATTGTACATGCAGTCTCTCTGATTATTTTCGAAAATTGTTGTTTTGTCTCGCGACGAATAACGAGAAAGTAAAGACTTATCGATCGATTCATCCGAGTTTACGGTACACAAGGTAGCAAACGCATCCTACAGTAACTAAATGGTACAGGGACGAAAGATACAGTAACCGGTCCCGTTTAGATGACAGAAGCTATGGATACTTCTGATTCTGTGAGAGAAGATGCGATTTCGATCGATAATGAAGGAGAAGGTCAGTATCGATCGTTGCCGATGAAATGTACACTGTTTCGATTGGGAAATGATGACAAACCGAGCTTACATGGGAATGATCACAACTCACATATCCCGATCCTCACCAAAATTGGTGGGTTTACTAAGTCGACCGTGCTGATTTCAAATCAGTTTTCAAAAGCTGCCACCGAAGTCGTTGACGTGACTTATGGCTTGTTATTGTTTTTGTGTGCAATTTTCCATGAACCGTTCGCTCGAGTTGAGATATGTGAGTTGAGATCATTCCCATGTTAGTGACTTGTTCTGATTTTAGTCTCGTGGGTTTTAATCAATATTTCAAATTCTCGGCGCGGTTCTCCATTGCAAAAGTCTTCTTTTTTGTTGTTGGTGAATTTATCTCTGGGAGTCATACTCATTGAGCATTGTGTAAGATTTGGACAGTACCTGAAACACTATTCTCACGCGCCTTTCCCCCCCCCCCCCCTTGCGGTACTTTTCTATTTCTTTTTTCCACTAGTCCTGAATCCATTTTTTTTGAGCATTTTGAAAGCCTTGTAAAGCACCTGACACTCAAATCTCACTACCCTTCCTCCATGGTAGTGTTTTTTTTTCATTAACAATAAGTGCGATCACAAAAACACATTGACCTTTGAGCGTTTTGAAAGCGTAGTAAAGTAGGAGAAACACAAACTTAACTCATCTGACATAGCAGTAGTCTTCGCTTTCTTATTTAGCACATTTCCGAGATACATTGATCTTGGAGCCTTTAGGCAGCTTTGTGCAGCACCTGAAACACAACTTTTTACTTATTCCCCCATTGCAATTGATGTTCAGATCCGATGTTCTTGATTAGCCAACTCATATTCAGTGACACTGAACATTGAGCGTTTAGAAAGCATTAAGCAATGCCTGTAAGGCTATTCTCACCTTTTTCCTTTTTCAGCCGAGGTGATCTTCTTCCGTCTCACGATGATCGCGACCGATAACGGACTGCAGGCGTTCACCGATAAGTACCTGGTGCCACTCCTGCAGAAGGCCGCACCCGACTTGCCGTTTCTGGCCAAGGTACGGTAGTGTATTATTGATTTATAACTTTAATTGATAGAGGAGTAAGAGGAGTGCTGACTTGCCCTTCCTCGCCAAGGTACGGTAGTATGAGGGGGTTACGGTAGTACCTGGTGCCACTCCTGCAGAAGGCCTGACCCGACTTGCCGTTCCTGGCCAACTTGGCCTTGGCCAGGTCAAGGTACGGTAGTTGGGTAGGGTGAGGATTCGGTTGTACCTGGTGCTCATCATGCTGTAGTCCGCACTCGGCTTGCCGTTCCTGGCCAAGGTACGGTAGCGCATTATTTATTATTGACTTTTATTGATAGAGGCGGTAGCCGGTGTAGGCACGGTAGGGTGGGGGGGGGGGGTTACGATAGTTCCTGGTGCCACTCCTGCAGAAGGCCGCACCCGACCGTTCCTCGCCAAGGTACGGTAGCGTATTATTGATTATTGACTTTACTGGTGTCGTGGTAGGAGGTGTAGGCAGGGAAGGGTGAGAGGGTACGGCAGTAATGGGTGCCACTCCTGCAGAAGGCCGCACCCGGCTTGCCCTTCCTCGCCAAGGTACGGTAAATAGCTGGTTACGGTAGATTTGATCGTTTTTGTGTGAAAATTATGAGCGATTGGTGTTTCACGGCTGCTACTTGTTCGTGTAAATTGGAATAAGCATCGATGACAATCGATATTTGAAGAAATATTTTACCTGTCGCTATCAGTTTTTAAACAAGCGTGAGCTGTGGTTTCACAACCACTTCGTATAGTCGTCCGGTTTTATGGAATCGATGATTTGTTCGTATCTCAATTGCAAAAAAATATTCCTTGAAGTTTATGTTTCACTGTTACTTCATTTGATGATCCTTGATGAGGTGACATTGCGAGCATGGCTTGTCAGGTTTAAAAAAAAATCATTTTATTGGCATTTGCAGATCAACGAGCTGCTCACGCACTACAACAAGCGCGTGCGCGGCAACGCGGCCATCCGGATGCCCGTCGACGGCCTGGTCGCGCTCATCGAGGACGGCAGTCAGATGCACTTCGTGAGTTGTTGTTGTTGTTGTTGTTGTTGTTGTTGTTGATAATGTTGTTGTTGTTGTGGCTGGTGTTTCATCGGTTCTGAGTGTTCCGTAATCGAAGTTTGGCTTGATCTTGAGCTAGGTGAATTATGGCCCTACGATTGCTATGTATTGTCGCATTTTCAGTCACGACGATGGGAGAGCCCTGGTCGACTCTAAAAATCATAATTGCCCATCTTCTTTTCTAGACTTGTTCGTCCATGCTTACTAGTCGTCGCGAGCGGTTCCCTCTCCATTTCTCTCTGGTGGAAAGCGGTTTCCTCTAATACCCCTCGTCTCTGCCAACGACTAATCAAGAGGAATCCCCATCCAAGCCGGAGTGGTCACCGTGTGATGGGTATGACCTGCTAAGATGTCTGGTCCCTCGGATTCTGGGTTCAATGATTCTCGCTCAAAGATAGATCAT
>LS494213.1:0-11073 GCA_900490845.1 Pristionchus japonicus | reverse complement strand
GTCCATGCTTCACGTTAGCATCATTTTCTGGAAAATCGCCTGACATCATTCTACTTCCCATTCATTAGCTAACTATCAGCACTAAAAATCTTACCTAGTCACTCAACAACTCTTCATGAGGAAGACATGCTATATGATTTTATCTATTGATGACGTATTTCAATTATTTCTTGTTCCAGCGCCTCTCCATCATCTACCTGCGGTGGGGCATCGAGAGGGCGGAGGGAGCTGCCAGGGTGGGCGCGCTGCCCGCCATGATGCGAGCAGTCGGCAAGCGGGAGAGCAGGGCGGAGCGATTGGAGTGAGTACGGTAGGGGTACGGTAGCTGTGATCGATAGGGGATATCGTTATCAGGGTAGGAGTACGTATGGTTAGATACCGTAGTGGAGGTTACTGTGGTGTATCAATCGATAGTAGGCAGGTACCGTAACCTCCGATCAATCAATAATCTACAGACTCTTCTCGATCATGGTGCCGGCGCTCAACGACCTGGCGCCGATGGAGAAGGTCGCGTGGCCGGAGGAGTTGGTGAGTGTGAGGGTTATGTTAGATGGAGTGAGGGTACGGTAGGATACGGTAGGGTATTGATACGTACGGAGGGTTCGGTTGGGGAAACGAGGTTAACACGATTGGGTTTCTTATTCGCCTCATCGGGTCAGCAGCAATTGATGGCTCTCGCTGCACAAAGGAATAAGAGTAGAGTGTGCGACCGCAAATGATCGGGTGAAATGAAATGGGATTTCGGCAAGATCCCGAATGCGTTGCTTGCATGGTCTCCTCGAAATTGGAAGAGCTGTGCTTCCAAGTATCGGCATCAGGGATCGAACGATTAGGAGTTGGTTAATCGTTACGTTTGCGGCAAAATCATCGTATGTGCTCATGTAGAGTTGTTTCTCTTTTTGAGTAAGAGGTAATCTTCTGCTATGAACTGTTCACATAGATTACGGGTGAGTTGTTGGAAGCTGGAACGGGTCAAAGTTTAATATTATTCCTAAAAAAAATGTTCCTCTAGACAGAATAATTTTTATCGATTCTCATTTCTGGTAGGGTTGGCTAAACGATGTTTGCGACATCGCATGCCGCGCTCTCTCCGTTGCGATGTTGCAATGGAGAGAGGAGAGTAGGGAGAGGGATGGTTATGCGATGTTGCATTGAGAGAAGGGAGGCGGTCTCTTCATTTTACATAATCTCTTGCCGTGTCTCTCGCTTCCCTTCTCGCAATGCAACATCGCATTGCCAAAAGCGATGTTGCCATTCTCGCCTCTTGATTGCGACATCGCAAAGCCGCAATCGCATAGCCAACCCTAATTTCTGGCGTATCTATCGTCTCTCAAATAATAACACCGATGCATTCGCTGGTCTCCCTGCTTCTGTTTCTCTGAAAATTTAGGTTGCATGCTATTCATATCAACGATCGAAGGATCGTTGCTTCGTTAAGATGGCCTTGATCTTTTCAAAGAAACTATACTTTAACCTAATGTATTCGCAGGTCTCGCTGCTTCTGTTTCTCTGAAAATTTAGGTTGCATGCTATTCATATCAACGATCGAAGGACCGTTGCTTCGTTAACATCGCTTTGATCTTTTCAAAGAAACTAAACTTTAACCTAATGTATTCGCAGGTCTCGCTGCTTCTGTTTCCCTGAGAATTTAGGTTGCAAACTACTCATATCAATGATCGAAGGACCGTTGTTTCGTTTGAATCGACTTGTATACCATCATCATACTACTTGACAGGTCTCCCAGCTCTCCTCGAATGCCTCGGTGCGCGACTCTACGGTCCGCTGGATGGAGGCCATGCTGCTGTTCCAGGCACAGAGCAAGTGAGTGTTTTCGAAAATATGTGCGGTCTTGAAATGGCGGGAATTCAAAAATGTAATGCATAAAGCAAGTGAGGAGACTATGCGTTATGGTTGAAACGCGGATATCCCAGGTTCAATACTAACTAAATAGATTGACTTGGTGAACATTTACAAATTAGTAGTGTAGCTAGATGTTTGAAAAGCTGACTAATATTCCAGATACAGAGTAAATGTGTATTTTCGAAAGCCAAACCTGAAAGAAATCAAATCGTGCTGAAAAGGAAACTATTCCTAGGGAGTGTGGCACCGTGAAGTGGCGGGGGTTCGCAGGGCAAGTAGTTGTGATTGGGAATTTATTGAGCTTTATCTGTTAATTGGTTTGAAGTAACCGATGTCCACAAGAAATCATTAAACATTCAATGCCCAAGGGAATATGCGAGAAGTGTGACAGTGAAGTGGTAGGGCAATTCAAGCTATTTATTGCATGCTAATTTTTGATAGTTATATGTTGACCTCAGAATCAACAACACATCGTTGTCTTTATCAGATCCAAACCCTTCATTGCGGTTGTGAGGCCACAAAGTTCGGGGAAGATTGAAATTTTGATCTTTTGTATTTTTAATTAACTAATTTTAATTAATTAAAACTAACTAATTACAGGGAGCGACTGACGCAGGCGTGCACGCTGCTCATGCAGGGACAGCACTTCGAGGTTAATTAATATTATTTTTATTCTTATTAATTAGTTAGTGAAAGTTAGTTGAGAATTTGAGAATCTAGTTGAGAATTCTTGGTTTCGTGGTATCAATATGAGAGTGAAATTTCTGAGATCGGTGATGTGAAGTTTATTGTGAGGCTATTAAAAAAAGCAGGGACAGCACTTCGAGGTGTGTTCAT
Organism: Pristionchus japonicus; assembly: GCA_900490845.1. Taxonomy (NCBI): domain Eukaryota; kingdom Metazoa; phylum Nematoda; class Chromadorea; order Rhabditida; family Neodiplogasteridae; genus Pristionchus; species Pristionchus japonicus. Next base: position 8,376 of record LS494213.1, on the reverse strand, counting down.
TTAATTATTGTTGATTCGTTTGTAAAATGTTTTTTTTCCTCATGCTGGGGATGTCGGGGCCTCCACAGGCTGATGTTAGGATGAATCAGCTTGGAACGATGATAGTTTGAAGCCGAGCTGGATATCTAGTACAATAACTTTCAACATCGCGCAATTTCCCGCGAGGTTCTGCGCTTCACCTGTCTGGTTTGAGGAGATGATTGCAGAAAACGATGATGCGAAAACGGGCGTGTCTTCATTTGCATAATTATGATAATTAACTAATTAATTATCAAATTCCAGGGCGAAGCCGCAGTCACGGCCGGTCTCTGCCCTCAGGAGTACTGCAGCATCGCCGCACAGATTGCAGTCAAGCAGGAGGGCCACTTCAATCAGGTTGGAAGATCTGAAAAGATTGAGGAGTGAACAAACTCTGTTATTTCGTGTTGCTTGTGGAACCTCAAACTGTATGGCAATTAGGCGGCGCACTTTTATCAGGAGGGGAAATGGGACATTTGTCAGTAGTATTCGATGGAGATCTAGGGGAGTACTGCAGCATCGCCGCACAGATCGCAGTCAAGCAGGAGGGGCACTTCAATCAGGTGGGAAAGCATATCGAGACGGAATATTAAGGAGTGGACGATGCCTAGTGTACTACTAATACGCGCGAAACGTGAAACTAACTGGATCTGCATATGAGCAAGTAGGAGGCGCAGTTTTATCAGGTGGGTAGTAGTCATCAGTAATGGGGAAGTAAGGGGGTGGGGCGTCTCTGTCCCCAGGAGTACTGCATCATCGCCGCACAGATCGCAGTCAAGCAGGAGGGCCACTTCAATCAGGTATGGAGAGTATTTGTGAGGCGCTTGAAACACGGAATTGTCTTGGCAAATGCAAGAATAGGTGATGCTGATTATTGGTGTTTTGGTGTCGTCTGCCAGAGCGGTATTGATAATTGGGTGAAGTCTTGCTTATTATGTCATGCGTGAAACTGCTGGGTAGGCATTATAAAATTGGGTGTTTTTTTGACAGGGGACTGTGGAAGAATTGGCTGACTATTCAATTTATTGTATTAGTCATGCCTGCGAAACGTGGATCTGATGTCGTAGCTTTTTCCGGAGACTGCCGAGAGTGCATTGTTTGAATGCATTCAAGATGCTGTTAGCATCACAGGATAACCTGGGTGTTCCTGGTTGTTTTATTTTCCCCTAAACGATCGATAAATCGATAATCTCCCCCTGCAGATCAAGAAGAATCTCGTCAAGCTGCTCGATCGCGGCCTGCTGCCCGAACGCGCCGCCTTCCCTGTGCTCGTGATCGCAGCCGCGTCGCAGCTGACCGAGTGAGTACGGTAGGATACGGTAGTGGATCGATAATTGATTGGGAGCCGTAGGTACTGTAGTGGATCGATAACTGATTGGGTACGATAGCCTTCCCCGTGTTGGTGATCGCGGCGGCGTCGCAGCTGACCGAGTGAGTACGGTAGGATACGGTAGTGGATCGATAACTGATTGGGTGCGATAGCCTTCCCCGTGCTGGTGATCGCGGCGGCGTCGCAGCTGACCGAGTGAGTACGGTAGTGAATCGATAACTGACTGGGTATGGTAGCCTTCCCAGTAGTGGATCGATAACTGATTTGGTACGGTAGTGGATCGATAACTTATTGGTCCAGTGGTGGCGATCGATTCGGTCGTAAATTTATCATTATTGTATACGAAAAATAATCCGTTCACAACATTGGATTCTGTTGTATCTCAATTATTTAGTTAAACTTGTGAAGCACGAATCAAGTTCGAAACTCGAACATTCTAGCTGAAACTTTACCTAAATTTGACTCCTTTCCAGGGTCTCCGAACCGGCAGAGAACGCGCTCAAGAAAGTGGACATCGAGGGAGCCCTGGGGGACAGGGCGGTCGTGGAGCACCTGTTCGGCCTGTACGGAGGGCACGAAGTCAAGAATGTGAGTCGGGCAATACTGATGACGTCATGGGTTGTTCTGTGATATACTGGGATGATTCGAGGCATTGTTGAACCTTAAACATGCTTTTGAACGAATGAGGGGATAGAACAGCACCTGTTCGGCTTTTACGGCAGGCATGAAGTCAAGAATGTGAGTGCAATTATGGATACTAGGGTTATTGGAGCAAGAGACGATAGTCAAGTGCTCGGAGGCAAGCCATTCACAGTTTTTCTTCCTTCATTCCCGCAAAAAATAAATCACCTCATATTTTCATTCCCAATGGTGCCGGTTTCACTGGCCGTACTACTTTGAAGGATCCTTTGTGTAACGTTACATTCAGCGCATCCGTTCCCATAAAATCAATTATCGTGAGAAAATAAACAGTTCCGAAGCAAAATGTGTACAGGTCATTCCCCGGAAAGCATGCGGCATGTGTCACGGCTGCCGCACGTTTTTTAGAGTGAAGCTCCGCCCCTTTTTCGACATTCGTTTTTGCTTGTTTTTCGTGTTTTGACTCATTAGTGCTTATTTAATTGTAATTTTTGTCAAATTGTTTAGCGCAGTTGTTCATACTCCGGTTTAGCAATCATTTGCTGTTGTTTCAAGGCTTCTAACAACTGTTTTTATCGAAAACAGTGAACATGGTCAAACTAGGGAACAATACTCGTGTTACAATCTTTTCATTCGTCTTCCTCATCGATATCTGCCATGAACAATAAATCATCTAGGTCCTCTACAGGCTCGGGGTCGGTCTCATCGATGATCTGGGCGGCGCCGTCGACTACTTCTTCAGTTGTGAGGGAAGGAGGAGTGAAGGTGAGCGCGCCTTCCTCAATTCTCTTCTAAATTTATAAATTATGATGTCTGGGGTGATTTGACTTTGAACGTGCCTTCTCCACTCTCTCACAGTGGTCCATGAAACTCTTGCACTTATCGGCGGGGAAATTATTCATCCAATCTAAGAGCTTAGCCCGAATGATAGCCCCATCATCCGTATAGGTGATGAGGTCGTGCTGAGCTCTTTTCATGGAGCTCCAACCGAACTCGATAGGGGCAAACTCGGCCATATATGGGGGAGTTCGAACCACTTGCACTCCATACGACCTGCATTAGCATAGTTGGAGGAGGGAGGGAGAGGAGGCTTTGCGCTTTTATAGTCATTAATTTAAATTATCTTACTGTCCCAGTGTATCGACGACGTACGTATTATAATCTTTTCGATTCAATTTCTTGAGTGCATTCGCCATGTCCTTCTAGAAAAGAAGGGCTTGGTTAATATTTATTTCGTTCGTTAAACCTTCCTCCACCCAGCGGGACAAGGCATGTTATGGCTCTTGAGCCAATTCGCCATAACAGCCTTTCTGTCGCTCTGGGTGGGCATTTTGTCGATGACCCTCGAGTGGTAGGCGGCGTTGTCCATGAGAAGGACTGGCTTCAGGTCCTTCTCATTCGCCTCCTCCACTAACGCCTTGAACACCCCATCGATGTACTTCTCGAATGCCTCAAATATGCGGAAAAAATTAAATTCTTTCCTTTTTGATTTATACCTTGCCATCCATCTCCTTGTGGTAGTCACCACCATCATCTTTTTTGCCTGTTCGCCAAATCTCAGGGCATCTGAACCCGCCCTCACTCATACATGCCACAATAATCAATCTCTCTCCTTTCTCCCACTGCCTGCTGTTCCCGGCCTACAAGCAAGGTGTTGCAGTCAATTCTTTCAAGGCGCTATCTCACCGTCAGCCCATTTTTAATGAATGTGAGGGGCGACTTGGTGGCTTCTAGATCTTGCCATCCAATCGCGGGGCGCATCCCCTTGTGCACCCACGTTTCGTCGACACTCCAAATCAAGTGCTTTCCCTCTTTCCTGATTTCCACCATGCTCCTAAATCTAGGGATAGGAGAGGATATTAGGAAGGAAGGAATACCGAAGGAAATTGGCTTGCAAGCGACAGTAGTATTCGGTCATATAAATATTTGACCGATACTGAAGCTTTATGAATGAGAAGTTAAGAGAATGGAGGAGGATGCGGATAGTGCTGGTGTTGATAGCCACTTCCTTATCGATCTATAATTCTCAATATCCAAGGCAGTGGGGGACTTATCAGTACGGGATCGACCCATTCCTCCTTCCTGTCCGTGAGGTGCTTGAGCGTCACACGCTTGTACTGAGCGAAATATTCGACGTGTACAAAGCGGCGTAGCTAAAATTAAAATTTCACTTCTTTCCCCCATTGTTTAGTTACACCTTCTCGAGTGTACTCTCATTGAATCTCCCCTTGATTCTCTCTTGCTCTGCCTTCTTCGTTCTCTTGAGGGGTGGAGGTCCACAGGGAGGGAATCGATTCAGAGGGGGAAAAGCAGTGGAATCAGTAATCACCCTGGCTACTGTATCGGGGTGGATGGTCAATATCCTGGACAGGAATTGCGGGGTCATATCCTCCATGAAATTATCCTTCAGGAAGGTGTGAGCTCGCATGATAAAGGCTCTCGTCTTATCGCAATGGACTATATGGGTCGGACGAGTTTGGGGAGGAGTGGGGTCGGGGATAGTGATGGGATGAGTGTACTTTAGGAAGGCAGCAAGATGAAATCGAGCTATTGCATTATGATCATCACCAATCATTTCAGGAAGTGGAACAGAGGATGAGTGGAAGGAAGAGTAGGAACGAGGAAGAGGGACAGAGAGAGGAGAGGACGAGTGTGAGGAGAAGAGAGAGGAAGGGCCTTTCGGCTCAGAAGAATGGAAGGAAGCATTGATGCCACAGGTGAGAGGAGGAATGGAGGAAGTAATAGGGTAAGAATTAGGAGAAGTAGAGGCAATAGGAGGAGAGTGAATAGGTGACATGGAGCAGCCATTATAATGATCAGCGGTGGGAATGGAAGGAGGTAGGTCACAGTCGATAGTGAGAGGAGAAAGGTGAAGCTGAGGAGATTGACGAACGACTAGAGTAGGAGAAGAGAAGAGAATAGGAGTAGCAGAGGGAGTGGATGAGCGTGGACTACGGGAAATGAGATCAGAGGGTGAAATGGAAGGGGGTAGAGAGGGATTCGGGAAATGTTTATATATGGCAGATACATTTGATTTTCGATACATGCGAGGCTCATTTGAACGAGGGGAGACAAAATCAGAGGAATTAGACGTAGGGGGTGAACGAATGAGGTGAGGGGGTAGTGGGAGAGAAGGTCTGACAATATGAGGGGTAGTAGTGGGGGCAGGTCTAATACGTGAACGAGTGGCCGTAGCCCTTGGTGTATCGATTAGACGAGGTGTCTAGAAGAATCTAAGTGAGAAGAACCAATCGATAATCACTCACCGTTCTCGTTTCCATTCCTCCTCTCACATTGCTTCCTTCTTCCCCTCTCTCAATACCTCCGCCGTCCCCTCTCTCATCCCATCTCCCAATTCCTTCATTATCACCCATCCGATTCCCTCCTTCACTCGTCCCTTCGTATTGTTCATCCATCTATTGTACATTATTGTATTCAGATCTCACAATGTAAATATAGATGTATAATGTTAGACGATATAAGCCTTTCTCCCACAATTTATGTCCACGATTGTTGATTGATTTAAGTTATACATTTTATCGTACAGTTGTCAAAATGATAAATTAATTGAAACGGTGATTAATTAACACGATTTTAAATGATTTTGGCCTATACAATAGAGGCCGAAATAAATAATAAGAATAAGATATAAAAATAAGCAAGTTTGGGGAGGGGAGAAGCGGGAGATTCATCGCTTTTTATTCATTGATTATAAAAAAGAAGAGAACGAAGTGAACAAACCTGAAATAAAGGTTTTATTGTTGTTATGATAGGATGGCATAAAGCCTCAGTCGAAGATATTGCAAAATCGTTCGTTGGAGTGAAAAAAAATAGAAAGCAATGACGAAAAACATTAAAAAATTAAGTGATACCTGGATCGTCCTAGTCGTCGGCGGCAGCGAGCGTGAGCGGACGCTCACTGCACCTTAAAGTGCACTCTACAGCGGCTTATATTTATAAATTTAGCGTAAACAAGATACATATTCACCTTTAGGACTCCTTCCCGACGATTCAAGCGCTTCATTCCCCTCCACGGCAGCCATTAAGCGATTCCTGGAAACGATCGTTATTATTTGAACCGCCATCAACAAACAGGCACAGTTGGAAAAGCAATAAACTAGATTTATAACGTGAGAACGAGTTAGGCAAATGGACAACAGCTGTTTAGACAATTTTGCGGTGGAACTGGAGCAATATCGGCAGGAATCCGCATCAGGGAATGCTGATTTAACGATTTTGCACCAATTGAAAGACAAATAAATATGCAAATCGCGCAAAAATCGATAAAAAAAGAAGGGAAACGGCCGAGCCAGAAAAAACGGTGATTTAACCGTTCCGAGCGATTAAGTCGTCAAGTGCTGCGAAATCGAGCTGCGAAAATTGCTAAACACAGTATTGTCAAAGCTGAGCATTTGAAACTTACGATACGTTTTTTTACAATTGAATAAATATTTAAAGTAATTTAAAAAAATACTCACCAGGTCCTCCCACCCGCCGCTTCCCGCCACGACACCCTCGCCGCGCAGTCCGCCCTCACGAAGGCGAAGCTGATGCAGTACGTGAGGCGATCCGACCTGGCCCCGAAGATGTTCATGACCAACCTCGCGGTGGGTGATCTTTGATCGTTGGTCTTTGATCGTTGGCCTTTGATTGTGATGGCTAATTAGGGTAGTATGCGGAGATCCGACCCGGCACCCAAGATGTTCATGACGAACCTGGCGGTGAGCTCTTTGATCTTTGACCTTTGGTCTTTGTTTTCTATTACGCCCAACAGTTGCTATCATGTCCTATGGCCCGTCACGCATGCTGTGGGGGCTGGAGAGGTTTTGCTTAGGGAATCGATCAGGGCTGTGCGAAAAACATAATTCGAAAAAATTTCGAAAAACGAAAATTTTCGATTTTAATTTCCGAAAAAATCGAAAAAAACGAAAATTTTCGAAAAAAAATTTACTGAAGCAATTTTTCACGTTTCGCTATCGTTTCTGCATAACATTTTATGAAAAAATCAAATAAATGTTAATTGGGCAATATCTGAGCAATTTTTGACAAGAAAAGCACTACAAAATCGGAAAATTTTCGAAAAATCGTTGCCTGTTCATTAAAAATACGCTTAAAAATAGCAGTTTTCGAAGTCCATACCTCATTTTCTTGTGCAAATATTTTTCGTTTTTTCGAATTTTTTTCGAAAAATTTTTCGCCGAAAAAGTTTTTCGAAAAATCCCGAAAAACGAAAAAAACGAAAAATCGAAAAACGAAAAATGCACAGCCCTGGAATAGATAGAGAAGCTGATGCAGTACGTGCGGAGATCGGACCTGGCGTCGAAGATGTTCATGATGAACCTGGCGGTGGGTTGGATTGATATTCGATCTTTGGTCTTTGGTCTTTGAACTGTGATTGTGATGGCTAATTAGGGTAGTATGCGGAGATCCGACCTGGCCCCGAAGATGTTCATGACGAACCTGGCGGTGAGATGGTCTTTGATATTTGATCTTTGGTCTTTGGTCTTTTATTGTGATGGCTAGTTAGGGTAGTATGCGGAGATCCGACCTGGCGCCCAAGATGTTCATGACGAACCTGGCGGTGGGTTGATGATCTTTGGTCTTTGGTCTTTGAATCACACTGAATAGTCGAGGCATGTGATAAAAATAATTGGTGTTTCATGATCATTGTAGCACCGTTGAAAAATTGAAAAATTGCACCGTTGAAAAAGATCGATGGCGCATTTGCGCCACAGCGTCTCATCATAGTTGAACGATTAGGATCAAGTGCAATGTTGTGCATTTCTCGGAATGCAATTAACTTTCCTCGTAAGATCGATCCTGACACTAAGCACGTACTTTCCCCTGACTCTGATATTTGATCTTTGATCTCTCTAATCTCTAACATTTCTCTCAGATCGCCCGCAACGCCATCTCCTACGCCGCCTCGCCCAAGGTGCACGTGCCCGGCGTGCAGTTCATGCTCAAGATCATCGCGAATCTGCCACCCGCGGGTCAGTTTTGTTTAGTTAGTGCTAATTAGGTAGTTAATTAAAAGACCAGGTAGCAATGGATAGGTGGGGTAGGTAGTACAATGTGCACGTGCCCGGCGTGCAGTTCATGCTCAAGATCATCGCCAATCTCCCGCCCGCAGGTGAATATTGCTTAATTCGAGCTAATTAGGTAGTTCATGCAATAAATTAAGGTAGTTAATGTTATGTCTGTGGCCGTTTGTGACCACAGACAAGGTAGTGTGTATGCTAGTGGAAGTACGGGAGAAGCGTGTAATAATAAAGATGGTTTATTACATACGAGGAACAATAATAAGGAGAGAATAGGCTAGTGAAAGGTAACGGGGGTTCTAATGGTGGTAGTGATAGCGGCACTACGTTGGGACTATACAGGCCAAC
>LS494178.1:203487-215931 GCA_900490845.1 Pristionchus japonicus | reverse complement strand
GGGAATGCTGGACTGAATGACTGAAAAGTGATAATTTTGCCGTTGTTGTTGTGGCGGGAATGAAAAATGATAATCTAAAGATGATAATCTGTAGATCAAGGAATGTAAAATACCGAAAATCACCTACCGTACGCGGTGGCCAAAAAAACCTCAGCTGTCGATCGAGAAGCCCAATCCAGATTGTCGAATGAAAACGACGCAGCAGCTCTAGGAGGTGATCTGGAATTCAACAAATAAAAATAAAATAAAATAAAATAAATAGAGAGGTGGAAGGACATTACAGCACGTCAAGGGGAACGATGGACTGAATGACTGAGAAGTGATAATGTTGCCGTTGTTGTTGTGGCGGGAATGAAAAGTGATAATCTCAAGTTGATAATCTGTAGATCAAGGAATGTAAAAACCCGAAAACCTCCTGCCGTTCGGAGTGGTCAGTGGAGCATTGAAAAGTAATTCGTCCAAACATAATAATAAACATAATATATAATAATTGACAAAAATAATAATAAAATAAACCTGGACGGGACACGTCATGTATTTGTTCCACGGAGAGCGGCATAGGTCACCAGAACGGCTGAACGAAGAGGATAATGAGATGATAATGTTGTTGTTGTTCAATCGTGGATTGCAGTTTGAGGAGGAGAGGAGGAGATCTGGAATTCGAATCATTTTTTTTTTAATTTGGAGCGAAACAAAAAACTCAGCTGTCGATCGAGAAGCCCAATCCAAAATGCCGAATGAAAACAATGCAGCAGCTCGAGGAGGAGATCTGGAATTCAAAAAATAAAAATAAATTAAATAAATTAAATAGAGAGGTGGAAGGGCAGTAGAGCACGTCAAGGGGAATGCTGGACTGAATGTCTGAAAAGTGATAATTTTGCCGTTGTTGTTGTTGTCGCGGGAAGTGAGATTATCAAGTTGGTACAAGGTAGATCAAGGAAGGTAAAAACCGAAAACTCCCTTCCGTACGCAGTTACCACTGGAACATTGAAAAGTAATTCGACCAAATTTTGAAAAAAAACTGAAACAAAACGAAAACTCCAGGATGTGAAACGTCAGTATTTGTCCCATGGAGAGCGCCATAGGTCAACAGCATAGTAGAGCGAAGATGATAATGTTGTTGTTGATGTTGGTTATAACTTGATAACGTCGAGATCAAGCATACAAAAGACCCACCATAGGCAAAACAAAATCTGCCAAAAAAAGTTTCGCCAGCTGGGTCTCGAACCCCGACGTTGGAAATTTTCCAACGTCGGGTTGCATAGCGATGACGCAAGATCCATTTCGATGCAGCTGCTTGAGAAGGAGATGTGGAATTCAAATCAATTTAAAAATAATAAAATAAAACTAGATGGGTCATATGCAGTGTATGTCCCACGGAGAGCGGCATAGAACCTGAATTATATTACTCTCACAAAGAACAGAAGCAGGTTTGGAACTTTTCTGCGCTGCTCGCTCATTTCTTTAGAGACACTTCATACTGTGCTAAGAGTGATCACGAACGTTCTAAGTAGCATGAATGATATTGTGGGTAATATGTGATATTTAGGCTCGGAAGAGGGTGGGTTTACGGGGACGTTCGTGCTACATTTACAATCCATTCGGCGATTGATGATTGAGGAACCGATCAAACGGTACTAGTTAGGATGAGAACCGCCGGATAAGAACCGACTGGATGAGAACCTAATTAGGGCGAGGAGACGGAATAGACGGAATATGCAAATGATCTTCAACCTACGGTTCACTTTCGAGTATAGCTTTTATTTTAACGTTATTATACTTCATTGCAGCACCAGTGGGGAGGCAAATGCTACTGCTGCGAACGAGAGTGCCGCTCGTCGTCGATAACTTTCCTCCTCCCTCGAATTCTTCCCTCGATTTCCCTCATCATGGTTTCTGTTGAGAGTTTGGTGCAAATCTCTGTTGTAGGATTTTTTTCTAATAGTTCTGAACTGTGAGTTCATAAACAAAATACTGGAAAATGTAAGAACAATCAATATTCACTTTCCAATCTTACTTCTTCCCCGGACAATAGAGTGAAAATGAAACGAGCTTCAATGGTGTCTCGAATTTAATGATTTTCCGCTGAGTTGATCGAGGAACGCGCAGGAGTGCCCATTTGCTTTCACCTTCTCATCTCTACGCGCACCCCATTCCTTTTCAAACACCGACACGCTATTTGAAGGACATGGGGTGCGTATGTGGCGCCCGTCAGAACGACGAGATAGCGTGCGAAATGGAGAGACGATCGTATTTCGAAAATAGTTTGGGGTGCTGCGGAGCGAGACAGACTCGTGATATAAAACGAGCGAATATCACAATCTCTACGGGACCACGAATCCTGCACATCTCATATTCCTTTATCTGTCCTTCTACCCAAATCTCCTATTTCAAATTCGTCGCGAATATTCCTAAATTTGCATGCGTTTCAAGATGTTTTTCGTTGATGATACCTTTTGATGCATACACACGTGCTGTGCAAAAATGTCACGATCTCTCATTTCGCAATGCTCTCTCGCAGGTCAGAGTGAACGAGAGAGTGTAGAAAAGTGAGAGAGTTGTTAAAATTTTGCATCGCTCTCTGGTTGCTCGTTACTGGCCACAAATTTGACAGTCAGATGTACTGGTTGCCAACTGGTTGAGGCAGTGGTTGAGCGCTGACCAGTAGCCAACCAGTACCTCCTACAGGTGACGAGAAACCAGGGCAGGCACATATCAGGCGTCAACGATGACCTCTCTTCGCTTCGTGCTCATCCTGGTGATCCTTCTGGTCGGCTGTCAATCGAGTCGGCCCACCAACTCTCTGTGCCAACACACAGAAGGATTGTGTTGGCACAGAGACGAGGAAGCGAGAAATGACTAGTGAGCTTTTAGTAGTTTTCGAAACTGTTGAAACCGAAGATCCAGTAATCTGTACCCCTCCCTCTATAGAATGTTGGAAGTGTCAGTTGTATAAACATATTTCTTGTTTATTCTAGTGTTTTCTGATCTATCTTGGAAAAACAAATTGATATCGACCTTTTTCCAGTTGCAGATCTCATTACCGCTTCAAATTCAGGGTGAGTGTTGCTTTTCAATGTAATTGCTCTCAATGTTGCACGCTTTTTAATAACTTTCTTGCAGGACCATGCATGGGGCGGCATCTGTTACTGCTGCAGACTTAAAATATATAAAATTTAACTTCATCTTCGCCGTAATAAAATCTTAACTCCGTTCTTCGCTCGTCACCTATGATGCCCATTTTGCTGTTATTTCGAAATAAATATTCCATTTAGCTCATTTGCATCAAGTCTGCAAAGTGTTTGACGGAGTAGGAAGGAATTTCCACTTTCATCACTAGTGTGTGCTCAGCTTCTGCGACGAAACCCATCGTAGATCGGAATACAAAGAAATGAAGAAGTGGAGTTGATTCAACTGCCACCACTCCTTTACTTCCCACATTCTGTTGAGAGATTGGTGCTGACCACTGTGGATCAAATTTGGCTTTAGCAATTTCGAAAGGTGTTTCACAGTTTTGAACGAAATTTATCAACTGACAAGCTAATTTCATGGATAAAAGCATGAAAAAGCTAGAAAAATATAATAATGGGTACAAGTATGCAACAAATTTACACGATGAATCTTTTCTATCTAATTCTAATTCATTTATTTTTTCAATCATGAGAAAGGCACTCAAGTGCAGCAAATTATCTAGTTTCTCATGAAGAAATTTCGAAGGAAAATTAGTCATGATTAAGATCAGGACAGTCGTGTATCGTGTCCGGATAGAGTTGCTCCATGCGCGCGACAAAGGCTTTCTTTGCGCGTTTGAATCTGAAATTTAGAAATTGTTCCAAACAACACTTTACAAATTGTGATTCGAAATTGTATCAGTTTGTTGGCTCTGAACTGTATCGCAAAACCAGCAAACACCGAAACCAAAACCACCGACAAGCAAACATTTGAATGACATTGAAAGTGATTGAATAGCCATTAACAAGAGCAATTTTGTTTTGTTTTTCTTCAATATACCGCACTTGTATCGATTCTTGTTCATCGCCCTATTCTTCAGTTTCCCGTCATCCTTGCCGTGTCTGTTCTGCTCCAGTGTGTGGTACACGAAGAGATCATCGATTGGGAGGAGTCGATAGCCGGCCCGGCAGACTTCCCAGCGCTGAAAATGAACCAGGTGATCCAACTCTTTACTGCCATTGAGAAGGAATAGGATGACACAGTTTCGTGAATTCTAGCTGGTTTCTTCCTAGTGATACACGAAAAGATCATCTATCGGGAGTAATCGATAGCCTGCTCGGCAGACTTCCCAGCGCTGGAATGAAGTTGCAAGCATTTCGAAATGCTACTCTTTCAGTTTCGAGGAGGATATTAGATTTTTGTCTAGTGATACACAAAGAGATCATCAATGGGGAGAAGTTGAAAGTCTGCCCGGCAGATCTCCCAGCGCTAAAAGGATCATATTCTGACACTCCTGTCTAGTGATTGGTGATATTTCCATTTTCATCACTTTCTAAGTGGATTCAGCTGCAGCTACTAAACTTCCCATCATAAATCGAAATGCGCAGAAAAAAAAGAAGAATGAAGTTTATACGTCTGCCACCGCACTTTCCCTTCCCACACTCTATTGAGAGATCTGTTGCAATGTCCGTTTATCAGGATATTTTCCTTTTTTTGTTAGTGGAAGGAGTTTTTTTTTAATATGGAGTAAGACAATTTACCAATGCAACGTTGTTGTGATAGCGATAAGGGAACGCCTCATCAAAGTAAGGAACGTCCCGCAGTCCCGTGAACTGAAACTCCCAGGAATAGCGCTCGGCGAGACTGAAAAATTAACAATTTTAATCATGATCAGAACCGTAACAATAAGTGGAATGAAGCAACTGATGGAATAGGCAAAATTCGCACTTGACAGTGATATTGAACAGGCCGGGTTCTTCAGACTCGGGTGCTCGAAGCCATTGCGTGAGGTTGGGCACTACGTGACCGTGGGGCTGAAATTTCACATTACTTGATTATTTTGCGTCTTATCCAATCCTTTTAAATCACTTAAAAAGTAGAAGCAGAGACTAGATCAAGCTCTCAGTTACAAGTGTACAAAAATGGAATTCGAGGCTGAGGACCAAAATTATTTTTATCGAGTTCATACCAGAACTTACGTGTTCTCTGACGTGAAACACTCGTCCTTGACGCGATTTCATGATTTCTTTCAAGTCCGTTTTGCTTAGTTGGTGATTTCTGAAAATCAAAACAGTACTTATTGATGTCTCCACACTTCGCATTAACTGATTTCTCATCTGCTGAATATTCGCTAGCAGCGCATTTCCTGTGTATGTGATCAAAAAATCGAACCCCATCTTCACGCAATTGAATTTTGAAAATAGATGCGACCACCTCGATTCCGCGGCATCCTGATGTATCTCGAATATCCTGTACATCAGGGCTCTCTTAGATCCGATTTGAACTTCTTTGCGAAGGATTGGCAGGACTTTGTCGTAGAATCCGGCGGAGAAGAAGAAGTCACTGTCCGCCAGGGCGATGTAGGCGGAGGAGGAGAACTGAAACATTCAGGCGCTTGTACGGTCTTCCTTATTCGATTCCCCATCTGTTTGTGCAAGTACACGCAGCTCTTCGCATTGTTTGCAATTGGGAAGTTCGTTTGAGTGGTGGGAAGAGTAGAATAAAAAATATGCATGAACTCACCAGCCTCGCCACATTCCTAACAGTATTGATCGGATAGGAAGCGAAGAAAGCTGTGGATTCCGAATCCTTCTCATTCATTTGACTTTCTGATTCATCGCAACTGAGTTTCTGTAAGATTCAGCATAGTGGGTTGTCGAATCAAGCTAAGTCCCATCTCTCATTCTACTCTCTGAACAATGATAATGAATCTTTTCTACTGAACACCATCTCTTCCGCACTGTTTCCATATTTCAGGCAAATAGAGAGGTGAGCGATCAAAACTCACCCCATTTCGATCCAACAAGATGTGCACAGACAATTTCGAGGCGCCATCGGGACTTTTCAGTAATCGAAGCATCCTGTCAATCTGAAAACTACAATAATGTCCAAAAGAACTTCTGTACTTTTTGGCCCGGTACTTTCTCTCTTTGGACGGCTTTGAGTGAGGAGTGAAGCGGGGAATGAGAATGGTAGGGATATCATACTCAATTGAGAAGGGTCGGCTCAAAAAGACGTCTCAGTGTTTGATAGTGAACGAACAAATGTTGAAAGACATTCAAACGATGTCTTACTTTCTTCTGTACATATTCCTCATCGTACTTTCCCTGAGCGTATACTGCCAGGGAGATGGGGCCGCGCCAGTTTGTGACCTGAATTTCCTCCTTTTTCATGATAATTACACTGGTACTTTCATACTGCAGCAAAACTTTAATGAAATTCTCAAAAACATTCAGCAAAACTAATTACGTATTTTATTCAGTAGACAACGCACCAACTCTGCCAGATACTTCTCATCAAGCGCCGAGGCGCTGGTGTGCGAGAGGAGGGTCAAGTCGTCCTCGAAGGTCTGAACGAACGACCTTTTTCGGAATTTCAAGATCGAATTGGTCCTAGGACTGTCGGATCAAAACTTGATAGATCATAGGATTCGGCTGACGTGCGACTTGTGGTAAGAATTGGATTGAAGGAGTAAATAAGATAACTATCCCCCTTTCTTGTCTCTTCCTAGCAGCTTAACCGTTTCTGTTCTATTTGTACACTAGCCGCCAAAATTATATCACCTCGCGTTTTTCGGCCATAAGTTCTTTGAAACTCAATCGATCTTCGCCAATTTTGGACCAGACGAATATTTTGTGCTTGTGAACATGCCGAACGGTCACATTTTGTTAACTTCGAAGTGGAAGGTGGGTCACTGGAAATCATACATTTTGAATAATTTCTGACTGTCAGTAAAAATTCATGAATTAAATTATCTATGATCCTTACATGCAAATTCTTATTATTTTACAGAAGAGCATCCATAGAGCTATTCAACCCATACTTCACCCAAGTTCAATGAACAGCTACAGCTGAGTAAAAAAATTACAAAATATATCATAAATGTTCACTTCTCAACCCATTTATCTAATCGTAGAAGAGTTGTTGAGTCGAAACTGGTGGTGTTGCATCCCGTGATAGTCCGTAAGCTTTGGTGATGATTTGGGACTGATAGCTCCACCCATCTTGAAAATCATCATTATGAGTATATGGTTTTGCGCAGAGCGGTAGTTTCCGAACCGAATTTTTCCGACGATTACCCGTTCACAGGGAGAGTCTCCTATGCTTGCCTCAACTTTCTGTGAAATATTGCTGGCCTAACTCGAATAATAACTGAGTTGAGGGATGATGAAATGTCATGAAAATTGGCAAATTGGCAATTTTTCATCGAAAACATGGTTTTTTCACCAAAATGAACATATTTGAATTGCCACAACTTCCTCATCAGGATAGCAATAGCTTCCAAAATTCGCATGACGCACAGCGTGTCAAAGAGGGAGACCTCCTTTGTTCGCCGCGGCAAATCACTCTCCATGAGCGCTCGCAGACAATATTTATATGAACCCTATGAAGCATAATCCATATCTCACTGATTAAGATAAAGAAATGCAAATCGGAAATTTCAGGGTTATCAATTAGGAGCAAAGTTGCCTCTCTTTCTATTCCAACCATTATATATTCATTTTTTAGATCATTTTAGTTAATTGCAGAAATTTGACTCAAAAAAGGAGCTCCTCAGTAACGGTCAGTGGAAACCCCCACACCCATAAAACTTTTGGAATGCTCGTAGACTGCTCTACAGTTGGGCTAAAAAACATTGTGGAAAAAGTTAAACATATTCGAAAACAGTGCAACAATGCACCTATTTTTGCAACATTCTCGAATATGTTTGACATTTTCCGTAATGTTTTTTAGCCCAACCGTAGAACAGTCTACGAGCATTCCAAAAGTTTTATGGGTGTTTGGGTTTCAACTGACCGTCACTGTGGAGTGTATTTTATTAAGTTCTGAAGTTAAACGGTTTTCTAAACCTTCCCTTTTATTTAATCGATTATGTTTCGGCGAACACTACTAAAGTTAATGAAGTTCCTTTTTTACATGATCGCTTTGCTGAATTGAGTTTCGCGAATCCATGAATAGGGAGATAACATCCGAAGGGCAACTTTTGAGAGGTTCTCTCGAATCTCTCTCATTTTGTCACTCGCGACCGAGCTGATCAGTCGAAATGGACGAGAATGAAAGGGAGGGAAAAGTATCTCACGCGTCCACCTTTGCCGCGATAATTGGATTTACTCTCCCCTCTGACACGCTGTGTGACGCCTCTACACGCATTGAGGAGTCTCCCTGTGAACAGGTGATCGTCGGTAAAATTCGGTTCGAAAACTACCGCTCTGCGCAAAACCATATACTCAAAATGATGATTTTCAAGATGGGAGGAGCTATCAGTCCCAAATCATCACCAAAGCTTACGGACTATCACGGGATGCTACACCACCAGTTTCGACTCAACAGCTCTTCTACGAATAGATAAATGGGTTGAGAAGTGAACATTTGTGACATATTTTGTATTTTTTTTACTCAGCTGTAGCTGCTCATTGAACTTGGGTGAAGTATGGGTTGAATAGCTCTATGGATGCTCTTCTGTAAAATAATAAGAATTTGCATGCACGGCTCATAGATCATTTAATTCATGAATTTTTACGGAAAGCCTGTAATTATTCAAAATGTATGATTTCCAGTGACCCACCTTCCACTTCGAAGTTAACAAAATGTGGCCGTTCGGCATGTTCACAAGCACAAAACATTCGTCTGGTTCAAATTTGGCGAAGATCGACTGGGTTTCAAAGAACTTATGGCCGAAAAACGCGAGGTGATATAATTTTGGCGGCTAGTGTAGACTACTTTCGCTTCATCAGGTCAAGCAGTGGACTCACCGATGGGTCATCCCTGGGCAGCTCCGTAAGCAGGGCATCATTAGGATCCGTTGGAGAAGTGAGCAGCCTGAGGGTTACGTCCCTGCCCGCATGAAGGTACGGCCGTAGACAGAACCCTTTGTAGATGACCCAGCGCTGTTCCTGAACGATAGCTGCTACTTCTTCTATACATGTCTCATGCACCATTTTCTTCTAATGTTTGGTGACTACTCTGAAGGTATGAATTTCGAAAGTAAGATGATAGAAACCCACCAGCACATAGTTAACAGGATTCGGAGTCGATCTTATGAGCACCAACAGAGCGCAAGCACCGTAGATAAAGATGGCAAGAAGGAGAAAGATGTGAGCGATTGAACGACGGCTGCAAAGAGTTCTTAGAAAGGAAAAAGAGGAAACTCCTCACTTCATTTGAGTATTGTGATTTGGAGTTTTGCGAATTCTAGTGAGTGCCTGAAAGAAAAATATTAGAATCAACCTACGTTTACTAAATTTCCAGTAAGAAGCGATGAAAACTCAGGTTGATTCCGAAGAAACCAAAGAATGAAGCAACAGATTCCACTCTCCATCACCTGCCCTCTCTGATCTGGGACGATCTAGGAAGTATACTTTGGCGGCTCAAAAGGGCCAAAAGCTGTACAAATAAAGAGAGTTGGCACCTTTTTTTCTGGAGCACTTTTGGAAGTTTCGATTCTATTCTGCGATTTGGAATGGAATGCACGTTCCAGACTGTCTTATTCGTGCTCTTTTTTGCAAAGTCCATCATTCGTGAAGATCGCAACTGAACATTTACAATTGCTTACTTATTGCTATATATATGGTATTTGTTCTGCAAAAAGTACCAAAACGTTTGGCGGCTTCTTAGTTAGGGAGGGATGAAGTCACCGGCTCAATAAGAGGATTTTTGAGCGACATGGCTGTGGTACCACGAGATTTCGAAAAAATCTAAACAAAATTTTATAGGAAACCCGAAGTAGGCCTTTTTAGGAAAGAAATCCTCTTCTTGCGCTGCGTATGGCATTCATGAAGTCTCTAATTTCACACATTCTCTTGTCAGAAGGTCAGACAAGCGAGAGAGCATTTCTCAGTTGAAATCCCTAGTCTGGAGATCTGGAAGAGAGAATTTCCGATTGTCTGGTTGGACTCCACCTCTTCATTTCACCCGTTCTCTCACTGGCCAGATAGGCGAGAGATCGCGCAACATTGTTGCATTCAAGCGACGGCCGACGTTATCCACCTGCTCACTCCATTATGGTGCCGTTCTTTCATTTTACGGAATTCTTCGAAGGCCGGTGAAGCTGGGCAAATAGAGGAGGATTGACAGGATTGCTAGCGGATTCGAGAAAGTTCCGTCACAATTCGCAACTTTGAGCGGGGATGCACGTTCCGGATTGTAAATTCATAAATCTTAATGCACTTTTTTCATGGTCGACAACCATGACTATGAAATTAGAACTGACTATATCTGCTTTGCCCTCTAGAAACTAAGATCCTTTATCAGGAGCCGCAAGTTAATTGCAGTCCAGTGAGAGCTCCAACATCGCTTTGACTTTTCAATGTTTTTAAATCCTTGAAAAGAGGGCATGGAGCGTAAATAGATTATTTCAAAGGCTCCAAAGATACAGTCTAGCCTTTCCAGAATAATCTCTCTATTTGCGACCAGCATTCAATGGATGCAATGAACGGAGCTTGTGCAAATATGGAAGATAGAATCTCTCAAAATGCTTGACAAGGAAGTTTATTTGGAACTTCTTTTAGAATCTCAACCTTATTAGCAAAATTTGAACTACTTTGTCTGCTTCAATGCTGAAAATATACAAAAATTGAGAAAATGGAGTTTTTCAGCATCATCTGAATTTTTTTAAAGTCTTGCAAATAATTTATGATTTTCAATTTCTAGATTTTTAGAATCCGGAGGTTCAAATTTTTGGTGCTGATCACTCTGGATTCACACGTGAAGGAAGGAAATAGACGTGATGCCGGATGAGGCAATGAACAAACAGTCTCACTTCCAAGTGCGGAAAGTTTCCATGCTGTGTGTGCAACTAGCGAATGCTTCAATTTTCCCGTAGTTTTATCTCCTCACCGTTTAACTCCTGGTAATTGCACGACGAGTGAAGCTTGACGTCGGGTGATACTGTGCAATCTTGGTAACATCCACGATCTTTTGGCCTCTTGGTCGGCTAAAGAATCATGAATGAAAAGAGAAAGGGCTGCGTATAGATGGAATGGCTCTCATTCCCCTGCACTGTATCTCGCTTCTCTGATCGATGAGAGAGTGCGAAAAGAAAAGACCACAAGCTCAGCTCCTTCCTTGTATCCATTGGATACGGTTATGGACCATAATAATGGAGGAGAAGATTGATGACGTCAAACATGGCTCTCTTCGAAAAAAAAAAAGAATGCCTAATTTCCGAGAATGCGCACAATATGGTGTGCATTTCAACTTCGTCGATGGATCTTTTCGCGGAACAACCTGTTAGCTTTGTTATATACGCTTTGAGGCTGAGCAATCAAAAATTAAGTTTATTTTATTGTGCAAAAAAATGCAACAAAACTTGTTCAAGTTTAAGTTTTTCATCTAAAATATGAGCGGAGGTTCTCTTGCAACCGAATAATGTGCTCGAGAAGATTGATTGTCATCCATTTCATCGAGTTTGCGTCTGTATTCAACTGAATACGAGTAAGGATCTGCGCCCCTTCCTAGAACAGAGACAATTCACAGTTACTCCATGATCACGAATTATTTTTGGAACTTCTCTGTTTTTGGCCTGGGCTGAGATCGCTCTCTACGCGCGCAATGTAAAAAATAAGAATGTAAGGGATATAATACTAGTAGTATGTACCCTAGTAAGCAACTAGTAACTGAGATTTCTCCGAGACCGACTCTGCAAAAAACTCCTATACAACGTGAGACCTCCCAGGCATTTTTGCAGGGTCGGTCTCGGTATAGAAATCTCAGTTACTAGTAGCTTACTAGGGTACATACTACTAATACTGATCGAGAAGTAGCCTGAGCGAAACAGAGATCGTGGTTTGCTTGTTCGCACTTACGCTCCACGTTCATTACACATCCGTCAATGTGCGCCGGCCGTTCATGTACGATTGTTGAGAAAGCAAACGATTCATCTTTCAGAACGAGGTCCTGAAAAGTTAAAATCGCTTAGGACTGTGTTGGAAACATAAAGTAAGGTAAAGGTATAGTTCCGTCTTCAACATGTTATTCAACATGTGGAACATGCGCAGATTTGTTTTTGCCGGGGCGCACGCATCCATAGCATATGACGCCGGTCGCCTAATAACCGAACAAGGCCTGGTACAGCAAAAAATGAAAAAGTTGAGGAAAGTTGTTCTCTTGGGTGCTTATCACGAGGGTTCACTCCATTTCGCACTAACTCGACCGGTTGGTCCATGCTGCAGTCATGCTGCAACCATGCAAAAACCACATTTTTGGCCAAAGCTTTCCAGCCAGTTGTCCGATTGACTTGAAAATCGAAATGCAGAGAGATGATGCAAACTGAAA
>LS494178.1:173060-184858 GCA_900490845.1 Pristionchus japonicus | reverse complement strand
CCCCCCCCCCCTGCTCTCCTCTCCTCCTCCCATCTCTTCCCCCTTTCGAGAGCCACATATTTCGCAATCCTGAGGAGAGGCGCTCATGTGATGAAATTTGCTTACGATTTCGCAATGGCGGACACACGCACCCACCCACCCACCCACGGACACCTCTGCTTTATATCGGAGTGTAGATATAAAGACTTTTTAGTCAACCTACTTCCGCAATTTGTTGGGCCTCTGCTGTCTTCATGGTCGGAGTAACATGTCTTAGCTCTACTATGTTCGTTTTCTTATCGAACATTTCTCCAATTATGCCGGCCCAATCTACTTCGTCGGACCCAAGGAATGGGCCAGCTTTGCGTTGGTCTATTGTGATAACTTTTGCATTCGATGCAACTCCAAGCAAGAAAGGCCCTGGAAAATCCATTTGGAGCAGTCCAGAGGTTCAATTTTCATTACGAGGGTCTTCAAGGTCTCCAATGTCGAAATAGAAATACAGTTCTTGCATGGGGAATTTCGACGCCAGATCCATCATTAGAGCACTGTAATCAATCAGATCCTATAATGAATAATATATGCAAAATATAATACTGACGCTGTTTCATCATCCAATACTTTACGAGAGAACTGCAATTTTTCCAAACTTTGCAAGTTGCTAAGCACAACTCGAATAGCATCGAAAAATTTCTTCTGATTCTTGTAAGCTTGACGACCAGCTTCAACATTTTCAATAATCATTGATGAACTTTTGCTAAGCCATGAGCCTAGTATTTCTGCATTGAAGCAGCCATATCGCAATTCCAGTGAAATTATAGCCTTCAAATGGTAGAAAATTATCAGTTTTATAGAATTCCAAACTCACACAAGTTTCGTTAAACTTGAAGTTCTTCGACTTTGTTTTCACTTTTGAGTCGAGAAGAATGTCAATAAGGCGAGTGAAACGAGTGAGTTCAACACTAGATTTTTCAATATAAAACTTGACAATGAATGAAGATTTTGTTTTCTGAAAAAAAACTGTCTCTGTTGGCCTTAGGCTTAGGCTTGAAAACTAGGTAGAAAACAGTTGCATTGCTAATCCTGGGGTCCTACAGTCAATGATACCTCTGCAAAGATAATTCTGTTGATTGTAGAAAGTTGTTGGCCGGCTCCCCACTCGTCAGCAATGTCCCTCCACGAACGATTGACCTGCATTATACGATTGTATGTTGCTAACTTTAGTTTAGTATCAAACTCCTCTTCATTTTTCACCGAAACGTCAGTAATTTTGCAAGTAATTTACATGTTTCAATGCTTTCGCATTATCCAGCGAATACTCAAATATCATCCTTCGAAGTTCTCTCGGAAGCCTATCAATAGCTGCCGTTTCGTCATCTTCCTTTTTTTTCTTCGCGTCATTTCTGTTGATGTCAGTGCCGGCTCGCTTGTTTGTGTTCATATCCTGGAATAAAATCAAATCAAAACATAGTTAAACGGAACAACTGGACTATATCTAAAATGAATATGTATGAGCGAATGATGTTAAACGATAATAACGGTAGCGCGTGGGCATTCAAAAAAGAAACGTAGTGCGAGGCAAGAATAGACAAGAGTGAATGCGATGTGCTACAGGACTCGAGTGAGTGACAAGAGAACGGCATTGCTGGTGGGGATGAGTTTGCATCGAGTTTGCTGTTTACGCGCAAATTCCAATTTAAAATTTAAAAAAATAGACGCTACTAAGGATATTTTTTACTGAAAGTGCGAATATGCAAGCAATTTCGAATTATGAGAGATGTTATAATTTGTGTATGCCGGTTTTCTCTTCATTGATCAATCAGGAAAATGACTCTCTCAAAAACTTGAATAGAGCAACGATAGACACAATTGTTTGCTTAAACTTTATCATAAAAAAGAATAAATGATTACGATACAAATTTGTGAAAAATCAGGCATTGCAAAATGTGAAATTTTGTCAAAAAAAGCATTACAGATGTAAGAATTGACTGAAGATTATGAATCTTTTAATTTTCTAATGGCGACTGTATCTCACAGTGTGGAACAGGTTCAGATCAATATAGTATCCTGAAACAGACTAGCGCAGTTGAAATGATGTTTGCCACACTACTCACTGGAGTGCGAAATACGGGCATTCGTCTTTCATTTTACGCACTCTCTTGCCTCTCTGACCGGTTAGAGAATGTGTGAAATGAAGAGACGGTGGCGCTCCTGCACTTTCCCGGACAATAGGGTGAAAATGATATGAGTTTCAGTGATTCACTAAATAAAATGGTTTCTCGCTGGGTTGGGCCGGGGATGGAGGAGGTTATGAGGATATTTTGAGTTGTCCGGGAAAGTGCAGGAGTGCCGAGACGGCGACGCGCATTTCGCACTCTACTACTCACCATCCACCATATATTTGCATCCATCGACATGTTTGAAATTGGTTGGCTCTTCGAACACATTAGTTTCGAAGATGAACGGTCTGTCTCTCAACACAAGTCTCTGAAAACAATGATTATTTGAGTTCGAAATGCGGGTAATCGTCTCTTCATTTTGCACACTCCCTCACCGGTCAGAGAGACGAGAGACTGTGTGAAATGAAGAGACGGTGACCCGTATTCTACAATTCACTACAATTCACTGCAATTCACCTCCGCAAGCTCGTGAACTTCGTCAGAATAGATGTAAGAGGCACTCAAACTTTTCAAATCGACATGTTTCGCTCCCAGCTCAAACATTTCAGCAATCAAGTCCACCCAATCTACAGCTTTCGCTCCAAAGAATGAGCCAACTCCCCTTTGTTGGATTGAGATCTTAGAACTCGTTGAGATTCCTAACAGGAAGGGACCTGGAATTTCCGGAAGGCTTCACTAAAATGGACAGTTTTTATCGTGATTAATGTTTTTCTGAAAACAATATTCAGCATGTTTTAATTAGACTCACGAGGACTTTTCAGACATCCTTTTTCAAAAGAAAAACTGAGCTCTTCAATTCTAACCACCGAAGAGACGTCCATCATTATAGATCTGTAATGAATAATCAATCTCATAAAAAAAAAGATAGTTAAATTGTTGATGTACGCTGTTTGAATTGTCGAAATTAAGATTATTCAATTTGTTGAAGAAAGTTAAAAAAAGCTGACGCAACTTGATCGTTGAGCCTCGTTGAGATCGTGGAGCCACGAGAAAATTCCATTCTTTTGACGCTCTTCAAGCGCTTCAGCAAGAGAGGAACAACCGCAAGAAATTTTGGAGACTTGACATGAGGACAATATTCTTGAGAATAATTTGCAATGTTCACTCGGGCAACATCCGTCCGCAATAATACACCTAGCTGTTTAATGATATTGCTGTCGTAAAACAATTCAATGTCGACGTAGTACTAAAACAGCATTTTTGAATTCTTTCCATTGTGACAGTCTTACGTCTTGACCGATTCTCGTTGATTTAGATTTCTCTTCGGATTTGATCAAAATCTTAAGAAGCCGTATAAATTTTTCGAATTGAGCCGAATTCGGACGGTGAAAAAGGAGGCTGACACGAAAGCAAGATTTCGTTTTCTGAAAAGTTGAGTTTTGTGTTGAGTTCTGTGGGAAGTTCAAGCTGACATTAAGGGTTATTCTCAATTATATGAAAGATATCTAGGATCTAGAGTGCGAAATACGAGTTATTGTCTCTTCATTTCACGCACTCTCGCCACTCTGACCTGTGAGATTGCATTATCCGTATTTCGCACCCTACTAGTCACATTTCAGTCACATATCGTACCTCTTTGATAATTATTTGTTCAATATCTGGAAGTTTCTGGTGCTCAATCCAGTTTTCAGTCAGTTCCTTCCACGAAGTGCTCACCTATTTTGAAAAAAAAAAAATTATATTTCTAAAATAAATTCATAATTTTACATTATGTATAGCATGGGCACTTCTGCACTTTCCCGAACAACTCCAAAACCCCCTAACCTCTACCTTCCCTGACGACCGACCCTGCGGGAATCCATTTCATTTAGGGAATCATTAAAACTCTTTTTTCACTCTATTCTCCGGGAAAGTGCAGTAGCGCCGTTGATATGATTATGAACGTGAGAAGCTCAAAACCACTGACCATTCTCATTGTTTGAGCTTTCTCAAGCGTATAATCGAGAATCATCCATCGAAGTTCTTTCGGAAGTCTATCAATCGCTGATGGCTCATCCTCCTCCCTCCTTCTCTTCACGACAGTCCCATTGATATCCGTTCCGGCTCTCTTGTTGATGTCCATATCGAATTAAAATAAGATTATGCTCTAAAAGGAAACAGAATCGGAATAAGTACGCACACGACAGTGGTTTTAAAATGAAAACGGCAGAGTATGGACATTCAATTCAAGGATTGGAGTTGCGAGTGAAGGAGACACAGAGGAGTGAGGTCGTTAGAGTCGTTATGAGCAAAGCGTTTCATTGCCGAATATTCACCGTTTGGATGCTCAGCAGCAACGCAAGAAAGGACGCGAGTGAATTGAAAGAGAAGGTAATGCTTATGGGGAAAGCGTCGTTTTTTTCATGATCATGGGTTGTTTAGATGCCACTGATTTTAATTTTAATTCAACTTGTGAATGCGTGAATAATTCGAATTATGATGGAGAATACTGTTTGTGAACTGCCTGTAGTTGATCTATCAGAGAAATTGCTTTCCTGGAAGCTTGAGTGAAAGCATCGATAGACTGTTGATTTCTAAACTTTATTATTATTATAGGAATAACGATTGATGCAGCGCATAAATGATTACGATACAACTTTGTGAAAAAATCAGGCATTGCAAAGGACGAAGTTTTGTCAAAAAGCCATCAAAGATGTAAAAATTGACCGATGATTATGAATCAAATCATTTTCTAATCGCGACTGTATTTCACAGTGAAGAATTGTTTCATATCAATGTAGAATTCTGAAGAATAGAATGATGTAGAATGGCGTAGAATGATGTTTGCGACACTACTCACCACCCACCACACGTTTACATCCCTCAACAAGCTTGAATTTGTATGGATCCTCGAACACATTTGTTTCGAAGATAAAGGGTCTACCTCTCAACACAAGCCTCTGAGAACAATGATTCTTTCAGCGATGCGATCCCAATTCACTAAAGTTCGAAATACAGTCTCTTCATACACTCTCTCACCGGTCAGAGAGACGAGAGAGTGTGTGAAATGAAGAGACGGTGCTCCGTATTTCGAACTCTACAATTCACCTCCGCAAGTTCGAGCACTTCGTCAGCGTATATGTAAGAGGCACTCAAACTTTTGAAAACGACATGTTTCGCTCCCAGCTCAAACATTTCAGCAATCAAGTCCACCCAATCTACAGCTTTCGCTCCAAAGAATGAGCCAACTCCCCTTTGTTGGATTGAGATCTTAGAACTCGTTGAGATTCCTAGTAGGAAGGGCCCTGGAATATCCGAAAGAAATTTTTCCATTCATTTAAAAAAATCCTTTTTTTCAAATTACTCACGAGGATCTCGCAGAAATCCTTTCTCGAATGAAAAACTGAGCTCCTTGAGTCTAACTGCCGAAGAGACGTCCATCATAATAGATCTGCAATGAATAATCAATCTCAATTGAAAAATGCGAGTATACGCGGTTGGAAATTCTACATTTTCGAAATTGTGATTAATGGCTTAACAAAGATATAAAAAGCTCACGCTACTTGATCGTTGAGTCTTGCACGAGAAAATACCAATCTCTTCACGCTCCGCAAGCTTTTCAGCAAGAGCGGAACAGCCACAAGAAATTTCGGAGACTTTACATGAGGAAAATATTCTTGAGAATGATTTGCTATTTTCACACGTCCAACGTCAGTGCGCAATATTGCACCAAGCTGCTCAATTATATCTCTATCGTAAAATAATTCAATGTCGACATAGTGCTGAAATAGTGTTTTTGAAGTCCTCCTATTTTACCATCCTTACCATGGTTTGGCCGTTTCCCGTTGATTTTGATTTTTCTTCGGATTTAAGAGTAATCTCAAGAAGCCTCAGAAAATTTTCGAATTGAGCCGATTTCGGATTGTTAAAAAGGAAGGAGACAAGAAAGAATGTTTTGGTTTTCTGGAAAGGTATTGAGTTTTGCGTTGAAGTCTGTCAGATGCTGAACGTGACGTAAAGAGTTCTTCTCAATTACTAGAGTGCAAAATACGAGTAATCGTCTCTTCATTTCACACACTTTCTCGCGTGCAAAATGAAAAAGATTATTATCCGTATTTCGCATTCTACTGCATAGTCACATATCGTACCTCTCTGAGGATAATTTGTTGAATTTCTGGAAGTTTCTGGTGCACAATCCAATCCTCTGTTAGTCCTTTCCACGATGTGCTCACCTATGTTATATAGCACGCCGTAAACTAAAAATTCTGCACCAGGTGCACGGACGTGGAAGAATAGGGTGTTTTGGACTATTTTTTACAACCCTACTAAGGGAGGATAAAAATTAAAGTTAATAGTAGATATGATGAATCCTTCATGGAATAAGAAAACATGCAAAATTACAATTCTTTTTCTTGATATGCAAACATTCACCCTTGATTTGCAAAAAAATTGCATCCTAGAAAAAAACGTGAAAAAATTGCACGACAATTTTTTCACGTTTTCAAAATCGAGAAAAATTGCAGAGCAATTTTTTCTCGATTTTGTCTCCCTTTCTCAGCCTTCGGGGCGCGAGCAAAAGACGAAGGAGAGTGGAAGGAATAGAATCCTCAACTTGCGGTACGTGGCGCAAACACGTTACCTCTATGCTACACTCGGTTGACTTCCTCTCCCTTGAATTGATTCTAAGACGGTGCAAGGGCAATTGATAACATTAAGTTTTAGTCCTTATTTAACTTTCTAGTTACTGTTTCGGTAACTTACTGATTATTCACAAGCCATGTTGCTTGGGAAATAATTCAATTTTATGAAAAAAAACACATATTCTTGTTCTTGATTGCCTTTTGCACCGCGGAGTCTTAGAATCAATTCAAGGGAGAGGAAGTCAACCGAGTGTAGCATAGAGGTAACGTGTTTGCGCCACGTACCGCAAGTTGAGGGTTCTATTCCTTCCACTCTCCTTCGTCTTTTGCTCGCGCCCCGAAGGCTGAGAAAGGGAGACAAAATCGAGAAAAAATTGCTCTGCAATTTATTCTCGATTTTGAAAGCGTGAAAAAATTGTCGTGCAATTTTTTCACGTTTTTTTCTAGAATGCAATTTTTTTACGTTTTGAGTGAAAGTGGAGAAGAGATGCAAATATTATTTTCGACGCTATTTTGATGAATCAAACTTTGCCGTGCACCTGGTGCGGAATTTTTAGTTTACAGCGTGTTATATTATTAATAATTTTTCATATTTAATTTCATAATTTGACGTTATTGCATAATCTTGATAAGATGATACGACACACCTGCACCTTTCCAGACAACTCCAAAAATACCCGTACATTCCCTTCCACAAACCCCGCGGGAGACTATTTAATTTAGGAAATCATTGAGTCATTTCACTTTTACTCTACTCTCAGGGAAAGTGCACGAGTGATGATGATAAGATGATTAACATGGCAAGCTAAAAACCACTGACCATTCCCATTGCTTGATTTTTTTCGAATATATAATCGAGTATCATCCATCTCAATTCTCTCGGAAGTCGATCAATCGCTGCAATTTCATCCTCCTCCTTTCGTCTCTTCGCATCATTCCCAATTATGTTTGATCCCGCTCCCTTTTCGGATTCCATCGCTCGTATTTTCCTCAAATATTTGTATAAAACACCGGGGATCAGAGTCTAGGAGTAGCAGCATGTGTGAATGAAGAGAATCAAGAGAGATCAGATAGTGAATCCAACAAACGGACGCGAATAAAAATTAGCTAGTGATTGAGTGATTGGTCACCTGATAAGGTAGGCGAATATGGATAAGTAGGGTTGATGTGGAAAAGAGCACTAGGTCGTATGAGAACATTCGGATGATAACGTACTGGATGAGCACCATTTGCATATTCCGTCTATTACATAACAGTAGTTCTCTCGCCCTCATCAGGTTATCATCTAGTAGGATATCATCCGAATGTTCTCATCCGACCTAGTCCCGTGTAGGAGTGACACACTAATTTACAACTATACCATAAAGTTGACAAGTGACCATCCAAAAATGTTATGGCAATGACACACAGGAAGGGTCAAGAAGGGAGAAAGAAGGAGAAGGATGGTGGTGAACGATTTGGGAAGACGCGAATAGATAGCGTAAAAATTCACGCACAAAACGAAGCAAAATTCAAAACAGATCACCGTTTGATCTTTCAGCCAGAATTGCAATTTCGAATTTTCGGAGGCGTCAGAAGTTTTGGCGGGCTATCCAAAGTGGCGTTCCAGAATATCGTATCACGAAACTTTGCGTCTATTAGTCTGAAGTTTAAAAAAGAACCTCATTTGTTACGCTCATTTGCTGTTTTTGCAGGCGCCATGTCATTCAAAATCACCACTCTATCATAAGAAGCTATTGGGTGCATACTCAACTTCGCTGACAACAAGTCACATCTCCAGTCTAGACAGGTTCGCAAACTTCCATTTAAAAAAAAATTGGTCCGCTTCTTGGGCCGTTATGAATAGAAAGTATTCTACTCTTATTATAGGTCTGCAAATTATTGAAAGATATTGGTGACTCTGCTTTTCTCATTAATCGGAGAACAGTAATAAAAAGTTTGCAAGTGATGGATGATCCGGTATGATAACTACCTAATAGCAAATAGTGCCTATCTATAGGGGATACTCAGTGATTGGGAGTCTTCTTAGTCTCGATAAATGATGATGAAACGACCTTTGACCACTTCTTCCCCACTCGCGCGCATTCCAATGCCAAGATAATAAGGCTCCCATAGTATTGACCATAACTAGAAATGAATGAAAAGTAATTTCCCCTGCCACTCTCATCTCTCTAACCAGTAACCAGTGTGTGGTTGAAATGAGAGGATGGTTCTTCATTTACCTTATCTGCACATTACAGTACGATCTAGATAACAAGGTAATCATACTCTTCTACTTCCCGAATCGTGCGAATTTTATTGCTTGGAAAAGCTGTTTCGAATCTGCTCTTCGGAAATTATCAATCCCTGACAATGTGGCTGATGCTGACGAGGTGGGTCTGATTTACTAAATTTAATATAATCTAAAATTTTAAAAAATCCAGATATTCAAAGTGACCACAACCCCGATTGAATTGAAGCGGCTCCTTGAGTTTCAAAAGCCTCTCCTTCGAAAAACAAAGATTCTCGAGCTGAGAATGCACAGCAGAAAAAAACCGATTATTGAGATTACCTTAAATTTCTTGGACGGAAAGTGGATTAACAATGTCCGTATTGGACCCAGACCAGCTGATGATACTGTGGTTTTGTGAGTTTAAAAATAATTTTAGAAAATATTTCGTTTTTTAGCGATCATTATTTTCCTATCTTTGAACAATTGAAGCCTCGCCACATAACGCTTTCTCTGGAGCATCTCTCAAAAAGTGGGTTCTTCAATTAAATTTCGGAAAATATTTCACATATTTAGGCGGAGTCAAATTTGCTTTGGAAGTAGCTGACCTTGCCGAATCAATTTGCTTGTTCCATGAGAGATTAAGCGCTTCGGATTCTCTTCCCAGCATATTCTTCATTTCTCGTGCGATGCTATCTCGGAAATGCGCAAAATTTGAAATTTTGGAAGGATGTCGGAATATCGGCTTTTCTGCTTCTGATGTGGGCAAACTTATCCAGGTACAATTAGTTACATTTCAATTAAATACATCGCAACAATATTCCAGTTAATGCATCACACATATAAGAAGTTTTCATACATATCGAATAATTATCATGGTAATCCAATCAATGTTCACGTTGGACTTTGCAATGTTTCATCCGGTAGATTTTCCGAACTCTCAATCAAGAATTGGGATTCGATTTGACAGCAATACGAATGACATAATTTACTTCATTATCGCACAAATACACGCACAAAATTCTTGTATATTCGCTTAATTTCAACACGACATTTCTTGCAACTCGTTGAGTATGAAGCGAATCACAGCACTTTCAGAACGAAAAACTATAATAAGATATTATAATGATTAATGTCCACCCTGATGTAAAACAGTAATTGCTTTTTCACGTTTGAGACTTCGGGGATTCACAAGGAATTTCATAACAACTCAGTCACATATTTTTGTTGTGCGCTTTTCTCAACAGCTCTTCCAGATCCCGCCTGTAGACCTTCAATCGATCTTCCTCACCTTAAAAAATTCTCGATAATTACGTTAAAGAGCAATCTTCAAAACAAAGTTCGAAAACACTTCAGCAAAGGCGGATATTTGAGAAATTCTAGGAAATCGTTCAAAGGAAAGCGGCTTTGAGGGATTTGTTGACTCTTACTGGGCAACGGAAGAGGTGGGGGCGGATCATTCCTCTTCAGCCATATTCGGAGGAGGAAGAGGGCTAGCGTGGTGGGAGAGATGATGAAGATAAGGATCCGGAAGGAGAAGACCATCCTGGAAGTGATTTATCTCATTTTCCATTTACTTTTAATCTTTATTCGGGACTTTCCTACTAGCATAATGGCCCGCCGATGCATACCATTTCATCATTTACAGAATTTACTGATTGCAGTAAGGGCACTGACCAATGCTGGTAATTCACCGTGCAGCAGACGTATCCCTGGCAGCACAGATAACCATGGCCACAGATTGCGTCGAGCGAGTGCGACCTGAATGTTGATCTTTGATCTTTGATATTTGATCTGTACCATCTCTCAACGTCCATTGTTCTGAGTGTCATTTACTTCAAGGATCAGAGCCAAGATGAAAATGGTGATGTCGAATTTTCATTTTCCCATTAACTAATTCTTTCTGAACGTCATTACTTAGTTAGAGGGACCAACCGCTTTCCGTCAGGAAACAAAATCGTCTTGTGAAACTCGTGCAGCCTTCGAAGATCGACAACACATCTGAATTGTTTAGTTCGTATTATAATTTCTCCCATTTTTTCAAAGGGCAATTCAACAATATGATGAGATTATGGACCATTCACCATTTCGCGTCGCATCGAGCTTCACTTTCCTCATGCCAAACTACGCATTCAAATTGCTGTGTATAAGCATTAGTCATGTGTCTGACCCAGCTCAACACCCTTTGCACCACGGCCGGTGTTTACCACCCGGCTCTGGCATACTGTACACTCGTTGTGTATCGTGTTGCGCATCCCCTGTGTTGCGCATATCTTGTGCACTTGCTAGTCTGACGTGTCTAAACAGGCAGTCTCTTCCCTAGTGGTCCCCTAGAATGGTTGGCTGGTGTGATAGCGGTTGGCCTGTATAGTCCCAACGTAGTGCCGCTATCACTACCACCATTAGAACCCCCGTTACCTTTCACTAGCCTAATCTCTCCTTCTTATTGTTCCTCGTATGTAATAAACCATCTTTATTATTACACGCTCTCCGCGCCTTTCTCACACTTACCTTGTCTGTGGTCACAAACGGCCACAGACATAACATTTTGGCGTTCAGGATTGTTTAACTTACTCCACGCGCGCGAATTAGCTAGTTTTCGCGTAGTTTGTATTGTTTTCCTTAGTTTACCTCGCCTTCTCGCCCATTTTTCTTCTTTTTGTCACCATCTCAAGCCGGTGTGACTCCGGAAGACGCTGTTTAGTGACTAAACAGCGCCGTACTTGTGGATTCAAGTACGAGGGTGGACTCCCCAACAAGAAGTGCAGTGAATGCGCTGGGAAAAACCCGTCTTGTGCACCGAAGGTGCTGCCCGATTTTGAATTTGAGGCTGTGAAGGAGAAATTCACCACTAAAGCTCTGACGAAATCA
>LS494178.1:130326-164912 GCA_900490845.1 Pristionchus japonicus | reverse complement strand
ATTACGATATTGTTATCATCCACCTGACCAATGTCCTATTGTCAGATATTCAATACTCGTATTTCATATCTTGTTGCGGAGGTGCTGTGTATAAGCATTAGTCATGTGTCTGACCCAGCTCAACACCCTTTGCACCACGGCCGGTGTTTACCACCCGGCTCTGGCATACTGTACACTCGTTGTGTATCGTGTTGCGCATCCCCTGTGTTGCGCATATCTTGTGCACTTGCTAGTCTGACGTGTCTAAACAGGCAGTCTCTTCCCTAGTGGTCCCCTAGAATGGTTGGCTGGTGTGATAGCGGTTGGCCTGTATAGTCCCAACGTAGTGCCGCTATCACTACCACCATTAGAACCCCCGTTACCTTTCACTAGCCTAATCTCTCCTTCTTATTGTTCCTCGTATGTAATAAACCATCTTTATTATTACACGCTCTCCGCGCCTTTCACACACTTACCTTGTCTGTGGTCACAAACGGCCACAGACATAACACAAATCAAGTCATCAGATTACATGTTCTTGCTATTTGGTCCACATGATTATCTTATACCAAACTATGCAATCAGATAAAAAATTCAGAATCCGGGATTTACCTCTCGTTTGAAACACATCGATTACCTCATGCCAAACGACGTCTCGCACACCTCCACAGTCTTGCCGGTGTTCATCGCTGTGTAGTACTTGCAGGAAAATCGTTTCTAAAAAAGGAATTGCTTAGGTACTGGCCGTCTTCGAGAGGGTACCCGCAAGAGGGTACTGCTAGGTGAGTTCACAAGGTACCTAGAGAGTGGCAAAAATCGGGTTTTGGAACAAAATGAACATTTAGTTGTTTAGTTGTATAGTTGTTTGTTTGTTAAGCTGCATTGAATGTGTAGTCTGAACGATTTAACCAACAAACAAAAGAAACTAACCCACTCATGCGCAGTCTCGTAGAAGAACACATGGAAGCCGTTGACTCTGAATGAGTGTCAATCTGCCAGTGAAATTCCGGGGGCATGTCAAAACCGCAACGACAAAAGCGCAAATCGCCAAAAACGACAAATGCGCAAATATAATATCGCAAACGACAAAAGCGCAACTCATCTATTTCAGCTCAAATTGATGTTACCAATGTGTGATTCGGTTAATTCGTTTCCTAATGATTTGGACTAGCTTCCTATCATAAATGAACCCAATCACAGATCGGTAGCGTGATTTTTAGTCGAAATTACCGAGTTGCGCTTTTGTCGTTGGCGATTTTCTTACCCCGTTTGCGCATTTGTCGTTGCGGTTCTGTCATGCCCCCGAAATTCCCCTTCATATTTGACGAGACAACTCTAGTGTGAAATATGAAGAGAGGGTTATAACCCGGCGTAAAATAAAACGTCCAGCTCACTCTATCGGTCGGATTCCTCACTACGACAGTATTCTCCTCCAGATTTTAGTGTAAGTTCAGAAAAAAGAGTCTTTGATTAGTGAAAGACAGCGCATTCATTCGTTACTTTCGAGCTCTAGTTTCAAGTCAAATAATAAGAATGCACCCACTCTATCGGATCGGTCGGATTCCTTACCACGACCGTGTTCTCATCTTGCTCCAGGAACATTCCATTGTCATTACGGTTGAAGATCTGGGCGATCTTGTACTCGAGCACTGAAAAGTAGGTGGTATCGCAAGAAATACTTTGAAATTTCCTAGGCAACGAGTCAAAACGTGGCCAAAAACGTCCAAAGTCAAAGAACTCGGCATTGATCTGTGATATTTCAAACAAAACATACTGTCATGTCGATTATGCGTATGATCCCACGCATCAGTGAACGCTAAAAAGTAGAGGAGAGCCAGACAACGATAGAGCTCTTGGAGCATGCGCACTGCAAGGGTAATCGGTCGACTATATGACTCAATAATGAAAACAGAAGAAGAACACAAAATCTACAGAAAGAATGTGTGATGAGAAAACGGGCAAAATGGAGTGAAATAGAGCAAGCATTTATCGCGTTCAATCGCTGTGAGGTCGAAGAAAAAACTCTAACAGACTCGAGGTCATCTTGATTGCGTTAGGTGGGGACAGTATGTCTAACTTTCTCCTTTCAACGCCCTGTCTCACTTCTCTGGCTGGTGAGAGATGGTGAAGTAAGGAGAGATTACACGAAAAAAGCTATCGGGAGGTCAATTGCTGATCAGATTGACGCGGACGAGGCGCTTTGGGCGGTTGAACTCGGATAGTAACGAATGAAATTCAAAGCAGAAAAAGCAGAAAAAGTTCGCTTAAAAGTTTGCTAGACGTTGAAATACTGGCACCAAGTCAAGGAAGCTTTAACGATAAAGAAGTGAAAGGGCGAAAACAAAAGTCAGAGACATGTTTGCTGGTGAGTAGAAAAAGATTCCTAATCTTATCGCCAATCTACTATGCTTGTTAGAATATCATCGGTCTACAAAGCACGAAGTCATCGAACAAACTAGAACATTCAGAGAAGGTCAACGTGATCAAGCGAAGGTCAGTTATGGTGGATGCAATAGACGACGAGAAATAAAAGAACGAGTCATCTCCTGGTGTCAATTTTGATGCTGATATCAGAAAATTATAAAACGGCAAGCAAACTATTCAATGTACGTGAAAGCGAACGATAAGGTAAAAGCGAAGGCCAGTTGTGGACGGGGAGAGAAACAAGAGGAGGAGAGAAAGAGAAAAGAGACACCTTCCGATCGCTTTTGCGACTTTTTAAATTGAAAAACGTGGGCCAGGAATAACCAAACAGACCTTAAAGTTTAGAGGAGGTCAACACGATCAAACGAAGGTCAGTTGTGGACGGAGGAAAGAAGCAAGAGGAAAAGAGAAAGAGAGAAAGGTCATTTTCCGATATTTTCTACTTTTCATATCATAAATGTGCTAAAGGAGCCAGAAATCATCGAATAAACATCGAATTAAAAATGAGGAGGTTGACGCTCGAAAAGTAAGGTCAGAGCGATGTGTCTGCTGGTCAATGGAAGAAGCAGAGAAAGAGAGAAGAGTCACTAGCGTGTTGAGTGTAAGAAAGCGGAGCGAGAGATTGATAGCAGTGATAGCACTACGTGACAATTGCAAAGATCATTCATAATATTTTGAGTTCAACAGGTTCACGAACGATTTTGGCACTTTCATCTAATCCTCTGTTCGATGAGCAGTCTCTTGAAAACGAGAACACGTGTTTGTGAGAGAAAGAAGGAGAAAGAGGGAGAGCAACTTAAGCGACGAGAGATTGATAACAATGATAGCGCCATGCGCCGACTTTTGCACGTGCAAATTGCAAGGATATGAGCAAAATCCGTGAAACTATTGTGAACCAAAGCCTTAGGCACGAGCTGAGTGCTTTTTTACCTGAAATGTGAGGAAAAACATCGAAATGCGATCGAGCAATACGTCGAAGATTCGTTTCACGCTCTTTCCTCAGTTTTCTCTCGCTCCCTCTCCTATCATCAATCTCCCTGGTCATCAAATCATTGAGAGATAGCACAGACTAGAGACGTGACAATTTGTGCGAAGAAGAAAATCACACTTTATCTTCATGGATAGAGTGTCGAAACGGCAGACACAGACAGCAACTTTTGCAGGACGGCAACTTTAGCGGCCGAGATAGTGATCTTTGAACTCAAACTGTAGCCTACGGAGTGGAATCAAGGTTGTCTACATCATTCTAGCATGCAGTACTGATCTTCACAAATGTCACGTCATGCTCGGCGCTCTTTCTTCGCCGAATGATATTGATCATCGTGTGGATGGCTCTCTGGAACATGTGGTTGTTATCAAGATTGTTCTATGGTCACCGCACTCTCGTTATAGTATTGAATACATGCCAAGCAAGTGTTCAAATAGAAATGAACCGAACCTTAGTGTAAACTGGGTTCTTTAATAAGAATATCAACGACTGAACGGTGCTCTTCAGTGTGAGGAGAATCTGTCATTAAGAAGCTGATCGTATCGTTTCATGCAAGACTGTTCACCCATAATCAATACTCGAGCATAGATCACTCACAATTACTGTTGGTCTGAGTATCGCCAGTAGTAGAGGAGGCCAATGAGAAGTGTCCATAATCATCAAATTGAGAAACATAAGGAGGGGAGTGCAGTAGAAGATGAGAACAGACACGATCTGAAGAAATTCAAATTTATTTTCCTTTTCGAAAATCGCTGACACCAAAGATTCAACGTTGTTTTCACATTCTGAAACGGAATAAGATAACATTTCTTTTCCCTCCTGTCTAACCAACCCTGCGACAGACAATCTCATTTCTCGAATGGACGAAGCTCAATCATTATTCCGGAGCACTAGAGAAACAGACAGAGCAATAGGTCTATTGCCGTTGTGGAGTGTTGTGCCGTTTAGTCAACAGTGATACCTGGATAAAGAAGACTTTCGCGAGTCGATCCTGAGCTTTGTGGGTAGAGGCGGAGACTGTGTTCTTGAAAAAAATACACAACCTCTTTCAGTAAGAAATAACAACAACCTCTCTCGTCTTAATTGTAGCTCTTGCGCTAAGCATCATGTATGCGATAGGCGGAAGAACGATGACGTTCGAAACGACAAGCCAGTAGATTTCTGTAAAAAGTGGCTCTAGTTTGATGTTCATTTGATACAGGAGAAAGAGCGAGAGTTCTAGGAATCCTCCAGAAACCTGTCAACCTGTCGGAGCGTCCTAAAGCTGTCTTACCGTAAATGAAGAATCCCGGCTTTCCCGGAGGTCCAAGCATGATTACCCGACCGCCTCTTGCTGATAGGGCTCGCATTTCTGGCGTCTGCAACATTAACTTCGTCCCTGTTTGGGAGCCCCGAGGTCTAGCAAAATCGCAAATCCGCACTTCATACTGCTCCAACACTTCCTCCGACTCCCCTCCCATCACGGACAGACCAAAAATAAGAACATTGACACTCAGCATTGCTGTGCAAATGATAATAAGTAAGTGTTGGGCTCTGTAAGATGCTCTCATTAGGGATTTCACTTTTGAAATTTTCATAAATTTTTGAACAACGAGTTCAACGGCACGACTATTGTGTGTCTACTAGTCCCTAGATGAACATTTCTTGAAACACAACCGCTCTGCTGACTCACCTTTCCCCAACGTACAACTTCGTATCCGATTTGGACACTATCATGGAATACATGCGGAAGATGAGATATTGAAAGAAGGGAATGACGGAAACGATTGTGAATGATGGCGGAGCCTGGAAAGGGTTCTGATGTAGTTACGGAAACGTCTGAAATAGTGTTTTCTCAAAGAAATTGTTTTGCTGCAAACGTTTCCCTAAAACATCGACAATGGCAATAAAAGCTGTAGCCCAATCAGCGATTGTGCCGACGGGACGACAATAATGGTAAAGGATCACCATCAGAAACCACAAATGGATCCTCGGGAACATCGTGCACATCAGACCCTCGCAGTAGAACCTGAATGTTGTTTTTCAGTAAACAACAACAGCTTTAATAAATAACAACAACAACAACAACAACAACAACACCATCATCAAAAACAATGTTAATAACAACACCCCACCCGGTCCACGGGTAGATGGGATAAGTCTTGATAACGAAGGACATCGTCCACCCGAAGCAGATCATTGCTATCTGTAAAATATCTGATTCAGTTACTTTAAAATCTCTTTTTTTTTGTTTTCCTCGTCGCCCTACACATAATCATTCAAAATCGAAAGGTGAGTGAAGCTGTTGCGAAACAACTGGTTTCGATGCATGTTGCACAACTTTGTGACTCAAATGGCGCACCAAGCTAATAATGCAGCTCAAATGGTGTATTCCTATGCTCAGCGCTGCGTCAAGGTGGGAGCATGTCGTGAATACCTGATCCAGCATATACGCTCTCCTGATGTCCTTGGACATGTTGGTGCTCGAGGAGGTGAGAATGATGAAGATGATTGAATGGAGAAAGACAAGGACGAAGGCTTCGATGAGCCATTGGAATCTGAATGTGAATAAATACTCTGGTTTTTTTCCCAATCACTAGGTAAGGACTCTCCTAAAGGTTGGGCGAAACCGGAACACAATTTCATGATCAAGGTAATTTCTGCGAGTCAGCATTAAAAGCTACACCATCTGTTAAATATTGATTGCCGATCAGTAGTTTTTGACGTAAAAGCTATTTCTCACCCAAAAACGTAGTTCATCACAGCGACATCGATATTCCAACCGAAACGAAGGGATGCGTTCATCTCTGACATGAAACAATCGGTATGTTGCTCCTTTGTGGTTTTTCCTTCCGAAATGATTCGATGGATTGAAATAACAGTACTGAAAATCTATAGAATACGTGGGAAGAGCGGTGTTATTCACAATGAGCGAATGAGCGCTGTTCTTAGAAATAATAAGGCATGTGAGGAACACCTGCCTACTGAGGTAGCGCATTATCTCAAACAATCATCCGTTCTCTATCAATTTGCATCAACGAATAGGCAAAAATACATTAGTTGATCTAATATCGGGTTGGTCCATAAGTAATGAGCGATTTGTGCACTTTGATACTGTCACCTCAATGTGCATTGGTATTTAAGTATTCAAAGCATGCGCATATACATCCTATGCGTCCTTGGTTACTCTATTCAGCGCGCGCTACCATTCATCTGACTTATCATTATTACGAATTTAATGAAGCTCGAAAGTTGAAGAGTCACTGCCTAGGTCTATCATTTCATTTGATCAGCATTCCACCAAGCAGCAAAGCAAGTCCAAACCTTTGCCATAGACACGTAGTACGTTCACTGGGGGCATTAAATTTGGTAGTATCTCAGGATGGCAGTAGCATAAGCTCCAGAGGCATTTGCATAATCGATAACCTACTTGACTGAGTGCTCTGGACTTCAGCTTATGACTCCGTGTACTATGTAGTTTCAAAAGGTCTACTTAGCATAATAGTACTGGATTGACAAGCTGATGACCCAATTATGTTAATTTTTTTTCACACAAAGATGCCACTCTGACATTCTGAATTTCAGAATTTTCAATTCAGGTATCCCCATCCGATCATCGAAATTCGTGCTTTTCGGTGCCTAATTTTTCTCATGCAGCTCAAACAGCCAATCTGTTGTAGTCATCTGATTCCCTCACCCTTTCCCAATCCCTGAAAAAATTGGGGGGGAAAGTGATATCAATGGTTAGGTGATAACGACAAGCATGAAAAAGTACTACAATTTAGTGCATATTTTTCGTGTGATAATTTATTTTTAAATTCTCGAATTCTGTGATTGCTCGAACCGAATCAAACATGCGTGGATAGAGTTCAAGTGTACTACTACACAGTGTCATACGGGCAAGTCATATGAATTTGAAGAGGGAGAATTATTTCAAAATCAATATCGCTCATTACTTATGGACCAACCTAATATTTGAATCATGTGCATCAATGAATTGTTTTTACATGTTATTTTTCTCTTATGGACGTTCTTCGAAAGTATAGCAAGTGAGGAACACCTGTCAGTTGAGCTAGCGTATTATGGCAAACAATAAAAAAACTGCTCTGTTTTTCGTCTCGGCCTATGCCCGCTCTGAACGCTAGAGAGGAAGGGAATGATTGTGATATAATTGAAAATATCATTGACCAAAAATTAGAAAGATCACCACATCACATCATGTGAGCATCATCTCAAATGATAGCATTAATACAATGAACACTTCGCAGATGTTATTTATCGGATGTAGGCAGCCGTGAAATCTTCGTTTGTGTAATCGTTTTTTAAGAAACCAAAAAGTGAGAAATATCATTATTTTTGCGTCGTAATCAGTGTCATGAATGTATCATTGATGCTACGCAAGCACATATTGAAAAATCTTTTATTGACTTCTCGAAATACAAAAATTCGAAGGAAAAATCTACTGTAATTTTGTTTTGATTGGCTTATGGATTGGTATTCAGTGATCTGGAGACAGGTGAGGAAAATCAATCTCTAGTTTGTAATGTTCAAAGTCCACTCTCTGCAGATAATAATGACTATATTTCTTGAAATTTTGCAACTGAAATTGAGCTTCGTTGCCATTTTAATGAATGCAAATTACCCTGAGTCCTACAAGCATTGTTGATTCCCGAAGGTGGTCTTTCATGAAGTGCAATCCCGAAGTGGAAACGCTTTTCTCTTGATGCAAGCACCTGAGTGTCATTAAAATATCATGCTAAGATTAGAATTTGACTCACATCAACAGCTTTGGAAATTTCGTGAAATGTAAGTTGAGGCGTGTAAAGACAGTAAATTTCTAGCCAATTGACGCCTCTGTCGAACATTCCCAGGATGAAATCATCGTGAATATCCGTGCTCAGACCTACAAGTTTATGTTCGCTGCACTGTTTGATTTCTAGCTGCATGAAGCCACATGCTTGGTGCTATGTGCAACACGGAACAAGAAAAGACCTGCAAGTACATATTTTCATTATTATCATTCTTATTACATTGACTTACGGTGGTTTGAGAGGTATTCAAAGCTAAGTAATAAAACAATGCGTTTTGGGCGGAGTGACGATAAAATTTCAATGACAAATGTCCTGAAAGCATACTCGATGTTTACAAAAACTAAACTCACTCGATATTTTGGTCTAGAAAGAACTCTTTGATTTCCAGTTCAGAACACTTTCTGAAATGCTTGCAAAAGTCGACAGTCATCTCAACGAAATTCGTGGAACAGCATCGATCATGTTTGTCTCTGATAACTATTTGATCAACATTCGTGCTAAGGGCTGCTCCAAGTTGTTTTGTGATTTGATTTATGCCCGAGACACCATATGGAAAGTTGAAATAAAAATATTTCTGAAGAAACTTTTTAAACATAAAAATCAATTCCCATGAATTACGTACCAACTTCGCATCCACAAATCCATTCTTTTCGAAATACATTTTGTGTTCTTTGATGTATTTTTGTAGCCGAAAATAGCATGATAAATATTCTTTTTTAATCATGACTGCAACGCCGAAAAAAGGAGATTTCTGAAATTCGTTAAATTTTCTTCAACTGGTATCGATAAACCCCGGGTTCGATTCCCGGTCCGTGCCATAACCTTTGCTGCCTTGCAATGATCACATCGATAAACTTTAGTCAACATTACATATCATTAAATTCAAGTTTCATCAACATTTTTTCTTCCATACCTCGTACATCGCCACACAAAATATTCCCGAGAGATTCGCCGGAATTGCCCACTCTTCAACCATTGCACTCCACGATTTGTTTACCTGCAAAATCATAAATTTCCGTAGATCTGAAAAAAAAGATGAAAATAACGTAAAACTCGTTACCAGTCTCATTTGTCCAATCTTCTCCGATACGAGATCAAATATCATCCACCGAAGTTCTTTCGGCAAGCCACCAATCGCTCCTGGTCCATCAACATGAGCGTTGGGGTCATCTTCATTGAGTTTCATTTCATCCAAAGCTGCAGACGAAGTGCTCACAGACTTGGCTTTGGATCGACTGGCAGATTTCGAATTGCCCTTCTCAGAAAAAAGGGAACTTCGCTGCGTTGGAACTCTGAAGCAGCTTAGTAGAATAAAAATGAAATTTAAAAAAAGAACGCGAAAGAGTTGAAAGTAAAGCAATGTAGTTTGAGAGTCCATCTCGCACATTTGCGCGGGAAAATTCATCTTGTGTTTTGAATTCAATTTCAAAACACAACCTGCTATTTCTTTGAATGATCATTATGCTAGATGGCAGACAATCTTTATTCTGTATTTACCTAGGGGATTACAAACAATTCATCGCAAAATAATAATTTGCTAATAAATGTAGTTTCGAGATTGAGAGAATAATACAAAGTCGAAAAATAAGAACAGAAAGAGTTTTGAAAAAAAAGTGGTGCTACTTTGGGTATGACTGAGAAAGTAAAGTATCAAAAAATAGTTTTACAATTTCTGAAAAACAACCAAGGATATTCTTGTGATTATCAGACAACCTGAGAATTGAATATATGAATGAAATCGTATTTTCAAAGTGGCCTAGGAAAGTATATTTGGACCGAATATTGTTCGTGCCCGTAATGCTCCGCATCGATCTTTTTTACTGAAATTATTTTGTTACAATTTTGATTATTATCAAACCTTCCAGATGTTGTGTTAAAAATGCTAAAAAAAATTTAAAACGCAAACCTATCGTCTGACATGCTGTGTTTATTTCCTGAGGAGGTTCCTCATATAACGAAATTCCAAAGTAGAACTTTTGTTTTTTCGCAATAAGAGCCTTAAATAACATATTGTCAAATGCATTTCCGAGTTTTCTACGGCTTACTCGAACAACTCTATAAAGATTTTGAAGGGTGATTTGTGGAGTGTAATAGTTTTCAATTTTTAGCCTTTTGACGCCTCGTTCAAACATTTCCGCAATAAGATTACTATTATCGTCGTTGTTACCAAACAATCCATTTCCATTACTTTGATAAATCGACCAGCGGTTTTGAAAGAAATATATATTTTTTATTCCACTTGCGAGTTTTAATAGAACATCGCCTGGAATATGATTTTTTATCAATATCTAGATCACCATTTAGAAACGTGTTGTACTGACGATGGTTGGAAACGTGGCCAAAGCTCGCGAACACGTAGATATTATCGATTTTATGTGCAGATACAAGATCAAACAACAATTTTCTGAAATAAATGAAATTTTTAATATTGGGCGTATCGCTCACTCGCTCATGTTATCGAGAAGTCCCCTCCTAAAAATCAAAGATTGAGTGCTTCTAAAATGCTTGCACAATTCTCCGACACCGATAATAAAATCTGCAGAATTTTGGTAATTTGATTCTTCACGAATTAATATTTCATGAAATTTCTTGCTCAACACTGAACCGAGTTTATCGATTTGAGCACTTCCGTAGGGAAAAATGAAGACTATTTCACACTAAAATTCGACTTTTTCTACAGAAATTGTTCATGGACTAACCTCGTTCGACACGAACTGAATCTCTGGGCAATTACTGATTTCATTGACAAACTGGCGTAGGTGTAAATAGCATGCCGGATGCTTCAAAGTGATGTGCACATGTAAGGTATTGTTCATTTCCTGAAAGAATTTGCATTTGATATTTCCGATTATGGAAGGAATACATACTTCGTACATCAACATCTGGTGATGTGCAGGAAGATTTTCAGGAATCGCCCACTCCTCGACCATTGCATTCCAGGATTTATTCACCTATAAAATCTTATATTTACAACAGATCTATACTCCCGATATTTAGAAACATGATATTAGCCTAAGACTTACCAGTCTCATATCTCCAATTTTTTCGGGTGCGTGCTCAAATATCATCCATCGAAGTTCCGTAGGGAGTTGATCGATCGCTCCAGGGCCGTCAACATAAATTTCGCCGTTCGTTATTTGAAAGTCATCGACCGATTCAGAAGTGTTCTGGTTAGTTGCATTATTTACGTCGTTAACATTGTCATCTTCTTTCATTTCCGCTTTTTGCTTGACATCGACCGGTGAAGAAGAAAAAGTAGTGGTGACTGCGGTTTTGTCGCGATTCTTCTTTGATTTCGAATTCCCCATCTCTGACGAGCTCTTGAATTTGAATCTGAAAGCAGGGGAGAAAACAAGTAGGTAAACACAATTTGAAAAAGGAAGACCTCTTTTTTTTAAGAACAGAGCGTCTATTTTGTCAATGGAGTTCGAATAATTTCGCGTGTTTGCGCGGGAAGTCACATTCAGAACAAAAGGTGTTATTTCTGCATACAGGGTGGCAAGAAAGTATTGTGTCATAGACTTTGAGCAATATCTCCCGAATATCCGAGAGTCATAACCCCTGCTTGCAGTTGATTATTAGTGAGCATCATCTATTGAAGAAATGGTACTTAGCATCTTGCCATTGCTCGGTATTGGTTCTTAGAAAAACAAAAATGAATTTTTTT
Organism: Pristionchus japonicus; assembly: GCA_900490845.1. Taxonomy (NCBI): domain Eukaryota; kingdom Metazoa; phylum Nematoda; class Chromadorea; order Rhabditida; family Neodiplogasteridae; genus Pristionchus; species Pristionchus japonicus. The sequence goes on along the minus strand of LS494178.1, from coordinate 153,064 downwards.
TTAAATGGCCTTTCGCTGCTGGTCGTTTTCTTGTTTCGTGATCATTTTAAGGTTAACTACAGAGCAGATCCCGAGTCTCGAAGGTTCAATGAGGAGCACAACCATCCTTCTTTATGAATCATATGCCGAATCATTCGTTGCTCCCTGGAAGCGGAAGAAATATGTGCTTCTAGAGACCACTATGGTTCCAACTCCTCAACGCTGCCATCCGCGAACTTTCCAGATTCTTATTTCTATTGGCCACCGGTACAATATAAATTTGCCCCCCTCAACTTAGTCTGGTAATATGATTTTTAATTGACTCTAGGTTCATTATTAGAGAAGTTATGTTTGCTGAAGTAAATGCAAATTTTGCATGAATGTATGCCTTTCATAAATTGTTTAGAATTGGAATGGTATTCAATTAGCTAACTAACTATACGGTGAAAATATACGATGGTTGTGCGTCATGGGAAAATTGCGTGCGCTCACCTAGCTCGACTACTACGGCCAGGAGGACGAATATTGCAAGTGTAAATTAAGGTGCGCCGTTTACTTCCCACTTTTATTAAAATCATTACGATTTTCGAAGCGCGTCTGGGAACTAAATGGTTCTCACAGTCAAACAGAATGACACATGCGCCAACTAGAAAAACTATGCAAGGTATTGAATCGCACTCCGTAGAACGACAGCACCATCAGAAAGGAAAATATGTTTCGCTGAAACTGCATCCAAATAAAAAGTAACTAATCTTTAAATTATTTTTTGAACCGAAATTGAGGAGATTATTTTTTCTTGTTTTTCCGCACAAACGCCTCGTGAGGTAAGCAACTTAACACAAAAAATTGGGAGCGATCAGTTTCGCTACTCAATAAATAAACAGATTTTCTTAGTGACACAATACTTTCTTGCCACCCTGTACTAGATGTAAACAATCTTTATTCTGTATTCACCAATCGGAGTGCAAACAATTATTCGCAAAAAAAATTATTCGCTAATTCTTTTTCGAGATTGAAAACTGTAAAAAAATGGGAAAGACTGAGTAAGTAAAGCACTGGAAAATAGGTTTAAAATTCGTGATTACACTTTAGATGATACTCTTGTGATTATAAGACAACCTGAACATCAAAATAAGATTAAATTTGAATTTCATAAATACCCTCGGGTAGTATATTTCCACCGAGTAGTGTTCTCGACTGTAGCGATCTGCATTGACCTTTTTCACTGAAATGTTTTTGTTCCAATTTTGAAATAAATGTTTTGTTCCCATTTTGAAATATATGTGTTTTCATATGCTAAATAAAAACGCAAACCTTTCGCATGACATGCAGTGTTTATTTCTAGCGGAGGCTCCTCATAAAAGAAAATTCCAAAATCGAAATTCTCTTTTTTCGCAACAAGCGCCTGTAATGAGTGAGTGTCATCTACATTGAGCTCGCTAAGGCTTACTCGAACAAGTTTGATCAGATTTTGAACGGTGATTTGTGGGGTGAAATCATTCTCGATTTTCAGAATTTTGACACCTCGTTCAAACATTTCAGCAATAAGAGCACCATTATCGTCGTTGTTACCAATCAGTCTATTTGCATTACTTTGATGAATCGACCAACGATTTTGGAATAAATATATATTCTTGATTCCACTTGCGAGTTTCAAAAGAAGTTCGCCTTAAATATTATTGTTATGAAAAGCTCATCAGCGCTTACGATGGTTGGAAATGGATCCAAAGCTCGAGAACACTAAAATATTGCTGATTTTATATGCAGTGACGAGATCGCATAACAGTTCTCTGAAATTTACAAAATATTTAATACTGTGCCTAATGCTCACTCGCTCATTTTATCGAGGATTCTCCTCCTAAAAATCAAAGTGCGAGTGCTTCGGAAATGCTTGCACAATTCTCCAACAGCATTCAAAAACTCGAAAGAATTGCGGCCATTTGATTCTTCACGAATCATAATTTCATGAAATCTCTTGCCCAATACTGATCCGAGTTTGCCGATTTTTGCACTTCCGTAGGGAAAAATGAAGTCTATTTCAAGCTAAACTTAGATGTTTTCCTCAAAATTTGTTTTGGGCTAACCTTGTTCGCCACGAATTTAATCTCTGGGGAAATACTGATTTCATTGACAAACTGGCGTAGGTGCAAATAGCACGGCGCATGCTTCAGAGAGATGTGTACGTGCAAGGTATTGTCCATTTCCTGAATGAATTTGTATGTTTTCAAGATTTTGATTCCGAATGAAGATTCAAAGCTGTTTCAACGCACTTCGTACATCGACATTTGCTGATATGCAGGAAGATTCGCGGGAATGGCCCACTCCTCGACCATTGCTTTCCAGGCTTAGCTGACCCACAACATTGTACTCTAAATCGGTTTGAGGGCCCATCAGAGATGTTTGGTTCAGTTGTCTTCGATAGGACCAACAACTTTGATGGAACCACTAAAGAAGAGTCTAGTAAGTAAAAAAATGAAGCATGATACCATTCGCATATCTCCAATCTTCTCGACTGCGTGATTGAATATCATCCATCGAAGTTCTATCGGTAGTTGACCGATGATGCCGGGACGATCAACATATTGTATTAATCTGTCGTCCTCTTTTATAGCTGTACTTTGATCGTATTTGTCCATTGCGGAAGGAGCTGTTGCTGTTGCTTTGGCACGACTACTTTTTGATTTCGAGTTTCCTATCTCTGACGAGGTCTTGAGTTCGAATCTGAGAGGAGGATAAATCGAAAACAAGTGGGTAAACACAATTTCAAAGCGCAAGAGTGAAGAATATTATTTTTAAAAAGAGCATGAGCGTCGAAATTGCGCGGGAGAGTGGACAAGCTTGCTCAAGTGATGAGTTGCTTCACAATTCAAATAAAGGTCACAAATGAGATGGAAAGGAAGCAATCTTTATTGATTATTTATAGAATCGAAGTGCACAATTACAAGGGAAAATGAAAAACAAGAAATACAATCAATTCAATAAAGTAATAACCAGTGAAGTGTTATAAATTATTATGAGTAAATACATTGCTGAATTAGAAGTGGCTTTTATATTTGAAGGAAATATGATTACAGATGTGAATCAGAAACGAATACGCAAAAGAATACGTTTGTGTTCTTCTTCCAACCTGAATATTAAATCCAGGATTTAATTATTGTTTAATAAAAAAGTTTTAAAAATGACCTGGGAAAGTAAATGTCCACCGCATATTCCTCTTTTCCATCGATTTTTCGCACTGAAATGGTTATTATTTGTCTAGCTACGCGATGTTGTTCTCCCTTATACCCTGTTACATAAATAATAATCGTAGCTGATCTATTTGCATACCTATCGTATCGCAGGCTGTGTGAATTTCCGAAGGCGGCTGTTCATTTAATACAATTTTGAGGTGGAATTTCTTCCCTCTTGCGATAAGCACCTTCAATTGTTTATCGTAGAATTGATTTCAGCCTCGTAAGTACTTACTTGAACAATTCTTTTGAGATTTTCAAGTGTGATCTGTGGAGTGATATTATCGATTGTTAGCCATTCTACTCCAAGTTGAAACATTTCCAGAATAGCATCCATATTGCCTTCGTTATTATAAGATATTTGACCATAAATCATCTCGCGACTTTGATAGATATGTATCGTCTTTATTGCACTTGCGATTTTCAAGAAAACTTCACCTTTAATAATATTTTATGAATGGTTCGCAATTACGAAATACCCCAAAACTTACGATGGTAGGACAGATGGCAGAAACTCAAGGTGACGTGAATATTTTCTATTCTTTGTGTCGAGACAAGATCACATAGCAGTTTTCTGTAATTAGTTAATTATATAACTTATTGTACAGAAATGCTTACTTGCTCAAATCATCAAGGAGAGGTCTTCGAAAAGTCAAGGAACGAATTTTTCTAAAATGTTGACACAATTCTCCGGCTGCGTTTATAAACTGTGAAGAATTACGGCCGTGAGATTCGTCGCGAATGAATATTTGATGGTATGTCTTGCTCAAAACTGATCCTAGTCCACTTATGTTAGCACTTTCGTAGGTGAAAATGAAGCTTAGTTGACGCTCAAAAATCGAATTTTCTTTAGAAGTTGTCCTTTGAAACTAACATTGTTTCTGGTGAATCGAATATCGGGACTACTACTAATTTCATTGACAAACGAGCGCAGTAGAATATAGCATGCTGCATGCTGCGAACAAATAGTGATATGAACGTATAATTTATGGTTAAAATCCTGAAAGACGATTTTCAATCATTTTGATAACACGAAAAAACTACATTAACATACTTCGTACATGAGAATGCGCCCAATAGCAGGAAGGTTTTCGGGAATCGCCCACTCTTCGACCATTACTTTCCAGGATGTGTTAACCTGTCAAGTTGATTCATCAAAGTCATTAGTGAAATAATTACCATTCTCATATGCCCTATCTTCTCGGGTACGTGACTATAGATCATCCAACGAAGTTCTTTTGGTAAGTTACCAAACGTTCCTGGGCCATCAATATAATTGGTGTCATCGTATTTAAATTCTTCTTCGCCGGGATCCTGCATACATTGATTGTCCTCAGACGGTGCAGCAGAAGAAGTAGTGGTGTTGACTGTTGCTTTGCCGCGTTTGGATTTCGAATTTCCCATTTATGACGAGGTCTAGATTTCGAAATTGCAGTCGAAATTGAACTATTACGCCAAGATAAAAAGCCAGCAACAGTGCGAAAACTATAGGGGGAACGATAAAGTGTAGGATATTCGAAGCATGAAAAATCGTGAGAGAAACGGACTAGACAGGCAAAGAAATGAAAGCCAGGCCATGAAAGCAATCGAACAAGCGTCTGGCTGAAAGTGCGCGGCAAAACTACGCAAAAACATTGAAATCTTATCTCTTAGATGAATTTATCGGATGATTCAACTGTTTTTTTTCGTATGGTTCAGTTTATTGTACACAACAATTATTAAATACCCGGACATATAAAAATCACTTACATAAATCACGCTTGTGTATCGACTAGATAGGTGTCAAAATTTATCTAACAGAAGATCTTCTGGGGAAATAGATCTTCACTTCATAGTGGTTTTCGTAGAACGGCCGTGATGCCTCCTTCATTTGCACTGAAATTATTGTTTTTTTTGTTTTTGTTTTAGAAACGCATTCAAAAGCTGAAAACTCTAGGCAGGTCAGGAGGTTTTCTCCAAGCAGAGGTTTTTTTAGCAACAGGTTTTCTCCAACACTCTAAGCAGGTCAGCAGGTTTAACATAAAAAGGTGTGTAAGTTACCTTTCATCTCACAGGCCTCGTTAATGTGCGAAGGTCGATTACCATGTAGTGAAAATCCAAAGTAGAAGGGATCTCCTCTAGCGACAAGTATCTGAAAGGTGCTACATCAATACTGCTCGACATTCTCTTGACTTACATCGACAATGTTGGAAACTGCTTCAAATTTGAATTGAGCTGTGTAGGGATTGTGAATTTCCAGCCAATTAACGCCCCTTTCGAACATTCCCAGAAGGAGGTCTTCAGAGCTCACAAGTTGGCGATTGTCGTGAATATTGGTCCGTTTTTGCATAATGAAAACTTTCCTAAACCGTGAGGCGACATGGAATAGGAACTCGCCTGCAATTTCATTAATTAATTTCAATTGCAGTGCTGTCGAATAATAGAGTTCAAAATATGGTAAAGCTTACGGTGTTCAGAGAGATAGTCAAAGTTGATTACGAAGCGAACGTCACTCGGGCAAATTGTAGAAAGGATCGTTTTCGCAAATGATCTGCAAATTGTGTTCTACAAATGGATAACTTTTTCACGAAACTCACTCAAAATCTTCATTCAGAAAGAAGCCTCGGAATTCAAGCTCGCGGCATTGTTTAAAATTCTTGCAAATATTGACAGCTACTTCTTGAAACTTTGTGAATCGATAACGATCAATTGTATCTCTGATCATTATTCTTTCAATTTTGTTGCTCAAAACTGAACCGAGCATATCGACACTTGAACTATCGTATGGGAAGACGAAGGAGAAATGCTTCTGAGAAAAATTTAAATCGAGCTGAGCCACGTAGACTATTCACTTACCAGCAAGGGTGGGCTTTGAATTTTATACTCTTTCGAGTACCATTTGCATTCTTTGACGAAATCGCGTAATTGTTGATAGCAGGCTGCCCATTTCCGCCGAATTTCGATAGTAACAATAACGGAATCTTGATCCTGAGGAAGAAACTTTTTTGATTGTGTCCTTAGTTGTTTCTGCTTATGAGGCCATCGCTCTTTAAGAAAAAAAAACCCTGAAAAGCTTTTGTTTCGTATTGCGCATTAGCTTAATAAAAACCAAAGCATTCTTGGAAATGCAGCGTTTTACGCTGTTTCAGTCGTGAAAAAAAATGAAATTGATGTTGCCTCCTGCATTCTCTTCCTCTCTCACCTCTTGCATTCTGATCTCGTGAATCGGAGGAGCATTCTGAGGGGTCGCCCATTGTTCAACCATTGCATGCCACGATTTGTTGACCTGCAAAGTCAAACAATTTAAGCTGACGCTACTGAGATAAAACGTAGTCAGTTTAAACGAAATAATCACCAGTCTCAAGTCCCCAATCTTCTCAGGAAGGTAGGCGAAGATCTTCCACCGAAGTTCGGTTGGCAGTTCGCCCATCACTCCTGGTCCATCAACGAAGTAATCCTCATTGGCATCCAGTAGTTGAACGTTCTCGGCTTTTGAGTAAGGAGGGCTCGTTTCCGTGGAGGACTTGCACAGGCAATTGCCCATCTCAAAAAAGAAAAAGAACAGATAGCCAACAGTTGACTATTTGAACATTGGTGTGCTCAAGAGATATGCAGTGAAGCGCGGGAGAAATTAAAAAGCTCATTACGGAACCAGCGAAAATAAAGTAAACGCTTTTCTCGTTTAGGAAAACTGATTAATTATCCAATTTATTTCTTTATTTCATTAGCGCATTCGAAATTAAAGTACGATGTTGAGAAGAAGCAAAGAGAGCGAAAACGGGGCAGGGACTAAATGGACTGCTAAATGTAGAGAAACCAGCCGCTTGTAGTAAAAGAGCTCTTGGTGGCAGCTGGCAGACTGGCATCATTAGAGTGAGACTATGGAAGAGCATAAAACTTTCAATTTAGCCCACGCAGCCCACGCACCCGCGGAAAGGGGAGGCCATTACGACTAGAGTGCGTAAAGCAAGAGTCACTCTTCTCATTTCACCCCTCACTCAGCGCTCGAATAAACGAGAGACAGTGTGTGGAATGAGGAGAGCATCTCCTTGCTTTCCGCTCTTCAGTAAAGACGCCCACTCTCTTGGATGAGTCATCAACAGGTGGAAGCCCATTTCCGCCTATGTAGTTACTACCTACTCGGCAGAAAGTTTTCGTCAGAATCTCTCGCCGGTCAGAGAAACGAGAAAACGGAGTGACGCTAAGTGAGCGTTTGAACCTAGTGAACGATACGAGGAAGTTGATCGAAAAGGGACGCGCTTAGACAACAGTCGGGGAATAACCTGCGCTTGATAGGAATAGACTAGTCGAGTGAAGGCGTGGGAATGAAAACACACGTGAAAAGTGCGCGTAAACCACTACAAACTTACATTTTGCACCTTCGAACAACTTGTGCAGTTAGTCGCAGTCGACTTGGAGTGAGTGAACTACGGTAGTCGAGTGGGGAATCAACAAGTGATGTTTCTTCGAGAAAATTTTGTTTTGTGACTTCGCGGTATCATGTCTTTATCATTTTCAACGAATCGTTCAGAACAGCAAACCGTAGGTTATAATGAGCAATTTGGGTGTCGAATCGAGTCAATAAATTTCGCATAGCAAGCAAAGTACAGCATCAATTTCAGAATAATGTGGTTTCTCCATTTCGGAGAAGGCAGAATGTTGAGGGGGTCTTGTGGGGAAATCAAAGAAGATCTTTGTTTCAGGCACTTTTTGGATGAGTTATAACATTGGGAGCATAGAGATGGCATAAAAGCAGACACAGCTTTTTCTAACTGCCCGTCTTCCAGAACAACAGATGGTTGATGGTATCCAGAGATCCGTCCTGAGTCTTGCCCGAACTCTCGTCGAGCCCCTCCCCGCAGGAGAGCACCATGGTCTGGAATTTCGAAAATATTCATGGAATCGTCAATCTCTGAGCGGAAAAGAACATCGTTGAAAACTTGCATATTTGGAAATAAAATTTGTTAGTTTTTATTCAAACAATGAATTTTAAAGTTATGAACGTCCTCACTTGTCCCATCTGCATCATCGGTACACTCAGTGACCCTCTTCCCTTCCTCCTGGTTGGAGGTCCGAGAGGGATGGGAAGAAGTAGACGGCAGGGACCCGCGTGGCCGACGGCACAGACTGAAATGGCGTAATCAATTTGGTTCGAACGGATTACTGAATGAAATCAATTGTCTCATTGCAATCAGACATATAAGATTTGTTCTGAAACCTATCTGAATCGAGGTTGTACGTTGAAGGTGCTGGTAACTGGATTTGAGTAAATAATATCATTCACCCGTAAGTGTCGGTTGTGGGTGTGTCCTTGCAACAACAAAAGGCGTGTGCATGATGAAGCCGGCGGAGGTTCCTGAGAAAGTTGCATTTATTTTTCGATAGGTTTCTCTCATCACTCGAATTCCCTAAGAGTTCGCAATATCGTTGGTACTCTTTACATTTCTTCTTCTATGGGTAAAGTTTCCTAATCAGCGTCTAGTAAAGAAACGAGCTCGATATGTTTCACTTGTTCCTTTTCTGCTCTGTGACTGAGAATTGTCGATAGAGCACATACTATTTCTCCAAAAGTAAAACAACAAAGAGTCAAGTTTCAAGAATATTTTTTTTTCGAAAATGCTCACCAATCCACAGCAGATTATCCACAACGATCAGCGCGGACACTCGCAGACAGCCCATCTTGTGCTCGCGGATGATGTCTTCTCGGGCTGAAGATATCAACGTTCCCAGTAAACGTGGAAACATATCGAATATCATGAAAAGAATCAACGAAATACAACATTTTCGGTGAAAATTGTAGGTTTCAGGACACTTCACTGAACGCACGACTTACCAGCCGATTGAATAAGTACTGTGGAAGAGACAGAAAAGTGCGACACTCACTCCAGAGTGAATGCATCAACCCATCATATTTTCGTTCTAGCGCACGCTTTCTATTCATTAGCTAGGTCGGGCCATATTGTGAAGGAACCTACCTGCTAACTGTATCAGCACAGTGGAAGACACAGAGAAATGTGAAACTCTTTCCAATGTGAACGCATCAACGACGTGTACTGTCGAGGATTTCGCCGAAGCTACGAAGATCGTGTTGCCTGGAGTTCATTTATTGATTGTAAGGTTCGCTAGTCTGAAAAGAAGTTCACGAAGAATGACCCTGAAAACGGTTTCAGTATTGCAGTCGAGATTACTGCAAGGATTAATTTCGAATTGGATACGTTTCATGCTAGATACATATCCAGAACTCAGTCGAGTTGATCAATTCTCGAGCGATTCCCTCCGCAAAAATATATTAAATTTACCTGCCACAACCACGTGCTGCAGCACAGCCTCTGGGGGTGTCTTAGCAGGAGCAAGTGAGGAAGCGAGTGAGGTGATGGAGGAAGTGGAGGAGGTGGCTGTCGAGCCTGAATCAGCCAATTGTTTATCGTAATCATGCTTAGGTAGGGGTTTACAAAGCATTATGATCTCTTCTGATGATAATGTTCCGTTCACTATGTGTTTCTTCTTTACATGCCTTGTAAAGTTGTCGTTGAAGTGAAAGTAGCTGGCATGAATGTACTAGGGTTGGCCTAACAAACAAGATTGCAAGATCTTGTCAAGAAATAACTCAATTATCCCTTCTTGCCAAGAACAACGAATTGTTTTTCAAGATCTTGGTTCTTGAAACTTCTTGGAACGCACCCATTTCCCGTTTCTTTCTGCGAAAGGGGTGGTCTACTCTGACCGGCGCGCGCGGGATTAGAAGAGGTGAAATGAACCAGGATCTTGAATCTTGAAATGATCTTGGATCTATCCAAGAAGTTAACAAGAATTGGCAACGAGCCAATTCTTGCCAAGATCATTCGACGTTGATCCAAGATTGGAAAGCGGTTTATTTCTTGACAAGCCAACCCTAGAATGTACCTGGACAGGGCGGCGGCGGCGACACGTGCACTACTGCCGGTGAGGAGGAGGTGGGCAGGAGGCAGAGAGAACGCTGCAATTCAACTCTTTTTCAGCGGTCTCAACGACCAGAAAGGCGAGAGAGTGCACGAAATGAAGAGAGCAATGGCTTAATTTGCCATTCCTACTCTTTTTCTGCACAAATTTGAACCCTTCTGGGCGACGTAATTTGAACCCTTCTGGGCGACGTGAATTGAACGTCAGGGAAACCAGTGCATTCTTCCGGGAACGATGTTTCTACTAGCGCACCACTAGTAAACGTCGTTGCGTCGAAAATGCGACATGCGATGTTTAACTCTCGCTGCCTAGTAATCATCGCCCTACTTACACCACACCATGTACCTCGATCTGGTTCGTGTTCGGATTGAGCAGTACGAGACTCGCCCCTGAGGCCACGACGAGTTTCTTGCCTGAAATCATGATTTTGAGCTTAGAATTGATGATTTGTTTAAGGCGGAGGTCTGTCGATTATCAAGGAATGAGCGTTCCATTGTTTTCAATGACAATGCGAAACCGATCCTACTTTCACGTTACGAAATCGAAACCAGGGAAAACATCAGAGCGCTCTACGCCAACCTTGACAATGGGCGTGATACTCAAAAATCAGTATTCCTCACCAGCCACAGTGATCGACCTCACTGGCTCATAGAAGTCGACTGGCAGAGGGGTCGGATGGTCCAGATCCCATCCGTTTTCTGGAATATTTGGGTGTTGTGTGATTAGTAAACATCGCCCTGTCGAAAAAGAGATAGGCGACGTTTCCTAATCATGATATGGTAAACGTCGTCCCCACATCACACCGCCTCACCATTGTTCGGCCGGAAGGCGAGGATGCGAACATCAGTTCCCTTGGAGACGGAGACGAAAACGCTGAAATGATCATTGGATTCTTTCAAGCATAGTGTCAAACTGGTGAGGAATCTTCATGTCGGAGTAATCACCTGTGAGCCTCTGCCTTTCCACTTTGATGGGTCTGTGAAACATTACAGAATGGGAAAACGTGTTGAGATGTGGGTGAAACATAGCTAAATTGCATGCATATCGCTAATCGAATCCTAATCGAATCATCCCTATCCCTCGCGCCGTCGCGCGGCTATGCAAATGAGCCGTTGCGCGGCTATGTAAAGGCTCTGACTTGTTTTATCCGCCCTCCCCTCTCGCCTGACTCTTACCCGGCGTGTCTAGAGCGCGGCTAAACCTACACAGCACCCCTCTCCAGTCTCGATTGGGGAAGAGCAAATTTCAAGTTCTTCGTATTTACGGCAATACCGCAAGTTCCATAGCCACGTCTGGCGCCCGGTGCGTCTCCACCCGGCACAGTGCTCGATCTTCTGATCGAGGCTCCCCCACTGTTGCCCCCGTGGGCCAGTTTTTGGTTGGACCACCCCCGCCAGGGCGTGGCAGCACACACCAAGTCAAAGGGGGGGGGGGAGAAAGCTCATTTGCGTGGCACAGGCAATTTTCTCTCTTTTCCATCCTCTCATTCTCCCTCTCCTCCACCCATTGTGTCGGTTGGCGGAGAAACTCGAGTCAGCCCTCGTTAATTCCTTTTTCGAGCGTTCAAGACAAATTGTTCTTGCGAAACAAATCTTATTCTCCTCATTCACTTCTCATTCGAGCGTTCGAGAGTTCGGTAGGGTGGGTCTTCTTGTGAAACATAATTGAAACACAACATTGCGTTGGTGCAGAAGGTTGCCAAAACCATCGCAACATAGCGTGACGGTGATTTCAACTTCATTCAGTAGCTGCATGCACAAATGCACTCAAAACTACTCGAAAACAGCGTTAAACGACTGATTTCCACGCCATAAAGCTTACTCCTCAGCGGAGAATAACGCTAAAAATATGGCGTTTGTGCAGAAAGGTGCCCAGACCCTTCGTACACAACGCCAAGGTCGCCGATTGTTTGATTTCGATCGCGTTCAGTAGCTGCTTGAATTAATTTGCTTCGAAATCGTCGAAAACAACGTTAAACGACTGATTTCCACGCCATAAAGCCTACTCCTCAGCGGAGAATAACGCTAAAAATATGGCGTTTGTGCAGAAAGGTGCCCAGACCCTTCGTACACAACGCCAAGGTCGCCGATTGTTTGATTTAGATCGCGTTCAGTAGCTGCACGCTCAAACATTCGCAAAACCCCTCATTCCAACCGCTTTTTCTCTCTCGCGCGTCACAGAATGACTAGGCCAAATGAAAATCGCCTGTGCCACGCAAATGAGCTTTCTTCCCCTTTGACTTGGTGTGCAGCAAGCATGAATACTGAAGAGGCAGAGGGAGACCGTTTTGCGATATGTCTGATCAAATTCTGATGACAAATCTATTCTGGCTCACTCACCAATTAGGAAAAGAAGCAATGCCGTACCACTCGCTCTCTTTTCAAGCTTACCCTTCCCTTTCTGTCATATTTTGTTTTCTAGTTGCGCGTAGCTCACCAGTTGGGAATAGATGCTATCGCGTCGACCGGCAAGCCCAGTCTGGCGACTCGCTCTCTCTCTCTATCTCTTTACACATTCTATCCATCCATCTTATCATTGTTTGTCACCCGAAACAATAAAAAACTAACCAATTAGGAATAGAAGCAATCGCATCGACCGGCAAGCCCAGTGTGGCGACTCGCTCTCTCTCTCTATCTCTTTACACATTCTATCCATCCATCTTATCATTGTTTGTCACCCGAAACAATAAAAAAACTAACCAATTAGGAATAGAAGCAATCGCATCGACCGGCAAGCCCAGTGTGGCGACTCGCTCTCTCTCTCTATCTCTTTACACATTCTATCCATCCATCTTATCATTGTTTGTCACCCGAAACAATAAAAAACTAACCAATTAGGAATAGAAGCAATCGCATCGACCGGCAGTCCCAGCCTCGCCACTCTTTCCCTGGGTCGGGTGCGCACGCGTTCCGTGGAGTTTAGCACGAAGACTCTGAGAGTATTGTGGATGCGTATCATTGAAACGGGTAACGAGAATATTGTTCGTTTTTCGTGTGTGCAGGATGAGTTTCAGCCGATCGTTGTAAGAAACGCCTAACGTCGTCGTCAATATGAGGTAAATGATGATATGATTTCAGAACAATTATCACTCATTCTCCATCGTCATTCCCGATCCACACTGTGCTCGTGGCCGTTCCTAATCTCAGTCATTCTATCACAAAAATCGATTAGTCGTCTCGTTCACAATTCTACGCTGATACTAGGGAGGTGTTTCTGTATGATAACTGTGTCCGATAATATTAAATTCACTCACTCCGCGTCATCGTTCCCGATCCACACCGTGCTCGTGGCCGTTCCTAATCTCAGTCATTCTATCACAAAAATCGATTAGTCGTCTCGTTCACAATTCTACGCTGATACTAGGGAGGTGTTTCTGTATGATAACTGTGTCCGATAATATTAAATTCACTCACTCCGCGTCATCGTTCCCGATCCACACCGTGCTCATCATACTTTTCCATGTGATCTCTCATCACTTTTCCATCTCTTATTACTATGTGAATTCTCAATAGCTATGTATTTTTTAAGGGATTAGAACTAGGAAATTCCTTACTCTCCATCATCATTTCCGATCCACACCGTGCTAGTGGCCGTCCCGCCGAAGAATGATTCGTCCTCGGATGAAGAGGAGTCGGCGCTACCTGGAATATTTTGAATATTTATTATCTTATGTTCAACTAATTTTAGCTTAGCATTTAGTTAAATGTAACAACAATCCATGATCAGAAAGAATTTGAACAGGCGCCCTGCCCTGATCCAGGTGCATTTGCGCGCATATTTTGAGTTGTTTTCAAGTGAACGCAACCTTCTATTCGCAACATTTATAGTTCTTCAATCTCACTATTTTTCCACAAAACGAATTTCATTTTTTTCAGATCGACATGGGAAAGACAAAACGAGGCGGTAGCAAGCGGACGGCTACTCAAGGAGCTACGAAAGGAACTGCAAAGAAGGCAAAGGAAGCAAAGGAGGAAAGAAATGTTCCTCAACTTCCACTCGACATTTGGAGACTGATTCTCTCGTTCGATGGCATTGATCTGCGAATGATAAGAGCTGTATGTTTACCATACTTTGTTCATCTTTTCTTTGAGAAACACTGGCTCGTTGTGTCACCCAAAATTTATCGTCTAGTGTTCAAGATAATGTCCGTTTTCAGGTTTCAAAAGATCTCAACGCAATTGTATTCGAGATGCTCCGCAAAATTCCGCTTTCCAGCCTCAGTTGGGTAACTGCCGAAAATAAACGAACTGACTACCTACCAAAGAATTTAGCTTACCAATGACACATCAGCGGTCATCGGTATCAGGATGAGCAGGAATAGAATTCTTTATCACAAAATCATGGGCATCGTCGATCCGAAAAAGGAAGGTCAAGAACCATTGCATTATTTTATCGAAGGGATATCTTGCAGACAAAAGGTTTTTCAATGACGGCTCAGGGGCAGGGTTCTGGTACTACGCAAGGAAGGATGCTAGCAAGCTGAAGAGACAATTGAGCAACTTGGGAGTCACAAAAGTGGATAGATTGACCGTTCGCGATACTGAAGACTGGAGATTCATTCTCGACCATTTTGAGACGAGAAATCTTTCATTCCACGTCGCAGATTTATCTGAGAAATGGAGGTTTGCTATAAATATAATCAGCAAGAGAAAATAATATCTTCATGTTCAGAGAGATCATCACGTTATTCACCAAAAAGTACAAGCTCATCGACTTGTGCTTAGACTTCAACAGTTATTCCGCTAGGATTTCAAGTGAGTTCGATATGTTGTGGAATTATGCATTCTTTTTTTTCAAAACATTGACTGAAAAAAACCAATCAATCAAAAATTCAGAAGATTGGATCTTCGAAGTGACTTCATCTCTCAATCGTTTTTCTCTTAGCCAAGGAGATAAGTGCCGTCACAATCCACCCACGGGACCATTATTGGGAATAAAAAGCGCTCAGTGGGAGGAGATAATTGAGAAGCTGTTCGGTGACGGACTTGAGACGTTCAAGACCTTCAGCAATCCGGTTTGCATCAAGCAGGGTAGGCTGGTGAAATTGTGCAAGGTTAGAGGAATTGTCGTCTTCCTTTTGCATACTAGCGCTTTTCCAGAGACTTGCCGTACCAGGAACGAAGCGAGTTGCAAAGTTTGTTTGTCGTACATGTTTTTTGAACAGGGACGTCCGCTTCAAAGTTGGAGAGTACATTGCACTGAGTGAGTTTATGCGCCATTCTTCTTTTTCCCACTAGACCCGACCGTGTAGGAGGCGATATTGAGAGCATTCCGGGATAATGGAGGATGAAATAGAAACGTTAATGTACGTTATCCCGGGTAGTTCACTTTTTCGCGGGTATCTGAGGTCCCGGGATGCGTTACATTTCGAACTCTATTACATTCAGCTAAGAGAAATGGCCCAGTAATGAGCGGGACGCCGCCCTACAGCAGTTTGTCCTTGTATCACGAATCAAGAGCAAAAGAAGTTTGATCATTCGCTTCATGTCCATTCACGCACAACCTACGAAGACTAATGTGTGCTATATGATCAAATTATTCAAGAAAACCAAATCACACATTCATTCATTCCATGCATTTTTATATTTAATATTTCCATCTAAATTATATTTACGAAATTCTTATCTGCAAACCCGACGGCAGATCGCAATCAGCTCTCCCTGCTTGAATCAAGTGTACGCAACACTTCGCACATTTGTAATAATAAAACAGGTTCGTACACTGTTTCCGCTATATCAAATGTTCACAAATTGATTCCAAAACGGTTCGAAAGAGCTCAGTCTCCTAAATCAAGTACATTTGGAATGATACATACATTTGAAAGAAACGAGGTATGCATGTTCTGCACGCGATTCATGCACATTTCGCGCGCAAACATAGCGTTGTTTTCGTGAGGACTCAAACGTTATAATATACGCTTGTATAAATTTCTGAGTGAATCATTCTCCCCTTTTTCATTACGTTGAAGGGCCATGGGAAACATGATGAATCGTGGAGGAAAGCGAAAGCTCGATGAGGAAGAGGAGGGATCATCGAAAAGATCGAAGATAGAGGACGATACTCAAGTTTCTTGGGCGGAAGATTTAGAAGATAGAACAAGGAGTATGCCTCGTCTGCCACTCGACCTTTGGAGAATGATTCTGACATGCAAAGGGATCAATCTTCGCTCAGTGAGATTGGTATGTTCGAAACAAAGCAGAGAAAATGGCGACTAATTCAGGTATCCAAAGACCTAAACACCCTAGTAATCGAGCGCCTTAGCAAAACTTCTATTGCTCGACTGAGCTGCCGAACTGTCAGTTTTCAACATATTAAATTTTGGATTTTCAGAGCCGAAAATCGACAGTTGTTTTCAGTACGAAGGTACCACACCACAAATCGATCTGAGCATGAACCCAAATAGGCATCTCTATCATAGAATTGTAGGAATATCGGATGGCCGGATCCCTGAGAGAGGTTTGTTCAACAAATATAGAGTAAATTGATTTTTTTTTAAATATCAGGCAGGCGTTATCTTGGTTTTCACGAGTTCACTTACGATACTAATGCTGAAATAAATCGATTGCTGAAGGATTTTCGAAAAATTCACTTCACTCATGTCGAAAAAATATTTTTCAATGAATATTACATAGTCCCAGATATCTGGGAATGGATTATTGAGCATTTTAGGACAAAACGAATGATATTTTGTGCAAAGGATCTTTCAGACAGATGGACGTATGTTTTTGCGAATACATCTTTCCCTGATATTAATCTATTCCAGAAAACTGATGCTATCATTCGCTGAGAAAAACAAGGCCAATGATCTGATATTGAGTTTCGAAACGCACTCTACACCAATTACGAGTAAGATTTTTCTATATTCCGAAATTTACAGCAAATTAAATTCAGAAGATCTCGCATTGAAAGTGTGCGTCCATGTCACAAGCTTAACACTATTACAAGAAGGCAAAACTAGTACCCGTGGCCCATTATTTGGTCTTAGTGGTCCTGAATGGTCAGAAGTTATTGAGAAGCTCTTCAATGATGGTCTTGAAACGCTCTGGATTACTACCGAATTATTGCTCATGGAAGAGGACAGGCTTGTTGCCCTGTGCAAGGTTGTTTTTTTCAAATATAATGTTGCATGTCCATGATTTTTCCCTATTTCAGCTACTCGCAACCCCCGGAACCAAGAGGTTCATAAAAATTAGTACTTCTTCAGATTACATTCAAAATGGTTTCGAAGTTGGGGATTATACTGCAAGAGGTACAGTTGTCCTGAATAACTCAAAAATTAATTATCGCTCTATTGTCAGTTGAATCTATCGCTGGAATGGGCGGAACGAGACAAGCAAGCTTCTTCTACTTCTGTCACAAATCGAGAGAGAGCGAAATGGGATAAGCTTTGTGCACTGCATCAACATCGCATTATGATTTTTTTTCTGCATCTTCTATTGTTGCATGTGTTCCAATAAATGCTTTGAATTGCGAGTTTGTAAGCTGCGAAACGAAGGCACTTTCTCAGATATTGATTTCCTGATCTGATCACTGTGAACTTTACTCTTGATTAGTTTTGTCGCGATGAGCCGCGAAGAGATTTTCAAAAATTCAAAATCTACATCTTGATTTCTTTCCAAGAATTGCTCAAATGATTCGCACTGGTGCTTCATTCACAATTTTTTTTAGTGACGATCCGAGTTGATTTTATTCTGTATTCAATTCCCGTCCAAAAATGTATTAACCTGCTAACGCTTCTATTGATTATTGAATACGGCTAAAAATTTTACAGTTAAAGTCAGTAATTGTATGCCGGTTTCGAACACATTCCTGATTCAGGTACATTTCGCGCGCAAACGCTGCGTTGAATTCGAAAGGACTCAACCGTGAATTCAATAATTCACCTAATTCTTTGAATTATTCTTCCTTTTTTTCATCACTATGAACAAGTTTATGCTTCAGACGCCATGGGAAACATGATGAATCGAAAGCGAAGGGCTGATCAAGAAAACAAAGAATCCGCGAAGAAGTCTAGGAGAGAGGTAGTTTTGCCGGTTCGGTTTCGGTTTCGAATTATTCGCCCTCATCTTCGAAATCGTTCTCTGTCTGCGAATTGTTCACGCTCTCTCCAAACTATTCGCGCTGGCCGTTATCGGCTATAATGCGCGAAAAATCGGAAACCGATTTGGTAACCCTAGAGAGACGGGAATCCCGAACTTTCTCCACAGGACGATGATGGGGATAGAACAAGGAGCAAGCCTCCACTCCCTCTCGACCTTTGGAGAATGATTCTAACATGCAAAGGAGTCAACCTTCGCCATGTGAGACTGGTATGTTCGAAACAAAGCAGAGAAAATGACGACTAATTCAGGTATCCAAAGACCTAAACACACTAGTAATCGAACGCCTGAGCAAGACTTCTATTGTTCAAATGAGTTGCCGAACCGTCAGTTGTCGAAATATTAAACTTTGCATTTTTTTCGAATATAGACAGTTGTTTTCAGTATGAAAGTACCATACCACAAATCGAACTGAGCATGAGCCCAAATAGGCATCTCTATCATAGAATTATGGGGATATCGGATGGCCGGATCCCTGAGAGAGGTTTGATAAACAAATATAGAGAAAATTGCATTATTTTTTATATCAGGGAGACGTTTTCTTGGTATTCATTTTCATGAGTTCACTTACGATACTAACGCTCAAATCAATCGATTTCTAACGGAATTTCAAAAAATTCCCTTGACTCATGTCGACAAAATATTTTTCAATGAAATTTACATAGTCCCAGATATCTGGGAATGGATTATTGAGCATTTTAGGACAAAACGAATGATATTTTGTGCAAAGGATCTTTCAGACAGATGGACGTATGTTTTTGCGAATACATCTTTCCCTGATATTAATCTATTCCAGAAAACTGATGCTCTCATTCGCTGAGAAAAACAAGGCTAATCATCTGGTATTGAGTTTCGAAACGTATTCAACGCCAATTACGAGTAAGATTTCTCTACATTTCGAAATTTACAGCAATTTAATTTAAGAAGAACTCGTTTTGACAGCGTGCGCCCATGTCAGACGCTTATCGCTGTTCCAAAACGGCAAACCTAGTAACCGTGGCCCATTATTTGGTCTTAGTGGACCTGAATGGTCAGAAGTTATCGAGAACCTCTTCAATAATGGTCTCGAAACTTTATGGATCTCAACCGACTTATTGATCATGGAAGAGGATAGGCTTGTTGCCTTGTGCAAGGTTGTCTTTTTTTCGTATATGATGGTCATAATTTTGCCAAACTTCAGCGACTCGCAACCCCCGGAACCAAAAGGTTCATCAAAATTAGTTCTCATTCAGATGGCATTAAAGATGGTTTCGAAGTTGGGGATTATACTGCAAGCGGTACATTTGCCCTTAATTACTCAAAAGTTATTGTTTTCAGTTGGATCAATCGGTGGAATGGGTGGAACAAGTCATACAAACGTGTTTTACTTCTGTCATGAATCAAGAGAGAACGAAATGGGAAAACCTTTGTGAACTACACCCAAACCATCCCAACTCCATAAACAGACCATGACCAAACATCCATGTTGTGTCATGTATCATCTTTTATCTATTGTCGATTTGTTTCCATTCCTCACCCGACGAAGGTAAATCCACAATCAGCTTTCCTTCAAGACTCTTTGAACTATCAAACATCTTTCACTTATTTTGTCTCTAATAAGCTCTCTAACGGTGCTTCATTCACGCATAAACGTTAGCGGTAATTGCCCCCCCCCCCTTAAGTCAACCCTCGTGTAAATCTCCTCACCCGACGTCTTTCAATAATTCAGCATCTTACGCTGAATCAAGTGAACGAAACGCTTCTCACAGATCCGTGCACTGTTTCTGCTTTACTTACCTATCAAATGCTCATAAAGTGATTCAAAAACTGTTCGAACAGGCACTGTTTCCTGAATCAAGCACATTAGGAAGAATGCGTAAAGAGACGCGATATGCTCTGCAAACCGAAGCCGCTTCGAACAAGGAATTCGAATACCCGCGCTTTCCTGATTCGTGTATATTTATTGCGACATATTCGCGTCGTTTTCGAAAGGACTCGGCCGCTATGGTTCAAGCGCTTTCTTTATTTCTGAGTGAATCATTCTTCGTTTTTACATCACTACGTATAAGTTTTATGCTTCAGGCGCCATGGGAAACATGCTGGATCGAAAGCGAAGGGCTGATCAAGAAGACGAAGGGTCCGCGAAGAAGTCTAGGAGAGAGGCCAAACCCGAAATCCCTCTCGACCTTTGGAGAATGATCCTGTCATGCGAAGGAGTCAACCTTCGCCATGCGAGACTGGTATGCTGACAGTTTTTTCATCCACAATCAAGTAGTACAGCTGGGCCCACTTAGCGTTGTCGTTCAAAAATCGCTTGCCTTACTTCATCAGTGAATTCTTGATAGCTAAGACGAATCTGTCGCTACCTATTTCAGGTTTCAATGGATCTTAACGCAATTGTGCTCGAGATACTAAGCAACACGCCTCTTTCGACCCTCCACTGGGAGACTGTGAGCTGATTTTAAATCGAAATGACTGCACATTATGGCGTAAATGACTCTTCGAGCCGCTTTTCGGGTCAGCCCGTGCGAGTCAGAATCGAGTCAACAACTCATCCGCAGAGAGTGGGGTTGTAAACAAGCCTCTTTCGGGTACCCGAAAGAGAGGGATCGGGAGTGCGGATACCCGAGGCTCGTTTTCGCCACCCTACTGCACATTTGAGTTCGAAATACGGGTCGCCGTCTCTTTATTTCGCACACTCCCTCAGCGGTCAGGGAGTCGAGACTGTGTGCACAATGAAGAGACGATTACCCGTATTTCGAACTCTAACGCTCATCCATTTTCAGCATACCGGTACACCGTCTATCCGATTTTCCTTGAATGAAAACAGGAGGCTCTATCACCGAATCGTTGGTATCACCGAACCAGAAATTAGAGGTAGACAAAAAGCGTTTCATCGCATAAAAAAAATGAAATTTCAGATGACGGACATGGGTGGCGCGATTTGTACAGTACAACATCTGAGGTTGCGCAGTTGAAGTGCAAACTTCGTGCCTTGGGATTAACAAAAGCGGATAGAATTTTCGTCTCTGAAACAGATGACGACTGGCATTTCATTCTCGACCATTTTATGACGAAGCAAATCACGTTCTATGTCAAAGAGATGTCGGAGAGTTGGAGGTGATCTTATTTGTGTTTTTGTTTTAAAAATCCCCTCCACTAAACAATTCACATTTGAATTCCCGAATTGATATATCTCTGTTGCCAGTGGAGCAATCGGCTCAAAACCTCGCTTTTAAGAGTTTAGGCCAAAATGAAATATCAAGTCCATTGCTCCACGGGGAGCCGAGATATAAAAGTGCGGGAATTCAAATATTTTCAGGCGTGGAGGGGAACTTTAAATGGTACAATTTTATGTTTAGAGAGATTATCACGTCGTGCACTCGAAAATTCGACCTTAACGACTTGCGCATACACTTCAAAAGTTGGTCAGGCCGGATCACAAGTGAGCTTATATGATTTACTTATTTACTTCCTGGCGTCATTCCGATGTTACGGCGTACGACTGTAAAATCGCTTGACGTCCTGCACTTTCCCGGACACTAGGGTGAAGATGAAGTGAGTTGCGGTGATTCGCTAAATAAAATTGTTTTGCCGCTGGGTTGGTAGAGGTTGTGGGGTTATTTGGAGTTGTCCGGGAAAGTGTAGGAGTGCTGACGTGACACCCCTTTACCTTATCCGATGGGTACTTTCCTTTTTGTTTGGCCCATCTGTTCCTACAGAGTATTCTCTACCATTCTCATTCCAACCCCTCATTCCCTACATGTGGTTGGAGTGGTTGACTGCGGGCCAAAAAAAGGAAAGTTTCATCCGATGTTCAGAGGAATGGTTCTTCGGACTGGCACCGTCTCTCAAGACGTTCTACCTAAGACAAGAAGATAACCAAGAAGATAATCCTGACGGACCGATGACGGGTCCATTACTAGGAAATGATGGCGCGCAGTGGGAGGAGATAATCGAGAAGATATTCGATCAAGGACTCGAAACGTTCTCAGTGTTCAGCTATGAGCGTTGCATGGAAGAGGATAGGATCGTCAATTTGTGCAAAGTTAGAGGATATTTTGAATTTTTATATTTTTTAAGCAATCGATCTTTTTCCAGAGACTTGCTGTACCAGGAACCGAGAGAGCGGCACAATTTGCCTCTCATGAAAGATTTAGCAAAAGATTGCATTTCGAGTTTGAAGAATACGTTGCGTTTTGTGAGTTTATATACATTACGTATATCCAAGACTCATCTTTTCGTCATTCAATATTGTGTGGATATCGTGAAAGATGCTAGATTTTCGCCCAAGTGAAGCGCTAATTTCCAATTTCAAAAGTTAATTTATGATTATATGAGACGAATCGCGAGAAAATCACCCATTTTCGAGGACCCCGCGGCGGTACGCCAAAAGTTGTTCCCACAGGTCCCCCAAATGCACTATGAATAGCCTGAAGAATGCTCTTTTCAAATCCGATTTGGAAATATTTTTATAAAATTTCATTCCTGACTTACAGCTGGTCAAAGGCGGTCGTCTCTGTGAATTTTCAC
>LS494178.1:102384-125513 GCA_900490845.1 Pristionchus japonicus | reverse complement strand
GCGAGTTTTGTGAAAATTCACAGAGACGACCGCCTTTGACCAGCTGTAAGTCAGGAATGAAATTTTATAAAAATATTTCCAAATCGGATTTGAAAAGAGCATCCTTCAGGCTATTCATAGTGCATTTGGGGGACCTGTGGGAACAACTTTTGGCGTACCGCCGCGGGGTGGGTAATCCTATCGCGATTCCTCTCATATGTATTCTTTATTCAGCAAGGGAACCTATCCCGAGATTGTACCGCACGCCTCCTCTTCATCAATTCTTCTTGTATCACGAATCAAGAGAAGGAGAAACCATTTACTAAATTCCCGATGAACATTTTCCGAAGATACGGAAATTTTGGCAAATTTTAAGCTCCGATTATCTCGTGCGTTGGACATTCACGATGCACTGTTGTATTTCAAAAGCTAATTTGTTTAAATTGAATAAATGTAAATTCATCACCCGATTGTAGACTCCTGTTTGAATCTTTCAACTATTCAACATCTTTCACTTACTTTGTCTTTAATAGTTTCTCTAATTGTGGTTCATTCACGCATAAACGTTAGCGGTAACCGCCTCCCCCCAGAGCCAATCCTTGGGTAAATTTCCTCACTGTTCCGACTAGACTCTTTCAACCCTACACATTGATTTTTTTCCAAGAATTTCTCAAATAATTCGCGCATGTGCTTCATACACAAAATACTTCGTTGAATCTCAGGATCCGAGATGATTCTAGATTTCTGAGTTCAATCCTCGGGTAAATTCCTTACCCGACGGTAGATCCACGATGAGCTGCTCCTGCTTGAAGCGCGTGTCGATACGGTTCGCACGCCGCTTGCGAGACATTGCTTTTCTGAAAAAAACGTGCATCTGCTGAATCTGCTTCGCATTCTTGCCGGTTGCTTCAAGAATTATTCAGGATTTAATGTTTATCAACACGGTTTTGCCAAAGCCTTCATTTCGCCTGTCGTTGCCATTAGAAAAGACCGGGTGTTTTAGAATAGACCCTTGAAATGACTCACGATGGCGGGCCCACAGTGCACACCGCAGTCACGGCAGCATTGCCAATCCCCGCGGCACTCTCGATCGAGGGTTCACCGCCGTCCAGGGATACGACGGCGACCTGAAATATGTATTATTGAAGGGGGAATATCAACAAAGTTCGGATGAAAATTCTTTTCAGACTATTACATGCGAAATATGGAGGGTTTTATTTGGTGAAAGCAGCGAACCTGTCCCTGGAACCGATCCGTTGTACAGGCCCACACGAAGGGCGTGGAATCCGCCCGCTTGCCGGGAACGACGGAGGCGGCGCAGAACTGGAAACATATTTGAGCGATACAATAATTATTCAACATCTGTGCATTTTTTAAGCGTCAAGGATGATGCTTTCATTAACTCTTCACATAGTTCAATAACTCTCAAAAAAGATATTTGAGCTCTCGACGGAGGCCGCGCAGAACTGGCAAGTAAGTTTTGTAAAGCAAACGAGCGAAACATTATAATCTGCAATATCCAGTTGCTATTATCCGTCTCGTGAAACTCATCGCGTTTCTAAGCTGATAAATTTCAACAACGAAAAATCCTGGATGTGTCTAAAGCGCACCAATGCTCTTGAGCAGGTACGATCGTAACACAAGTGACTGTTCATAGGGCACGAAGGTCGACTATCGATTCCGTACCCGGGCTACAGTATCCCACTACCGTACCCTAGACCTTTATGCCGAACTCACATGCAATCCCGGCCTCGTCTGATGTGCCACAATGCTCTTGAGCAGGCATTGGGAGGAGTCGGCGCGGGCATTTACTGAAATTGATTTAGATTCTTTTCTTTGTTCGTTTGCCAGCATATTATGTGACTAGTGTGCATGAATAACTACGTGTCCAACAATCAATTTTTCTGTCTTTCAGTGTTCTTGTATTTCTCGTGAAACATATTTTTGAAATATTTTGACTATCGTACTTCGCGCACATTCCCGAACAAATGTACTTTTTGTACTTTTTGTACTTTTTTTACTTTTGGCGAATTCTCACTTTCCTTTCCCAATTTTTGTTTCATGCATTTTCCCGACCCTGATAAGTGGACGAATACGAAAATTGGCCGGTGAAATATTTCTATAAATAGGTTAAAAATGAGTGTGAAATTTACACGGAATCGTGCTGGCTTCAGAGCCGGCGTTTAGTTTATTACGGGAGCCAGCTGAGTTATGTCTCGATTGTTCGCTTTGTTATCTGTCTGTTTCTCGCTGTTATGACCTTGGATTACTTTAGTTATAGTAATAAATTGTGCTAAGGTCGTCGGCGAAGCTAGCGGGCAGTGGCTAGTCATGACCTGCTATGTTTTGAAGGAGGAACGGCTACTGTTTCAGTTCGGGAACGATTTTCTCTGTATTTTCGAGCTGTGGAGTGTTGTGGCCGCTGTGTTTCAGCTATTACAGCGAGATCTCCTTCCGTTCACGACATGGGCGACGCAGAAAAAACGAAATATCGCTAGCTGGCTATTCGTGAACATGTATAACAGATCCTTCGGATATTTTAAATACGCTGTATCCTGCTATTGAGAATTAGTAAAAGAAGTGCTGTAACAGACTGGCTTGAAAATAAAAAAAATTAGAAATCTTTTGACACCTCAATAAACGGGCATGAGATATAGACATCCTGGAGAATTTAGTTTACAGAAGCCAGGGTTACTGTAGCCGACAAGGTTAAATTATCGCATTTGGATAATTAGGTTCAATTGATATTTTAAATTTATCGTATTAAACAGTTTTGAGGATCTTTGGATACTGTAGCAGTCCGACGAGATGGAGATGATGTAACAGACAAACCGGGAAATATTGTACTTCGATAGATGGGGAACTACCCGTGGAGATACCGTGATTCGACTTCCTTTTGCTTTACAGCATACTCTGATGAACAATAGTGGTGAGATTTGCACAAATGTTAGGTCTTAAACATACGACAAATAGTGATCCCAATGACAGTGCGCTACAGTATCCCGATTTATGCCAGAACGCATTTTGCTCTACATCTCAATGTCAGTATAGCCTGCTATAGCACTATTATCCTCGCTATGCCGGTACAGTATTAGTGAAAAAATCAATTGAACCAAATTATCCAAATGCGATAATTTAACCTTGGCGGCTACAGTAACCCTGGCATCTGTAAACAAAATTCTCCAGGATGTCTATATCTCATGCCTGTTTATTAAGGTGTCAAAAGATTTCTGAATTTTTTATTTTCAAGCCAGTCTGTTACAGCACTTCTTTTACTAATTCTCAATAGCAGGATACAGCGTATTTAAAATATCCGAAGGATCTGTTATACATGTTCACGAATAGCCAGCTAGCAATAATTCGTTTTTTCTGCGTCGCCCATGTCGTGAACGGAAGGAGATCTCGCTGTAATAGCTGAAACACAGCGGCCACAACACTCCACAGCTCGAAAATACAGAGAAAATCGTTCCTGAACAGAAACAGTAGCCGTTCCTCCTTCAAAACATAGCAGGTCATGACTAGCCACTGCCCGCTAGCTTCGCCGACGACCTTAGCACAATTTAGTACTATAACTAAAGTAATCCAAGGTCATAACAGCGAGAAAAAGACAGATAACAAAGCCAACAATCGAGTCATAACACAGCTGGCTCCCGTAATAAACTAAACGCCGGCTCTGAAGCCAGCACTATTCCGTGTAAATTTCACACTCATTTTTAACCTATTTATAGAAATATTTCACCGGCCAATCTTCGTATTCGTCCACTTATCAGGGTCGGGAAAATGCATGAAACAAAAATTGGGAAGGGAAAGTGAGAATTCGCCAAAAGTAAAAAAAGTACAAAAAGTACAAAAAGTACATTTGTTCGGGAATGTGCGCGAAGTACGATAGCTGAAAATCCTCACCAAGCGCATTCTTCGCCTCTCTGAACGCGCTCTCCCACACGGCACGCTTCTCGGCCGAGTTGAACTCGACGGGCACTGTCTCGGCGCCGGAACTGCAAAGAGGTGCGGTGTGGTGAGTTTAGGAAACGTCGCCCTGTCGAAAATACGACAGGCGACGATTAGTAAACGTCGGCCTCACCTCGTCATCACCGTCATCACTACCGTGGTGAGGTCGGGATTGGTGAGGAGTTGGTCGTTGAGGGACCGAAGTCGTTCCGCATTGGTGGTCTCCATGTCGGACAGGAGCTCGGAGAGCTTCTAGAAGTTATGTATTTTAATTAATCAAAAAATTACCTGAAAATCAACGTAGAAACAATTTCCCTGAGTTTGACAACTTTGTGAAACACATCGAGTTCTTCCTCGGAAAGAATCGCAAGACTTGGGCACTTTCTGGCAGACGTTCATTCCTTGAGTATTCTCTCCCTATCATTTTCATTTCCCGCCTAGCGTTTCATTCGGAGCGGTCAAGGGTCTGCCAGAAACTGAAGAAGTTTCAAGACTTGTAGACTGCACTTACATCCCGATTCGCACTCCTCAACAAATTCGCCAGCTCGCTCATCTTCTGCAGCACTTTGACGTCCTGAGAAACTAATTAATTAGTTAATTAGCATTAAAGCTAATTAATAAGCTAATTAACACCTAATTAGTCACCTCTTTCACTTCCTCCACGGCCGACTCGGTCTCCTGCAGGATAGCGAGTGTGTCTGTAAAGTTGTATTTCTCTAAGTTTCACCTCCTCCTAATTAGTGAATGAAACAGCCACAATTCAATAGCATTGAAGCCGATGGGCGGAATTTTTTTAAAAAGATTGGAAATTTGAGAACCTTTCGCGATCTCCACGTCGTCAATGGCGATTTTGACGAGGAATTGGAAGCGATTGGCATCGAGATATTCGGATTGGCCCCTAAAAGCACACGTTAGTCACTTTGTACACACATGATACAACTAAGTACTTCGAGTTACCACTGAAATAATAAGCAAAACACTCGTTTGGACTATTAACTTTGTATTGGACATTTCACACATGTTTGAGTCCGCTGAAGTGTGTTTCATCAGATCTCATAGTTTGGAGGGGTAATGATACTTCCATTGTTCTACGACTATTCAATATAGAACAAATCTATGTTCCTTTGACCGGTAACGAAAGTTGTGCATAATCATCAGGACGGTGATGGCTCCATCACTTTTTAGAAACGTCGCCTGTCACAATTTAGACAGGGCGACGTTTACCAAACACTCACACTAGAATCTTTCCCGTCCTTCCCAGCGTCCGCCGCTTCACGCTCGTCAGCACGAGCAGGTCGGTGAAGGTGAAGATGCATCTGGAATTGGGTGAGAGATCAAAGATCAAAGATCAGGCTACCGGGCAAGTCGTTCATCAAACTGATTTTTCCGAGAAAAAGGCAAAGATCAAAGATCAACCTCTGCTTCGGTCCATCCGTCGACTGAACAGTAACGAAGTCGTAGCGGACAAAGGAACGGCCGGCGGAGACGAGCTGAGAGTAGCGCCATAACGTTTTGATTCAATAGTTTCAAAAGAAAGGCCACAGAAAACAAAACAAAGTTTATCATGAACAGTCTCACGTAAGGGGGCATGACATCTCGGCAACTGCATTTCGGCAACGGCGCTATTAAAATTCAAATTTCTCGCTTCATACTTACTCTACAAACTAGTTCAATAGCTCATTGAAATCACCATTTCAAGGGCTATCGAATAGGAAAGGGAATACATTTAGAAATCACGTTAGAAAGTTCAAGCCGCCTGGAATCGATGGCAAATAGTAGCTTATAGCGGAATTTTTTCTGAGCCGATATCTTAAAATAGGGGGTAGTTATTTCTCGTTGCCGAAATGTCGTAGCCGAGATGTGATGCCCCCTCACGTAAGAAATGTTTCACAAGATTCTCTAAAACGTAGTAATCATGCGTGAGTCAATCTCGCATTTTCTCGTTTCACTAATAGAACTCACATCATCCAGCCCATCCACGATCGCTTCGATCTCCATCAATCTCTGCTCAGCCTGCTCATTGGCCTGTCGATGGTGGTTGATCGAGGTGGCGAGGTGGTGCACGTGTTTCTGTGCCCTGGAAGAAAGTCGACTACAGTAATCTTTAGAGTTGGGTAGTTCGGCGGGTCAGATTAACGTCTACGGGAGCTAAAAGTGTGTTGACGGAGGAGGTAGTGGACGCGCTTTTGGGCTCTGAAATTTATTTCAGGAATGGAGAGTCCAGCGATCGTCGGGGCAGTTTTCAACATTAGTGCTGAGTTTAGTAGAGAAATTAGATACTGCAGTATGAAATACGGTCAGTCAGACTCTTTTTAATGGTTTCTGTTCACGAGCCTGACTCAACACACAACGTACCTCAACAACCGTTCATGGTCCGCTTGGTACACGGGCGTGTGCTTTTCGCATTTTCACCATCAAAGTACCGGACTGTTTAGGCACTTCAATTTCGAAACTTCATCATATCTTAGAACCTTATCATACCTCAATAACCGTTCATGATCCGCATGGTACACCGGAGTGTGCTTGAGCAACTGCTTGATGATGAGTTCGTACCTGAAATGTACGTTAAAAATATTTTTTCGCATCGTTTGCCCGGAGCGCTTGTATAGATAGCTGATACTCTCGGAGGTTTTTTTAGATATTGTTCTCAACAAATGTCCTCGTAATGACTAGATTTGGTGATGCTCACCGTACTATGGAAATTAAGGCATGACAATGAAAATAAGCCCGCTTCCTTCTTCCTCACCTCGGAACCCTCTGAATGGGCGAGATCAGCATCGAGTCCAGGTCCAGTTTGTTGCGGTGGTCGCGACAGCAGCGCTGGAATACGTCGACTTGGTGGGTGCACCCTCAGCACCACTCACTACACCACCACTCACACTATAGCTCTTCACTCTACGTACACCTATAACCTCCCACTTCACCACAGAAACGTCGACTACCTAACTGCACTCGCCGCACCACCCACTGCACCACCGACTACACCACTACTCACGTTATAATACTTCTCGAAGCTCGGCTTGGTCCTGGCCTGCGTGATGGCCTCTCTAGCTGGACCAACACCACCCACTAGCCTACAGAAACGTCGCCCCATAGATGCACCCTCGGCACCACCCACTACACCACCGACTACACCACTCACATGGAAGTACCTAATGGTTCCCACACCACATAATCGTCGAATTCACTACTTCACTCGATGCACCACCGGCCACACCACGTTATGACTCACATTATAGTACTTCTCGAAGCTCGGCTTGGTCCTGGCCTGCGTGATAGCCGATTTGGCGTGCTGGAAGTTGTCGACGAACCCGATGTACGTCTCGATCATCGACTGCTTCGAGAACTGCAACAGGCGAGGTTTAGTAAAGGTCGGAGGTTGGTGCACCACCTACTGCACCACCATAACAATGGACCATAACTTCTCGTTGAAGAATAACCAAAGTACTGATCAACTCAAGTGGAAAAATACTACTGAAGATGGATGAACCCTTCTTCAAAAGCCAGCAGGCGACGTTTGGTAAAAGTCTCCACACCACTGCACCACCGACCACACCACTCACATGAGCCAGCAGCACATCGCCGATGATCGTGTCCTTGTGCCAACTCTCGATGCGCGCCGAGAGGTTGGCGAGCAGTACCTGAGCAGAAGGTCGCCAATTACTAACACCTCACGCTGTCGATTTTTCGACAAGCGACGTTTATAATTTGAGCAGAAAGTCGCAAGTTACTAACGTCTCACGCTGTCAATTTTTCGACAGGCGACGTTTAGTAAAAGTCGCCTACCTGGTGGTGTGCGAGCACTTCCGGGATGCGGTAGAAGATCTTGTCGACCAGGCCAGCCTCGATCAGCGTGGCCTCGAGTGGTTGGCGGAGCGGGCGCATGTATTTCTGAAAAGGGGAGTGAGATAAGCTGCGGTATAATCGGAATACGGTAAACGGTCGCCTATACAGTCGCCTATTGAATACGGTCGGAATACGGTCGCCTATTGATTGACTTTACGATTGTCCTTTATTCTAGTCGTTGTTCAGTTGTGCTTCATCACAAGTTCATCAACATTTATCTTCTGAGTTGAGTCGATTCCGGTAGCTTCCTGTTCTTCAGAAATCAGCCTTCTATCCGCACTTTTTATAACTCTCCCAAGCTCATAATATTCTTGTTATTTCTAAACCGTGAGACTATGTGTAGGCGCTGTACCGAGAACTGAACTGAACTGAACTGAGAACTGAGAACTAGTATCCTCGTCCAGATAAAGCCGATACATAACGAGACAAACAATAGTTATCTCGTACTGATTGACAAAAAAGTTGAGATAACTCTTGTTATTTCTGAGCCGCAAGACATTGCTCTTCCGAGAACTGAAAAACTTCTCGATAGCAAGCATTTCAGGAATGAATCAGGAGACCACAGTTCGGATATTATAGAGCCCTCCCCAAAAAAGTTCTCACTTCCGTCTCCATTCCTCTTCATTTCCTGTCTAGCCATAGATCTTTCTCCTCTCGACCAACGCCTGCCTCTCCTCCTCCACCATGCTCTCTCGCCGGTCGAGATGTGGTGAGTGCCAGACCATATTTCTTTCTCCTCCCTTTAGTCAAGTGGGAGGCGTGAAATACGACCAGCTCTCGGGACTTTTTGTCACTTTCTCCTCAATTTCCCCGTCATTCTAGACTATCGATGCCGTTGTCTGGTGTTTTCAAGTTCGTGAGGGCCGGCTTTAAACCTTTTCATTGAATTTCTTGATTATCGTGATGTTTCCCGATGATTCTCGCCATTATAAGGCTTAGTTCTAATTTTGCAACGGTTTCAAGGACCCGAGGCTGCATGTTTTCCTATTCGTTTCTGTTGGACGATAAATATTGTCCCACACTTCTCCTGCTCTCCACCCCTGCACATAAACGCTTCCTGGTGTTGTGCTATTTGTTCGCTTTTTTTCAGTCACTTCACACACGACTTTAGGATAATTTCACCCCCTAGCAAACAAAAGGTCGCGATAAACAGCAGTTATGGCCAACATTCTAGCTTTTTGCCGTCATTTTCTAGTCGCTTGAGTTTGTGTTGCTCGATTTTCTCCGAAAACCAGCAAGTTCTATTTACTCTAGGCTCTCCAGGTAACCCAATTGAGACAACATTTCTAAAATCGTTTCTTTTCTCAAAGAGGCCAGCCATTTTCTTTCCTCCCTCTTTCAACTCTCTCGTGAAACTGATGAGAAAAGTAGCCAGAAACCGGACATCTCACTCTCTTTTCTTCCTTCCGGGCCTCGACTCTCTCCATTCTTCTTTTTCTCATATGGGTCAGAAAAGCGAGAGAGAATACGATGTAAAGAGAGCACATTTCACTGTCCTGTGAGAGCAAACGCGAAAAATGGAGTGCCCAGAATCCAGAGTACCTCTCTCCACTATAATTCTCCACCTCTAATCCCGAGCAGTCTCTCATTCTCCAAACCTCTCTAGTCGGTCAGAGGGGCGAGAGAGCACGGAAAACGGAGAGAGTCAGAGACTTCCTGCTTATCCGTGAGACCACTCATACGAGATCCGCCCGCACAACCGCCTCAGTTCCGGGGCGGAATGAGGAATGAGCCGTGCGTCTTTGGAACTTTCTAGTTCTCAGGTCTTGTGATTTTCCGGTCCTACATTGTATCTTTTAGCCTGCGCTTGCAGCTAAAGCTAAAGCTGATTTGCGACTTAGAAAAGGGGCGGACTGAGGAATGAATTTCTTTCGCTTCCATTTTCTTGATTCTAGGACTCACAAAACTATAATCCTTGTTGGAGGCGATCGTTTGCAGTTTTTGCTCTTTGTTCGTAGGTTTCGTGATGTTCTAATCCAACACCATTCTGTACGTTTCGCATGTTCTGCAAAACATTTCTGTATAGAACTGCGTTGATATCTTTGCAGCTTGGTTACGTGTAACATTTCTCCCAGAGACCTTATCAGCTATGTTGTTGCATAAAGCATCCACTATTATGCGATCTTTATCTTGGAGACATTTGCAGCCATTGTTATTGCACAATACCTTTCTCCCCAGCAATTATCAATTCCCACCACCATGAATGCCAGTTATTGCAATACTCTATTTACTACATCTGTTTATTGAATCGTTCTATGTTTCACTCTCGCAACAAAAGCTTTTCATCATGGAATTGCATCGATAGTCGTCCCAACTGGATTCGAACAAAAAATATCGTTTTCATTTTCATGATTGATTGTTTTCACGACACTTGTCTATTTACTAGCGCTGTTTTGCCTTGATTTCCTTGTTTTCCTACTTCATATCTCCAGTTTACGGGTGGAAATCGCTAATTGCGCCTCTTCTCCTGCCTTGAATACGCGCCAATCAGCTGAAGAGGTGGAGGAAAGATCGCGGTCTCCTTGCTATGCTTACTATTCCGTCTTCACTGATTATCAGAATTCACTCTGAATTGAGTGCAATAAACTCTCTCTGTTTATCTCTCTCTCTTCTTTGCTTTGGTCTCGCGGACCTTCGAGAACCAATAGGCAAAAACGCTCTTCATTCATCGAGAAAGGCCGAGAGACTCGCCTTTCTCGCTCGACGCGCTTTTTCTACGAAAGAAACGCGATAGGGTCTCGCTACGCGTTCCAAGTACCTTTCTCCCATAATTCGGTCCGGACCTTTTATTCTGCGGCTTTGGGATATTAGAGCAAATTTGGCTAATGAAATTGAACGTTCTTCTTCAATTGCATCGTCAAATTGTCATTCTATCGTGCGACTGTTTTTTTTGCCATGTGCGGCGTGAAATTGAGAATTTGGTCATTGTTCTTTGAAACACGGTCCGTTGTCTCTCCATTTTACACACTCTCCTGATACAGAGAGCGAAAAAAGCTGGCTGTTTGCTCTCATTCGTGCCTGACCCTCATGATCTTAGTTTTTCTTACGCCTCTGGCTCTGAGAACTGAGGGAATTCCAAATGCATTAGAGCTCGAAAATGGCCGACTCTCCCCACTTCACAGTTTCTCTCACGTTTGCTAACCTGCGAGAGAGTGCGCTCTTGCGGGGCTATCTCGAGTTCGGGAATCACCCTGTCATGAGAAATGTACGGGAGGGAGCTAAAGAAGCATCAGACTGTGTAGACCTCTATTAGGCAACTTCCACTTCTACGTGAGATTTCCAAAGCACGCCCGAATAGATTCCAATTTGGTCCAATTTCTCTGGAAACTGCCCCACAACTTTCCGAGAGCTCCCCGAGAGAGCCGTTGACCATAGTTGCGAACGACATCTCTCTATTTTGCGCGCTCTCTCGCGCCGTCTGAAAGACGAGAGATCCGTAGAGATCTCGTAAATGGAATGCGCTAGACCATTGGTCATGTCCATTCAGAGGCCATTTCACAGAAAATTAGCAGCGGCAGCGCTAGTCGTTTATTCGGGAGAAAACAAAAGTGTACCATGTTTTATTATTTTCAAAGTCGAGCTGAGCGAACTACCGATTTCGAATGAGACCTCTTTCAAAAAAATGTTACTAGACGATTGAGCGGAGGATACTTTTTAGAGTCAATGTGAATCCTTTTTTGTGATTTCAGCGTTTGACAGCGGAGCATTGAAATAGACTGCATCAATCACACCTGAACTGCTCGCGAAACATAACAATTTTGACATTTGTTTGGACTTTAGCTGTAGTTCAAATATAACATTTGTTTCATGCGTTACATTTTCTGAGGATCAGATCTGCTAATAATTACCTAATGCTCCAGACCATCCACGAAACTCTTCTCAGTGCTTCATTTTTAAAAAAAATATATCATTATAATATTAGCAGAGCCTAATTAACGCCTAATTAGTGCTGATTAGCGCATTATTTGCTTGATTAGATACCTGCACTAGATACTCCAGTCCATCCACGAAACTTTTCTCCGTATCGAATAGCTCCCTCGCTGCCATGCTCCGAACGCTAGAGTGACGGCGCAGACTGGCCCTGAAAATAGATACCTTATTTTCTTCGCTAATTACGATTTACAAATAACTGTTATTCCTGTTATGTTCTCAGCTCCACCGAAACTTTAACATACCAAAATTCTTAGGTCAGGGCTCTCAGGGGTTCTTGTACCTCGATCGTCTCCTCAATTGCATTACAACCGCATCAAGTACTGGCCTATCCGATTCACTACTGGTACCTTAGGCGCCCTAATAACCCAGAGTTTCGAAACTAACTACCATACCTCGACCGTTTTCTCCATAGCATCACATCTGCTTCCAATAAGGGCGTATCCGTTCTTGTTACTTCATCATCAGCATCCTCGTAGGCGTAGGGGCTCCTGTAATTATTTTATATTTATTTTATAATTTTATTTTTTAAACTCCTGCAACGCCTACCACATCATTCCTCCCATAAGCAGAACGTACATGGCTAGCTCTTGAAGCATAGTTCAATCATCCCCATTCGGATTGAGAAAATATTTTGCAAAAACATCTGCGTTCGGGGGGAATCGAACCCCCGTCGAATGCTTGGAAGGCATCCATGCTGACCATTACACCACGAACGCTCATGGTGAGCTAGCTTGAACTTGCACTCAAGTCACCCTCACTCCTTTCTTTCCCTTCGGCACTCCAGCTCATCTCGAATCGTTTTGAGAGGACCCCCATAAAGCGGACTGGGGACTATAAAGGAGGGGAAGAGGAGGAGTCATAGCCTCCAGATCTGGCACAAAAAGCGGCTCTCCCGCTCTCTATTTCGCGTTGAATTCCACCTGTCAGGAAGAACGAGAGAGCATCTACATTTGAGAGAGACAGACCATGAACGCAACGAATTGTATCTATGGCGACTCCATGAAAGCCCATTATTTTGAGTCGTATTCGGGCCCGAAATGAGATGGGGACTGAGCCTCTTTGCTTAGCGAGCTATCTCACTTCACTGAATGACTATCGTTTCTGTGAGGCAGTTACTTTCTGTACAGTTACCAATCGCGAGGCGTCAACGTTCTGTACCTCGTTCACGCAATCCACTACTTTCCGTTCACATATTCGCATCATTGAGTATTTGCATGTCCGGTTAAGCGACAGGGGACCTGAATTCCGCGAAAGCACCGGGTTTTCACGATTTCGCATTCTGTCTCGGTTACCAGTGTGAGAAAGAGGTGAACCAGTCTCCTAATGCTACTTTCTCTTTCGATTCTCTTACTCACTTCAGATTTATAGATAAGGTGCTTGAATTGGAGCGTCAGTGTATTTCCAGTTATTCCAGACAGTGAGTTCATTGCGTGCCCTCCACCTTCGCGTTCTCACCCTATTTCTTTGTCAGTCCTAGAGGAATTCCCAGTAACAACACTTACAGTCAAGTCAGAAAGCGGCCCCACTTATCCCGCCCGCTATTCGATTCTGTGTCGCACAATTCTGTCTTTTACTCTTATTTATGCTTGATGCGACCTCAAGTTTAACTTTCTATTCTCATTAGAAAATTCATTAAGTTCACTCGCTCGATTCATTTTTCGCTTTTGTCAGAATCCAAATCGAAATTGTACTCATCACGTGATATAACCAGAAAAATAGTTATCTTTCGAAGTGCATTCACAGTATTATTAGTTCAAGAGCTGTCCTGGGATCGCGAACCAAAGGTGACCTTGTTTTCACACCATGGGATTCCAGAAATCGCCCTGGGAATCGCGCTATTCCACTCGAAAAGCTGACTGACCTATAGGGATGAAGCTTTTGCGCGGGGAAAGCGGTGCTTCAGTCGCCCTCATACATAATATAGATGCGGCTATCGTCATCGATAGTAATCTGTGCATTTTTAGCTCGTGCATTGACCAGAAAAGTCGAAAGCTTGTCGTTTTGGGCTTGCAAGTACTGAGAATAAGTCGGAGATCCATCTTGCAATCATCAGCGCATGCGATCTCTGTATTTCTCGTCAATTCCTGTGCACGCTATCTGACCCGGACCACTCCTGCATAATTCAGAAGTTGACGCCATGCTTATTTGAACAAATCCCTTTCCCAATGATCTAGAAGCAATTCAAATGAATAGGAACGATTATTTCTTAGCATCAGTCGATGTATGCCAAGCATCACCTCAAGTATGTTCAAATGCTTGTTTCAATGGATGTTAAAATGCTGATAGTGACCGATGAACCAGTGAGCGATCTCCGTATTTCTCGCTCAATTCCTTTTGCACGCTATGCGGTCCGGTAAACCCATCAATAATTCACCGAGGATGATGGCATCAACTTTCGCACTCTCCTCCAGTTTCCGGTTCCTTGTTCAGCCTGCGCTTTGCACCGACGTCTCTACGGATCCTTCGAATCCTCTTTCACTCGATCGATAATTGTCAAAAAAAAGAAAAGCTTCCTTTTTCCATTGTTCCCGCCCTCTTGTATCAACCGAAAGTTAGAAAGACAGTAGCTATTGCTCATTCTATGCTCTGCCGCTCCACCTATCCACTCTTCCAGACTTCTCATATGCTTAAATTTAGAGCGTTTTTTTCATATTTGTCTTTTGATCACATTGAGCTTGCTTTAGTTTTTCTCCTCAAGTTGCTCAGATAGTTCCTTGTAGGCTCTACCAGTCACTATCCCATGACTCGGTAATCATCTCTCTTTGCCTTTCGACCTGTCAAGGAAGTCTGTCACTCTCCAACTCTTATGATCTCTTCTATCGTCTGACCGGCGAAAGCAGTCTTTCTCTCCCAAACCATCTTTATCCCCGTTCAGACTGACCGGCGAGAGAATAGGAAAAAGCAAGAAAATGGACCCGTTGCCTGCCATGTTTTGTCGCCGGAAGGGGCGACTCAAGCCTGTCCGATCTCTCACTTTCTGCCGTCTTGGTTACACTTGTACTGCCTGCCAGACAGACGAAACGAGAGAGCATGCAAAACGGAGACTTCTTCTCCACTTCTCTGTTGCCTCCCTCACTTTTGTCGGGACAGTTTTCTCCCTCTCTCTCTCTTTTTTCTCTACGACAAGCCAAAATTTCATCACTTACGAGGCTCCTGTGAAAATTATGTTTTATTGGACACCTTATGAATGCAATACTGGTTGGTTTTCTCAGTAGGGTAATTATCCATCATTTGAAACATAGGCAATCACTTCATTGTTTTCTCTCGTGATTTCCTCACAATCAACATTCCGTCGCTCATAGATGAAATGGTTCAATGCGCTTGGATTTTGTTATCGTTGGAATGCTACGATACTAACTGTTGCATATTGTGCAAAGACGCCTCCGTGCCGCAAATTGCGAAAATATTCCCCGTTGTATCGCATTTACGTAGTTATTGTTGTCGCAGTTGATGTTTCCGGTTTTGTAACAACTAAAATCCGGTTTCCGGTTTCAGGACCGTAAGATGACCAAATCCCGGCCGCCACCCATCCAACGACAGCGACCGTGCGAGCTGCGGATAGATATTGAGTGTGAGTATTGCCAATCGTAAATTCTCTTCTCTTATCCCAATCCAGTCCTTGTTTTGAAAATGCTTTCATTTGGAAGGTGTTTCACTCCGTCCGCAAGAATCGAACCATTAGATTTAGCTTCGATCGTAGCTGTGTACTAGCGAAATAACAATCATTCTAGTCCGAATTCTTGCTGCGTGCTCCCTTTCTGCCGATTCCCAATCACACCACTTCAGCTTGCCCATCCTCATCATGCTCCATCGACCTGCCCGATGCATCCATGGGCGAGCCATCTCCCTCTACGATGGACCCGAACTCCCTCTCTCCGTTGGTGAGGACGACGTTTACTAATCGCGCATTTCATGTCCCTTTTCATTGTGTGAGGGCTTTCTGTCTTTTACGAACAGAACTCCCTATCGCCGTTGGTGAGGGTGACTTTTACTAATCTCGCAAATCATGCCCTTTTTCCACTGCGTGAGAGCTTTCTGCCTTTTACGAATTGTGTGAAAAGGACTCCCTATAGCCGTTGGTGAGGTCGACGTTTACTAACAAGCAGTCAAAATATGCATTGCGTGTGCCATTTTTGCCTTTTGCAAACAATGTGAAGCGAATGCCCCTTCGCCGCTTTTGAATAGGCCTTTAACAAACCTAGTCAAATTTTGCATTGCGTGAGGGGTTTCTGTCTTTTATCAATACTGTTTCACCTTTCACGAATCATCCATTTTTGATATTTTTGCATTGCGTGTCCCCTTTCTTTCCTTTCCCAAGCACACCATTTCAGTACCCCATGCTGCACTCCGCCACCACCAATGGGATCTCTGACTCACCACGCTGCGGGAGCGCGGGCTCCTTGGACAGCCGCGACGGGCGCGGCAGCGCCGCCAGCGCCGCCAGCCGCGACCAGGGCGGACGCGGACGCGTCCCCTCCGCGCGGCGGCGGCGATCGATCTGGGCTGCCGCCCAGGCGCTTCAGCAGCTGCGAAAAGCGCGAGAGCGACGCGGCAGAAGGGGTGGGTGTCGCGGACGATCTGCAATGGTTTCTGTCGTTTACTAATATAGAATTTTTCGACATTTTTGCACTGCGTGTGCAGATTCTGTCCTTTATCAATTGCAAAGTTGATTTTTTTCTACAGGCAGCCCTAGAGAAACTGATTTCTGTAGGAAGACTGAGCCATTTGAGCAAGGCGTGAAACATATCGGAAATCAAACAAATCATTCAGACCGATCTGTGAATAGAGAAATGAGAGAATAAGAAGAGATGTGTTTCACATGTCCTACAATTTATTCAGTCTGTGATAGGTTCAATGATCGAGTGCTCCTTTTGGGAATAAAAATCGAAGTTCAAAAAGAATTGAGCTGTCCAAGACTACCGTATCCATGAAATATCGATTTTACGATTTGCTCAGGCTCCTTCATACCTCTGTCGATGTTCTCCCTCGAAATCACTACCACCACCCTTAACTTGCTTTAACGACTATTGTTCGAATTCTCTTGCCTGATCTCCTCCTATTAGGTTCTAATAGCTTCACATCTCTCTGGCCATCATGAAGCTACTGTATGCACATTCTATTTTTCTCGAGAAATCGACCTAAACTTGTAAATTCCTCAGGTTCCTTCATACCTCTGTCGATGCTCCGGCACGCTCCCTTCTCCTTCTCCTCCTCCTCGAATGTTCCCGTCCCGACCCAGCCCTCCCTGGTGAGTTGTTCATTAATTAGTTTGTAATTAGCTGATTAGCTAATTAGTGCAAATCAAAACAAGCTCATTAGCTATTTAATACATATAATAAGCGAAATTCCCGTCCCGGCCCAGCCCTCCCTGGTAATTAATTCTGCCGATCGCATCGACTGGCGAACTAGCCTTCTAATTTTGTGATTAATTGACTAATTAGCTCCTTAATTAATTAGCTAATTAATAATAATAAACTCACCAGGGCTCCGCCTCCCATCTCCCCGACTGGCTCACTTGGGCCGCTTTACTCACTAATTAGTCCATCTAATTAGCTAATTAGCATAATTAATTAACTAAAATCCTCACCAGGGCTCCGCCTCACATCTCCCTGACTGGCTCACTAGGGAGCGTTTTAATCGCTAATTAGTCTACCTAATTAACCAATCCATTCCTACTAATTAGTGATTATGCACTAATTAACTAATTAACCAATAATAATTAACTAATTAATAAAATCCTTACCAGGGATCCGCCTCCCATCTCCCCGACTGGGTCTCTAGGGAGCATTCAACTCACTAATTAGTCCACCTAATTAGCCAATTTACGTAATTAATAAATTAATATTTCTCTAATTAATTAACTCACCAGGGCTCCGCCTCCCATCTCCCCGACTGGCGGCCGGGACGCGTTCAGCTCATCGCAAACCGCTCGGCGTCTCAAGATAGAAGGGATCGAGGACAGAGAGAGAGGTGAGGGCGACGTTTACCAAGTGGTGCACCATAAACGTCGCCTGTCGAAATTTCGACAAGCGAGGTTTGTCAGGTGGCACACCACGAATTAGATACGGCATTAGAGTTCCAAAAGAGCACAAGGAGAGAAAGGTAGAGCAGTTTCGGGTACGGTAACCTGGTTTGTGGTACGATAGTTTCAATACTTGCGCATGTGTCTCAATTTTTGATTTTTCTTCAATCATTTTGCAATACTGGAATCGCTGCGTTGTCAGGACTGGATTTGAATTTAAATTATGTTTTTTTAGAGAAGAATGCAAGAAGATGGCTCTCGCCTGCTACGCTGTCGTCTGTTGTGTGGGCGCGTATGCCCTATTCTCATACGTCGCCTTCTTCATGAACGGATAGGCGACGTTTACTAGTACGCCAAATCACAGTCCTGTCAAAATTTCGACAGGCGACGTTTACTAGATGGTGTACCACGCACTCAGATGTGGTGCGCCATATAGAAAGCGTCAACTCGTATGCATTGTTTGCCACTGTCTGTCACATTTTCATGAATGGCTAGAAACATTTTTGTGTCAAAGAACCGTCGCCACATCGTTGCTCATCTATGTTTCTATCTTCTAAAGGAGGGATGGTATCGGGGTTTTTTTTACGTTTCAATGATTGCAATGAACGGGTTTAACCTCAAAATCCCTGAACGAATTTATGTTTATAATTTTTCTATCCATTTTTTTTTCAATATCTGAACATACTGTTTTCTTAATTTATTGTGAATCATCGATAAATAGTTCTGAACAAGATAATAAGTTTTTTAAGGCAAAGACTTACGTTGAATGATCCAATGAAAAATAATCAGTTTTGAGGTATACTTGAAACGCAACAAAACATAAACGAAGACATCCATTTTCTGCCTTGTGAAGACTTTGGTGCGCTCTTTACACGATATCGTAACCCGGCTTACCTACCGTACCTCGATGTCACCGTATACCGATCTACCGTACTCCAACATTACAAATACCGTACCTCGGGCTCTTGGCGGCTTCGTTTCTTCTCTCAGCGAACGGACTCTGAAATTCGATTTTTTTCGTCGTGTACCAACTGGTAAGCGTCGTCATGTAGATTTTTCAACAAGACTTCGACTTAGGAAACGTCGACTACACTACCTGCAGATTGAGATGAATGTAGCTCTCCGGCGCCGACGTTTTCCGCACCAGCGGCTTCCGGTTACGGTACGAGTCCTCGGTCGTGTGATCCGTCCTGCGGTGGTGTGCCGATTAGGAAAGCTCGTCTTGTCAAATTTTTAAAGCGATCTCGAATTGAGAAACGTCGGCTACCGTATGTTCGGCAGGAACTGCATGACGCCGCGCGGATGGCTGCCGAGCCGCGTAGAGATGCCCGACATCCGACCTGCAATGTGGCGTAATATGGTGTGGAGATTAGGAAAACTCGCCTATCGAAATTTCGACAGGACTTGAATTAGTAAACGTCGCCCTCACCATCGGTCGAGTCCGCGTTCGTCGAGGCGTCGTCCGAGAAGCAGCCGGCAGTGTCGGATTGCGTTTGAGGAGGGTTCTTGAGCACCCGCTGGAGTAATCAAAGATCAGACTACAAACTGTTAATCTTAGAGGTGTTCAAAATGAGAGAGCTCAAAGACACCATGCGATTATGCTTCACGATTCTGTGAAAACGGTCAACTTATCAACGTGCTGATTTCTTGCCGTGTGGATTTCCAAAAAGCAAAAATGTCTAAATCGGAATTTCGTTATTCATTTCTCTAGTTCAGCCATTTCAGGAATCGACTCGAAGGTCATTTAAGATCAAACAAGTATTCGAGACATTCTAGATAAGTGAAGAAAAAAACCGGTTATGCTTCACGTATTAGTGAAAAAGGTCTATGGGCCACATTGTTAATGATCGCTATCCAATTCGTCCAAAATGAACTCTACAGACCGAAGATCAAAGATCACACCTGCAGACTCTTGATCGACAGCGCCGCGTCTCTCAGTTCCTCAATCCCAGCATAGACCTCGTCCTCCAGCAGTTCCTCCTCACTCGAGGGCGACGATTGCCGGTGGTGCGAGGCCTGGAAGTGGTGTACCGATTGGGAAACGTTGCC
Organism: Pristionchus japonicus; assembly: GCA_900490845.1. Lineage (NCBI taxonomy): Eukaryota > Metazoa > Nematoda > Chromadorea > Rhabditida > Neodiplogasteridae > Pristionchus > Pristionchus japonicus. The sequence continues at coordinate 105,736 of LS494178.1, read as the reverse complement.
TGTTCGAAGATCGACTACACCGGACATTGCGTGGTGTGCTATTAGGAATCGTCGATTGTTGAATTATCGACTAGACTTGAACGTAGTGTGCCAATTAGTAAACGTCGCCTACCCTCGAGGCCTGCTGGGCCAGTCGAGGCAGCGAGTCGAGCAGCTGCCGGATCGCGTTGATGTCGAACTGGAGTGGTGCAGTGATTAGGAAAAGTCGCCTATCAGAAATTTGACGAAGGGACGTGTAGTCATTAGGAAACCTCGCCTGTCACATTTTCAACAGGAATCTCATTAGTAATCGTCGCCCTCACCTCTTGTCCGCCAATCTCGACGGACGGCTCGCTGTTCGTCTTCCGGAGGCGAGTCGACTCGGAGAAGACCGAGCGACCGGCACTCCGCTCGCTGGAAAGATCAAAGATCAATGCTCACAATCAGTGTAGGATTGCCAATGGTCAATCAATGCTCAAAAGCGTCTCGGGAAACTCAACTAGTTTCTTTAGTTTTCAACCCGACAAGTATGATGGTCGATGGAGTAAAATCAGTTCTCGATAGCCCTGGATGGAGAGCCTACCGTGTTCCGGATCTCCTCGCGGACGGCGGTCGATGGCGCACGGGCGGCAGCAGTCCACTGCCGTACAGATTGCACGCGGACCGGCGTCTGCAAGAGCGACGTTTACCAATCGTCGCCGCGTCGAATTTTCGATAGGCGAGGTTTTCTAGGGGACACACCACGTGGAGCTAAAGGAGAAAAACGTCGGCCTACCTCGGGTGGTGCCTCAGACTCCGCGTCGAGGGTGAAACTGTCGCCGAGCGCTTCGGGATTCTGAAATGAGTGGTTGAGTTTCATTCTCTCTTGATCTTCGCTGATTCACTTCTTTTCTAGTGGGTGCTTGAATGCTGTGGTAAGCAAAAAAATCAACATAGAGTCAAATGATTTGCGCTTATTGAAATTTCGACAACTTGGCGACCATTAGTAATCGTCGTCCGACTCATCGCACCCCACCGCCTCACCTCGACACCGAGTACGGCCGGTCCGAGTCCGTCGAGGACGAATCGTCGTCGTCCGCGTCGTGCGGGTGCAGCGCGAGCCGGGACATGGCTACTCTCCGGTTCCGGCTCTGCTAATCTCCGGCTCGCGGTATTCTACGGCTTTCGTTGATCTGGAATTGACGGCTCTATGGAAAAATGAACAAGAAGATTTGGTTCTAATTTCCGGCTTTACGAATCTCCGGTTTTCAGACTCTACTAGAGCCTTGATTGACACGCGGGAGAGTGACAAGGGCGAATGAACGGGGGAGATTGATGATTGCGTCATTTTCAAGATTTCACGTTTCGAAAACATTGAGGATATCATATTTCAGACTGCTTCCGGATCACATTTCCTGGGGCTGACTCACAAGTTTTTGCGGTTATGACTGATACACGGAAATGATGGTGAAAGTTCGAATCAACAAGCTTTGAGCTTTTCAGCAATACTTGCATTAATGAAAGAAAGCGGGAACACGGCAGTCGATTGGGTGTAAGAAGCTCAGAGCCGTCGAATCAACAATCACCGATTATGATACGGGGAAATATCGCCGAACTAGCCCGACACCTACCGAGGCTGATTCCTACGTGAATAAATGTGCAGGGGTAGAGATAGAGAGAAAACTCCAGGTGAGCAGGTTAAAAATAGTCCAGAGACGAGTCTTGGAGGTCCGTCTAATCAACAACCCACGGTTCAGCAGCAGTACAATAGTAAGGCAAGAAAACATCGCCTGGTGCAGAGCTGGGCGACGATTACTAATCGGGTCGCGTCGAAAATTAGACAGACGACGTTTCCTAATTCGTACACTACGGTTTTGAAACGGGTAATCAACATCCATCTATCAGCCGTGCAGAAAGAACAGAAGAACGAAACAACGAATAGTGAGGATCGTTCAGACGAAAATTCAACAAGCACCTTCACCTAGCGCGCAGACTACTAAAACCGAGAACAGTGCAGTAGTGTAGGAAGAATGGAGCCGACGAATACTAATGGATTGAACGGGCGACGTTTAGTAACCGACACACCACCAGCACACGATCAAAATATCCCCCGTCTAATCAGACGCAGTGCAATAGTAAGATGCGAACGGCTCACCTGGCTGCTGAGCGATCGAGAGAGGAGAGAGCGCAGACGACCAGAGCAAGTTAGAGAGTACGGGAAAATGAGAGATCTCCGACAGTTAGAGAAAGCGAGAGAGCACGCAAAAGTGAGAGAGCGCCGGCTAAGTGACCACAACAGACAGCTTTACATCGTGGAGATGAGCGATCAGCGCCTAGCCCGGGTCTCGCTCTCTCCATTTCCCGTGCTCTCTCATCTGCTCTAACCGGGAGAGAGAGTGTCTGAATTGAGAGAGACAGGGATGGGCAGAGACGCAGAGGCAGAAGACAGTTGTTGCTCTTTTAGTGGGGAGAAGCACTTCGGACAGGTACTCTGGCCGTCTGGGTGCTCTTGCTTCTCGGAACTCTCTCCATTTCACATGATCTCTCGTGGATCAGACGAAGTGAAAGAGCGTGTAGAATGGAGAGAGCTCTTAGTCTATCGTCGTTTCAGATAGTGCGAGAGAGTGCGTAAAAACGAGAGAGTGTCAGAGTCAAGGAGACGAGAGAGCATGCGAAATGAAGAGAGCAAAACCGGGAAGAACAAAATGATGTAAGTGATCTGAGGACCCGCCGCTGGCTATTGAGACAGACGGAGGGAAGAGAGAAGAAGCATGCTGACAAGCAGTGAACATCTGACTAGTAGTGTAACGGAAGGGCGACGATTACTAATGGAAGTTCCTTCGAAAATTCTACAGGTGCCGTTTCCTAGGGCGCACACCATCATTGAACACCGAGGATGCCAACATCTGAATAGCAGTGGTGTAAGAAGAGGGCGACGAATACTAATGATCGGCGCGTTGAAAAATCGACAGGCGACGTTTTGTAGTGTGCACACCAAAGTGAACGTCTGACAAACGGTGGTGTAAGAAGAGGGCGACGAATACTAATGTTAGTCTCGTAAAAAAATCGGTTTCTTGGTGTGCACACCATCCGATGTAAAGCGTTCGAACAGAATGACTTGTGATAAATTGTTTCTGATCTTTAAATTTTGAGAGCACGACTGTTTGATAAAAACACTAAGAAATGGCATGGCCCAAATAGTGGATCTGATAATTTTATAATCAATTTATGATTTTGTTGTTCCGTGCACTGAGTCTCACTGCGCAATCGTGGTTGCATCGAATATGAGCTTATTGAGAGAAGCGTGAAACGCATTTGATCCGCAGTATTTGACGCTCAAAGTACGCGAAGCAAATAAAGTATTCCGATTAGTTCCTTAGCAACACAAATAATG
>LS494178.1:77663-92159 GCA_900490845.1 Pristionchus japonicus | reverse complement strand
CTGCACGCTCTTTTTCTGAATTTATTTTGATAAATTTAGGACTCCTAAGCCACGCCCCTTTTAGACCACGCGCAATAGCATAACAAAGTAAAGGGGAAATCAATAAGCTGCGCTACCACACCCTAACCGTAACCTACAGTACTCTAATACCGTAATCCTCAGGCCGCAAGCTCGGCTCCTTCTACGAGGTCATCCTGCATGCACATCTACTGGGGATTGTGAGTTTTCTTAATATTTTTTTAGTATTTAAAACGCGTTCCGCGTAAGAACGTATGAGGGGGTGGCACAGTTGCTCAAAATGGTCCCAGGAAGCTCAAACTTTGTGGTTAGAGTCCCTAGGGGTGGGACACACTTCTTCCAAAAATTTGGACCCAAAAGTTGATCTTTGATCTTTGAGATCGACTTTTTCCTCTTTGATTTTGACCCCTCATGTTATATACCATTCGATAGAGCATCAAAAGTTATGCTTACTGGCAAATTTTCAAAAGGTTTGAACTTCAACTTTTCGAGAAACACGAGAAATAGTGAAAAAATGGCTCTCGCAAACTTTTCAAAAAAATGTTACACCATGTTCCAATGGATTCTTCCTCCTAGAAACTTTGCGTGTTATGAAAAAATGTACGAAGAATTTAATAAAAATTATCCCGTAATGATACGACATACCCGGACATCACTTTTTCTCAAAAAACTAGTATGCAATCGCTCGACGCAGGTTCGAATCCGCCTGCCCCCGGAAATTTTTGCCAACATTTGTTTCGCTCAAAATGATGATTTTTCGCATCAAATTCACTTTGATTATGTTTTTGTGTTGTTTTAACGTTGTTTTGCAAACGTTGATGTTTATCCGAGGTCACATATCTAAACCCATTTTATCACATAAGGGGGACCCTTATGTGAAAATGACTTAGAAAAATATTAGGACAAAAAGATTGAAAAAGTGACTCATGCGCGGAAAATATCAAAGATGTGTAATACTAGATGTCATAGATCATGATAGTTGGGTCGATTCTGGCATGAACTCCACCTTGATTTTTCACATAAGGGTTTTTAATTTCATAAGGGATTTTTCACATTTTCACATTTTTTCCCTTATGTGAAAAAATGGGTTTAGATATTTGACCTCGGATAAACATCAACGTTTGCAAAACAACGTTAAAACAACACAAAAACATAATCAAAGTGAATTTGATACGAAAAATCATCATCTTGAGCGAAACAAATGTTGGCAAAAAATTCCGGGGGCAGGCGGATTCGAACCTGCGTCGAGCGATTGCATACTAGTTTTTTGAGAAAAAGTGATGTCCGGGTATGTCGTATCATTTCAGGATAATTTTTATTAAATTCTTCGTACATTTTTTCATAACATGTAAAGTTTCTAGGAGGAAGAATCCATTGGAACATGGGGTAACATTTTTTTGAAAAGTTTGCGAGAGCCATTTTTTCACTATTTCTCGAGTTTCTCGAAAAGTTGAAGTTCAAACCTTTTGAAAATTTGCCAGTAAGCATAACTTTTGATGCTCTATCGAATGGTATATAACATGATGGGTCAAAATCAAAGAGAAAAAAGTCGATCTCAAAGATCAAAGATCAACTTTTGGGTCCAAATTTTTGGCTGAAGTGTGTCCCACCCCTAGGGACTCTAACCACAAAGTATGAGCTTCCTGGGACCATTTTGAGCAACTGTGCCACCTGCACATCGGATTTGAACGTTCTTACGCGGAACGCGTTTTAATGGAATTCAATTGTCCTTTTTGCTGCAAGGCACTTAGTGCAGCAACTGAAACACATTGTTTAGTTGCTGATACTTGGATGCACTTGCACATCAAAAAACTCAAATGCGTTTCAAACGTTGCATAATCGCAACTATTTCGTTGAGTGCTTTAATTTGAATTGCTCACTTGCGTCAATTAAAACATGATTCTGTTCTTCATGGGTTACAACTCGCTGTTTCACGTTAAATATTAGAATAAAAAAAGAATTAAAAGAATTAATTTTAAAAAATCAATAATACAAATAATAATAATAAAAATATAAAAATGTAATTAATAATAATAAACAAATCTATGGAATGACTTCGATTCAGCTCTTCATGGGTCTCACCTCCCTGTTCTGCATTATGTACCTGCCGCTGTCGTTTCTGCAGGTGAGATTCGGAGTTTGATCTTTGATCTCTGGTTTTTGCTCTCCGTGGTCTTACCAACGCCACCCCCAGGACATTAGCTTGTCAAACTTCTGTAGTCTGAATCTGTTAGGCCTAGACTGTAGTCTAATCGTTGATCTCTCTCCAGCAAGCGCACTCGCTCGGGGAGGGTCTCCACTGGCTCACACTGTCTGTTGGAGCAGTTGGAATGTTCATGCTGCAGTTCGTGCAGGTTTGTGGAATTTGATCTTTGATCTTTGTAGTTTGATCTTTGATCTTTGCAACTTCTTCCATTCCTGGCCTACTCCAGGTCTGTCAAGAAGGAAAACTAGGCTAATACTCAGGAATAAAGTTCAGCAAGATGCCATAAAAGTACCGCAACTTTGTAGCCTGTAGTTTGATCTTCGATATTTTGTAGTTTGATCTTTGAACTAATTCCATTACAGAAGAACGCCAACGAGCAGATGCTCACACACATCGAGCACTCGTTCATCGACTAGATTGTAGTTTGATCTTTGATCTTTCACCGTTTGATCTTTGATCTCTGATCAATCCTGGTGCCCACTTTCCTCAAGTTTCCCGATCTCTGTACAATTCGCACTCCGTTGCCCATTGTTCTCATTTGTCTCCGTGCGGGTAATTGTGTCCTGTGAAGCGAATAAATTTATGGATGCAAGGAAGTTGCTGCAGAAAATGAGTGTGGGATGCACTCGGAAACGCGAGAATTACAAGAAATTTTCTCAGAATGCAAACTTAACATCTAGATTTTACAAAATCATGGTGATGTTGTTTCTTTTACTAATTGAATGAACATTAGAGAAAGATTAGGTCAATTGCTAAGGTTTGTTAAGGTTGCTAAGGATACATTAATTTTTGTATTATTTCGTCTATGCGATGAAGCGAATAAACTTATGGATGCAAGGACGTTGCAGTTGCAGCAAATGAGTGCTTGGCGCACTTTATCCCTCTACTGAATTGAGAAGAAGCGATGAATGGCATGGTCATTGAAGACAATCAAGAGAATTAAAGCGAAAACAATGTTACAGGTATGAAAAAGATAGAAAAGCTGCTAGGAAGAGACTAGAATGGGATGCTTCCTATTGAATCGAGCACTGATGCATCGACTCATTCCAAGGTGAAAAGAATGTTGCATATCACGCCTGTCACGAGCGAATCGAGCTATTTTTCAGCAAGCCAAGCCCTTGGGTCATAGAAGCAAAATACGACGCCAGCATTGTGACAGACGCATTGTGCATTGCATTTGGAGCCACTTATGTCGCGTCCGTTGACACACCACGAGTTTTACTGAGTTTCATTATACCCTTGATGGATTCGAAAGGGATAGCAGTCAATCTTTCAAATATCGATATTGATATAATCAGAACGATAATTCGAATGGAAGAAGAATCAATGGACGAAATGCGACTAGTACGTTCCATTACTTATTAATTTGCCCTTTTAAAATTTTCCTCCCCGCACCTTCGTATTTGTATTCCCACATTTTCATTTCATTGTTCCCAGTGAATCAATCGACTTGATGTTTCTATGGCCAAACTCTTAAAAACGAGGATCCAAGTCAATTGTTTCACTGGGAACGAAGATATAAAAAAGCTGGAATTCAAATATGGAAAAACGTTAACCTCGATTGATATCTCAGATCTCTCCCACGTGGAATACGCTAGTTCTCGATCATTTCAATAATCGCAATCATCGATTGCCAATAGAAGATGTAATTATGAGAAGATCTCTAAAAACAGGAAAAATACGTGCCAATATTATCGTCAGTGAAAAGTATGCCTCCCGACTGGAAAAACTCTTACCTGATTGGGACCGATTTCATCACCGATACGTATGTTTGTGACAAAAATTAAACAAACATATTCTGAAAGAAACTTCAGCGCAAATCTCTCGTTTGTTTCGAAAGCTTTTTCGAATTAGACATCAATGCATGCACAGAGAAACTACCAAAGCGTAGGAGACGTTTGCTGTGCGGAAATAAAATTGCGTTCGCCGAAAACTATAAGGTGAGCTGACGGTCGTTTGGCACTGGGCCGGATGAGAACATTCGGATGATAACCTATTGGATGCGCACCATTTGCATATTCCCATAACAGTTGCCCTCTCTTCCTCATTAGGTGCTCATCAAGCAGGGCATACGCCGAATTTTCTTATCCTACCTAGTCGTTTACAATAATATCGAGGGCTGCTACAGCTGAATAAATCTAGACATTTCCAGCTTCCCTCGTCAATTGGCAATGTCGAAAGCGAAGATGATCGAGATAAAACTGAAAAGATTCAAATGATCCTCAAACAATTCCGGCAACTCTTCCTTCAGTGCTCTCATATCAATTATTTGAATTTGAGACATTTTAGTGCATCTAATCTCAAGGATATTACAATGACTCTGCGCAATATTCCAGTGAATGAATTTGTTCTTAAGTTCATACTATTGGATGAGCAAAAACGGTTCTTTACACTTTTTTATATTATTTTAGCAGACAGAATTAGCGAAAACGAACAATGAATAAGCTTCGTTTCTTTAACACTATTTATTCGATATATTTTTTTTGTTTTTTTGAAGAGACAATTCTTTCACAGTGGTCGCAGACCGGACCAAAAAAAAGTGAAGTTCCATTTATTCCAGCACATGCCTTGTCAATGCCGCGCGAATGCTGAATACCGAGCAATGCTTCGTACATGCCACTTTTTGTACTCGGAGAAACTTACGTATGCCAATCAATTTTCTGCCGCAGAAAAATATTCATTTTAGCAAGATTTCTGCTCGAAATCTCCAAACACCTCCTCATGTTCGAAATTCATCAAAACTTTATTGACCATCCATTCTATGGAATCCCTCGCCATTTCTGGCAGGTGATTTCCAGACAAATGATAGGAAATGGACTGGACCTTTTCAAATTCACCGCTGGTAGAAGCCTTTTGGTGAGCACATTACGTAATTCATTCGCTCGTTCGATTGATTTTTTTTCTTTTGACTAAAGCGTACTGTATGTTTTAAAATCTTTCAGTATGATATGATTTGTACGTTTCCGAAAAAATATGAATTTTGAGGAAATTTTTTCTTGCAATCTGAGTCTCATAGAACTGACACTAGTTCTCGGAAAAAATAGTTTGCATTGTTTTATATTGTTCGCTTTCAGATGGAACGTCGAAGACCGGAAGACTCACTGCCTATGTGTCATGCGATCGAGCTACTTGATAACAGTTTTTGACTGTTCTCTGATTCATCATTAATTTCGATGTGTTTTCTCCATTATCGCGTGAATAATATGTTCGGATCACGAAACGTAACAGCTCCGAAATACAATCATTTCTCTCACCCTGATCCTTGTGCTTATAATGGTTAGGCAGGGCTTGGAGGGATGGATTGAGGAGATGGCTCCCCTCATAATATCTCCTTATTTTATTTGAGTGTGTGGCAGTTCTCCGTTTTCAGTTCAGGTTTTCCTGACACAACTTTCGATACCAACCATTATCCGCCTCGCGCGCACTCTTATTGTTAGCGATCCTCGCCGGACCATAACCAAAGTTCCAAGTTAGAGATTGTTGAGTAGAGAGCCTTCAAACTTCAAGTGAAAATAGAGCATCTGTCTTGTCAGCTCTCAACATTCCTTTACAAAAAAAATCGAATCATAGAAATCGAAGATCATTGTTTTGAATGAAAAAAATGTGGAAATGAAATTGAGAACAGAAATAAATTCTAAGAAGACGACAGGTCCATCATTGGAGGAGGCATTTATCAAACGAAACTCCACGGTAAGACCCCAATAAAGCGATAGGCTCGTGTTTTTATTCAACCAATGCACTCATGGCATTTATCGCAATAACTGATTAACCATTATACAAGATACAGTTGGTTGTGTAAACATAACGTGAAAGAGACGTGAGAGACTAACAGCTGGCGTTACCAGCGGGTCCCACCTAACGTTGTCGTACGACTGTAAAATCGCTTGACGTGGAGTACCTTTGCCTTTACCTAACGTAAAAGAGATGTCTGCATGAGGGAGGAAGGTGAAGGCGAAGCATGAGAACCTGAACAGGAGAAGTGAAGTGAGACAGATTCCCTGACAATTCTGAATATCACCATGACCTCCTATATTCCTTACCACCGACCCTGCGGAAGCACATCTCTTTTTCGCGAAAGAAGTGCAGAAGCGATCGTTCTAGGATTTGATCGCTACATACAAAGGGTAACGGCCATTACGATTGCCATTACAATTTCCGAATTGGAGAGGAGATGGGCCCTAGTGGAGTACCCGGATGAACGGATATATTTCACTCATTCTATAAATTGGGTTGCCTAACACAGGGTCGGTGGTCGGGGTGGATGGCGGGTAGACACTCTTCAGGCGAACTCCACAAGTACCAAGAGATGAATTCCTCTCATTGAGAGCATGCTCTACGTCGAATGATCATAGCGCTGCCGCTAAAATTTCCTCTAATGTCGGAATAACCACTTCAAACAAAACGATCAAAATATCACTATTCTCACTATTTTTCGCACACTCTCATCGGTGAGAATGGTAATGGAATGTGTGAAATTGGGAGAATCTTATTTCAAACTTCGAAACAGATATCACTCACATCACTAAGATTGCGTTGAACATCCTTTGGATGGAAATCTGATGTTATTCATGACCTTCAATTAGAAGTGTTTATTTTGCTCCTCAATGACTTTCTAGACCAGTCACACTTTTGATAATGCTGTTACATCGACCCCGGAGCCTCAAATGAATAAATCTCGATGACACTCACCGTGAAGCATGCTCCTAGTATTAACCAATGTCTCTTGCTATTCACGAGCAGTTACATCTGGAAATCACGAACTGCATTATCTACTTGAAATGCTGCACTGCATGCACCCACTTTCTCTGAGCTTGTTTCCATTTTTCTTGTTGAAGATAAGAGCTTTGAATGAGTTGATGTAGACAGCTGGAAAAGGAGCGATTTAGGGCAATTTCGAAGTGCAACGAAGAGAAATTAGAGTTTGTTGGCATAGAAGCGATGCACAATTAATCGTACATGGCTCCTATCAAGGGAAAACTGAAGATATTAAAGCGGAGAAAGAGAAGAAATAGCTTTTATAGCTTTTGTGGTAGCACATGAGTCATCGAATATGCAAAATTATGCAGAAAACACGCTCTAAATCTAATGGCGGATAGAACAAAGGAATGAATCTTTAATATGCGCATCACTTTTTAGCAGAATCATGCTGATATGGAAAGAAATCAGAAGCCGAACTGAGTAGAGAAGGAACGACTGCTAGAAGAAGGGAACAGCGTCGAAATAGTTTCCTTTCCCTCTCCCTAGCGTGGTTCATTCCCATTCAGAATCGATTGATCTGAAGCAAATAGAATCAGACTGTCTCCTTTAGGATATTGTTTAGACATTTTGAGAATTCGATAGGCATACGTCATTACCGTTGCATTTATCAATCGAAATACAATAAGTCAATAGGGGGTACTCGGTGATTCTCGCCATCTTGATGGTATACTGATAAAATCGTCCTAGTTAAGCCAGGAGTGAGACGAGACGAGAAAATAGTTGAAGATTGATCTTTATCGTCTTTTTTACAATAAGCATGAATCATCCAGATATGCTACGATGATGAAGAATAATTTCATGATTGGTAAGCACATCAAGAGATATGAGAAGACCGTTGTGAGCGTGGGACCTAAGGTGAGTGAATTAGCAGAGTTTGAAGAACAAAATGTGGCGTAATCTGGAACCTTCAAGTGGATACTTTTGATGATTCATTACTAGCTCATAACCTAACACAGATTTCCCAAAACATGCTAGCATGACGAAACTGAAAGTAACTCACTGGGCCGGTTCACAACCCCTAGTCAACTTCTACTAGAGAATGTGCCAATGGCGAGAAATCGTTCACAAAAACTGGCCAAAACTCAGTCATTTTGCATGGCTTACGCGCTTACCCTGAACATTCTTCTAAGATTAGCGGCCTGTCGATGCACTGTCAGGTTGGAGAAGCAATTCTTATATATCAATGCGTTGACGTGTTACTTGCATCTGGAAATAGTTGTTTTGAATTGATTTTATTGTAAATGCATTTACCTTTGTCGGTTGTGTGCATTTGATGGTTAGTGTCGGGAAGTGGTGATCCGAATGAGTTGAAGTAGGCAACTGAAAAGTAAATCCTTTCTTCAATGTGAACGTGTGGCAATTTAAAACGCGTTCTCTGTAAGAACGCAAGTGAAAGTGTACAACTCCGGCAGAAATGTCACCCAGAGCTCATATTTGGTGTACATGACCCTTAGGGGGGCCTATGAACTTTTTTTGAACTTTTGACCCAAAAAGTTGATCTTTGATCTTTGAAAAAATTTTCGATTTGGGCTTCGAGTGAGGGCTCATTAGAAAGAGGGTAAAAAGTTATGTAAAATGCCAAATTTTTGTGGCGTTTCATACACTTTGAGGAAAGTTACAGCTCAAAAAGTGACAAAAATTCTCATTTTTGGCACATTTTGGCCCGGCAAGTCATGAAGCTGTCATTTGTAACCTCCAGTTTTCATGGATTTTCTGCGAAATTTGTCTAGAAAAAAGAAAAACTTTTTATCGAGGCATATTTTCACGGCCAATTTACCGAAATCTTCACTCAACCGTGGCTCATTCATCATTTTAGATAAGGGGGGACCCTTATGTGAAAAATGAGTTTGGGGTCATTTCGAAGAAACTTCAAATATCTTACCCTACTATCACTAGGGCTCCCCAGCAGACATTTTTAGCAAGTTTTACCTACCTTAACCTACAGTAATCCAGATTTACAGTTTTAGCGAGGTCGGCTACAAACCAATGTTACGGTTGATTACGGTAGGTTACGGTAGGTTAGAATTGTCAAAAATGTCTTCTGGGGCACTCTAGTGAAATAAGAATGCGATATTTGAAGTTTCTCCGACTTGACCCACACACTCATTTTTCACATAAGGGCCTTATGTGATTTTTTAGTTGAGTGATGTTTTGGGTAATTTGGCCGTGAAAATAAGCCCAGATGAAAAGTTTATCTTTTTCTACACAAATTTCGCAGAAAATACGTGAAAACTGGAGGTTACAAATGACAGCTTCATGACTTGCCGGGCCAAAATGTGCCAAAAATGAGATTTTTTTGTCACTTTTTGAGCTGTAACTTTCCTCAAAGTGGATGAAACGCCACAAAAATTTGGCATTTTATATAACTTTTTACCCTTTTTCGAATGAGTCCTCACTCGATGCCCAAATCGAAAAATTTTTCAAAGATCAAAGATCAACTTTTTGGGTCAAAAGTTCAAAAAAAGTTCATAGGCCCCCCTAAGGGTCATGTACACCAAATATGAGTTCTGGGTGACATTTCTGCCGGAGTTGTACACTTTCATGCCCCTTTCACGACGTTCTTACAGAGAACGCGTTTTAATCAATGAACTACAGCGAATACGTGTAATTGTAAACGAAAACGATAGGAATTCCAATGGAAAAGATAGCAGTGAACGAGGGATGGTCAGAGAGAGGGAGAGAAAGAGAGAGAGTGAATGCCAGTTGGAAGAAGAGTGGCGAAATAGGAACGTTTTCGCTTCCTCCCTCGCCGTATTGCAGGCAAACCGAACGATTACGTGAATTGAGGAGAGGTTATTTTACTCCATTTCGAAACATCTCTCGTAGTGAAGCAAGACAGTGCATGGATTGCCGAAACCGAATCCATTTCAGTAAAGAAGAAAATGATCAGCTGTCGTTTTATTGGTGGTGATTCATTTGGAATTGTGTAAAAAAAAACAAATCGGATCTTGATGTGAACGCACTCCATTACAGATCATTTATCAAAACATAATTCGGACAATTTAATCAATATCATCCGGCAGTTGAATTCATTGTCATTCCAGGAGTGTGCTTCTGAAATCATCGCTTTATTGGATTGTGCCAATCATGCTTCTAGATTGCTGATAAAATATGGATAAACCAAATCCCTCACCCTAGTTATTCTGGAAATGAAAGTCGCATCAGTGTCGACAAAGGTCTTTATATAGTAGTCATTGAAGGAGTTCTTCATCTTAGTTTCTGGAAGTAATCTCAACATTCGAATATTTTACTAATTTCATCACCGCCATACCTTCCTTGTAGTCATCACATATTTAATAGCTGAGTCGAAAAGGGGTCGAATGAGCTGGAGTAGGCAACTGGAAAGCAATGTCGATAAATCGATCGAAAAAGGGCAATGAAGAAAACGAAACGAAAGAGGAAAGAAACACAGAACAGGAATGTCAGTTTGGAGAGAAGAGAGAGGGAATCGAAACGATTTTCTCGTTTTCTCTTTTCCGTGAGTTAGGCACTGCGAAAGTGTACACAGAGGGAGGAGGAGGAGAAGAAGGAAATGAGAGGGAGAGAAAGCGGATGATCGGATTGTAGTAGATAGAGTTTGAAACGTATCGCAACCCGCGACGTCGGGTACGCTGGAACATAGGACGGAATCTAGAGAAAAGAGGGATAAAGCGCAATAGGTTTCATTCCACCCCGCGCAATCCGAGGCGCACGGTGCAAAATGAGTGCTTAAAAATAACTTCAAATGATTGCGATTTCCTCGAAGGGGTGATCTACATCGTAGGATTATTCCAAAATTTGCGTTAACCACTCATTCGAAAGAGCTCGTCGAACTTAACAACATATCTGAGAATTAGATGCCGCTTTGCCTACACTTTTGAGTTATGCGGCCTCAAGTGTAGCACCGTTTAAAAGCAACTTTTTGACTTCTGGTTTGTTCTGATCGATAGAACTGTGAAAAAGAGCGGGGGTCATACTTAGAACAATTTTCCCTAAAACGTACCAAAAGCGAGATAATCGCGCTCAAAGTTGGAAATCCATGGAAACGACCCGGTGCATGGAGCTCCAGAATGATCCCAGCCCTTTGGGACTTTGGGGGCTGCTAGGGCATGGTTAGATGTGCCCAAATCCGGTGCAAAGTTATTTTGCCATTTTCGCTCCATTCCCATGTTCAGCTCGATTCTCTCGTGACAGGCGTGATATTTTCATTCTCAATTATCCTGGGTCTCATTCTTCACTCCCTCCTTCTCCTCCTTAGTCGGGTCCGAATTAACCGCCCCGTATTGCAAACAGTAGAAGGAGGAACAGACGGATCTCCCATGAATCGTCTTCATCATTTGCAATCGGGATGAACTTACAGAATTATCATACTTGAATGATTGAACTGCAACGTTTATCGATGGTTGGGTGGTAGAGGTATTATACAATCTGCGTTTACATGTAAGCATACAACGTTCTATGACCAAAAGTATAAGTTGATTCTGCAAATTAAAATTCAGTGTGTTGTCTTCAAAATTATGCAAGATCGAATGAAAGGACAATACAGCGATCGGAAAAATGTGTGCAATGGCTTAAATCCGTTTTAAAATGGTTGAAATCATATGGGGAGTGGGTTAATGAAAATGATGAAGCCGAAATGATTCAATGATTTCTCTACAACTTCCTGTACTATGTTTGTAATTCGGTCAAATGCAGGGTAATGGTTGTAATCAAGGAGCAATGCACTACCAAATGATAGGTGGTTGGGCAGAAGACAAATCGAACTTTTAAGATTCAAAGATTCCTGTTCTCCTTGTAAATCCTCGCCATCGCCTCTCTGTACTTCATGCGAAGGGCGGGACGCTTGGACTGCAATGCCTCGACTGAACTCATTGATTGCTCAGGTGAGGACGTTTAGGAACATCGAAAACGTTTTTTGGGGGTATTTTGGTGCATGTTTCAGAAGATTTGGTAACTTTTTTCGAGGTTCTTAAACGCGAATTCCACAACGTTCCATCCATCATTCTTTCCCGCTTTTCTATTTATTCACAAATTCGAATGTGTTCCATAAACTGCTGAAATAGCATGAATCTGGCTGCGCATTGATCCTTGCTCTTCTTCATCTCAACTCAAATACAATTAAATATTCTTCAGCAATTTTTTATATCTAATTTTAGTGATGAAGTTTCAACATATTTACGGTTGAATGTTATAAATACCTTGGTTATCGTGTCCTTTTCCGTATGGCATAATGCATGATAGATATTGGCTTGTTTAAGATGTAAGTTATTAATCAGACGAACCTTGAGAGTGGGCGTCAGCAGACCATTATCAATCGTGAAGGGCACCGGCTCGAGGATGACTCTCTTGACCTGCGAATTAAGTTTTCTAGCTAAACTTATAGTTTTTTTAGAAAGGATTCAAGTACAAGAGTCTGCGGCTTATCTTTATGCCAAAAGACAACTTCAGTCAAACTGAAACATCCTAATCTGGATGGAATGCATCCTTATTCCTACAGCTTGGCTCTGATATGGGAAACTTTAATGAAATACGAACCATCTCGATCGAGTTCAGTCGATTCGCCTTGCCGCAGGCAGCAAGCTGCATCAGGACATAGTCGGCTGTCTGGAAAGAGGAATTTGAGAAGGAGAAATCGCGCTGTTTCGGTAAAAGGGGCGAAGCCTATATTGGGCAAGTAGTCGAATGGAAGAGGGAGAAATTGCACAACTTCGGTGAAAGGGGAGGGACCAATGAAATTCTCAGCAGTGTCAGTGTATGAATGAAAGCTACGCTGCTTCGACGAAAGGGGCGGGGCCTAGCTTCTAAAGACCAAGGATCAATTGCTCACCTCCGGATCCGCACAGATCTCATCCATCGTTCTTCCATTCTTGCCGTTCGTCTTCTCGTCCCATCGTCCAATGACGTCCGGGTCAGGAACGACCACGGCGATTAGCCACCTGATCAAAGTTTGATTTTTTTTTCTGAGATGGCTCGATGTCATTGATGCAAGTTACAAATGCAAGTGATGAAAGCACTCTGAAACATACACAACCGAGGTACATTTTTAAGGCGATTGCAGCTGATCTCCTCACCTCTCAACTTAATGCATCAGCTAAGTTGAATCAGCTTTGACTTTTGTTCTGTGAAAGTTGATCTCTTCCTCACCTCTCCAAACTGTCTCCGTCCACGTAGACTTGCTGCACAGTATCAACTCGCGTGTACATGGCCTCGATCTTCTCGGGAGCCACGTACTCGCCCTGGAAAACTTCGAAGATGATATATCGAAACTAGAGTGTAGTTTCGAGTTGCGATCAAAGATCAAGACTGCTCTAATTGTAAGTCTATGGAGTATCCACCATAGAAATCAAATAGGAGAAAGAGAGTTCAAAGATCAAAGACCAAAGATCAAACCTGTGCCAGCTTGAAGATATGCTTCTTCCTATCGATGATCCTCAGTGTCCCGTCCGGTCGCAGCCAGCCGATATCACCAGTTCGCATGTATCCGGCCTGAGAGTATCGGGACTAGAGTGTAGTTTCTATAGCAGTTAAAATTTGTGCGTAGTGTGGCAATGTTAGTGTTTTGCTTTCGTAATTTTGAGGCTCCTTGTAGTAGCCCTTTGTAACCCCCCACGACAAACCATTCGTGACTAGAGTCTAGTTTCGATATACCGAAATGCTCAAAAGCTCACCTCGTCAAACAATTCTGCCGTTTTCTGGGGTTCCTTGTAGTAGCCCTTGGTGACCGCGGGGCCCTTGAGCAGCACCTGGAATCGAAGTGAATTTGTTGAATTGTAAGTGTTTTTCAACTGATAACCCAGAGACACTAATTTCATAGCTCCTCATCGCTCATAAACGATTCGTGGAACATAATAGACAACAAAGAGAGCAACAAAAATCCAGCATCAAAAAGCAAGCAGCAATAGCTGTTCTCACATTCCGAAGACATGTTTCTCAAACTTTGGCTCTGTTCACAACTCTTCTGCGTTCAACTAACCTCTCCCTTGCCCTCCGCCGCGAAGTAGCCCATCTCTGGCACGTCTTCCAGCTTGATGCTGGTGCAGGCTGCGGGGCCTCCGCAGTGGCCTGACAGAGATCAAAGATCAATGACCGAAAAACATTATAAAAATTCAAAAACCAAGCGCAATTAACTCAATGGCGTTTGCCATATCAAGACTAGACTCTAGGTACAACTAGCGATCAAAGACTAGAAACCGGAGATCAAAGATCAAAGATCAAACCCGATCGCGGGTCGGCCGGCCACGTGACGAACCCGACGGCTAACATCTCTATGCGTCAATACTAGAGCTTAGAGACTCGAGACTAGACTCTAGTTACGACTAGGGATCAAACATCAAAGATCAAAGACAAAAACTAAAGATCAAAGATCAAACCCGAACGCGGATCAGCCGGCCACGTGACGAACCCGACGGCTAACATCTCTATGCGTCAATACTAGAGCTTAGAGACTCGAGACTAGACTCTAGTTACGACTAGGGATCAAACATCAAACATCAAAGACAAAAACTAAAGATCAAAGATCAAACCCGAACGCGGAT
>LS494178.1:34916-76889 GCA_900490845.1 Pristionchus japonicus | reverse complement strand
CGAACGCGGATCAGCCGGCCACGTGACGAACCCGACGGCTAACATCTCTATGCGTCAATACTAGAGCTTAGAGACTCGAGACTAGACTCTAGTTACGACTAGGGATCAAACATCAAACATCAAAGACAAAAACTAAAGATCAAAGATCAAACCCGAACGCGGATCAGCCGGCCACGTGACGAACCCGACGGCTAACATCACTATGCGTCAACACTAGAGCTTAGAAACTCGAGACTAGACTCTAGTTACGACTAGTGATCATAGATCAAACTCCACGCACCCGCTCGCGGGTCGGCCGGCCACGTGACGAACCCGACGGCTGAGCACTCGGTCAGGCCGTAGACTGAAAGATGCAATTCACTAAAATACTTTTGTCCTGGCAAAAAGAAAGGTAAAGGTACTGCCACGTCAAGCGATTTTACAGTCGTACGACAACGCTAGGTTGGACCTGCTGGTAAAGCCAGCTGGCCTGGTAGGCCTGGTAGAGCAGCTGGTCTGGCAAATGAGAGTAAAGTGTTTTGTTTGAAAAATTTCACAATCTACTTTGAGAATTGACGATTTCGCTTTATTGTATCTTCCGTGATTCCCTCGATTTCAAACCTATTGTGAAGCTCAACCCGATCTTCTTTCAGCATTGCTAGTTCAGGTTCAGTGACTGTCAACAGTGAGATTAAAGACCAAAGATCAAACTCACGCTCGGCAAGTCCACAGCCGAAGGAGACACGCATCGTCTGCATGACCTGGAGTGTTAATTTGTTAGCTAATTAGCTAATTAGTTAAATAATTAGTTAATTAGAAAATTTGTTAATTAATTAGTTAATTAGCTAATTAGTGAATTAAACACTCAATTAAACAGCCAATTACCTCATCAGTGATTGGCGCCGAGCCGGTCATGATCAGCTTGACGCGACCGCCCACTGCCGCCTCCAGTTCAAAATTTATCCATAATTATCAGGCTGAGTCCTAAGTCTTACTCGTTTTTTCTCAAAATGGCTGCCAAACCCCTCAATGAAGAGTGGCCTTCATAAGCATAGGGGTATTTTGAAGTTACTTCGTTACATTTTCTACCCACACCCTGGTTTGATCGTGACAGCAATTTCGAGGATGCTGGAAATTGTAAAAGTTAGTCATGTCGCGAGGATCCGAAATGCCCTATTTCGAACTGCCATGCTAAAACGGCTGATCTGATCGAGTCGCTCAGGCACTCATTTTGAAGACCAACCTTTGTGGAATGTGTGTTATGAAAGGTAGAGCGCAGCTCGATATGGCGCTTTCTTTGCATAATATTATTTGCCTGGGATACTGCATTCATCGCCCCTAAACACAATCCAAATACTCTTTCCTGCGAGTTGTGGCAGTATTTTATTTGGACTGTTCTTTTGTCAACAACTCTTGAGAAATTGCTGCATAACTAGTTGCTTTGAAATCGGAGATGCGTGAATTCATGTAGAATGAAAAGTTCATGATACTAGGTATTCGTAGGTCACAGCGTTCTGACCCCCATTGTTTTCTCCAGACAAGGGTGAACAATGGGATTATCTTTTTGAATTTTCCCGCAAAACCGTAATCGAACTGCAAATTGATCTCGGAATTTAAGAGATTTGTGAAACGTAACGCAATTCTTGTGATCGTTTTTGTTAAAAAATGAGAATCGAGATGCGTTTCAAAACTTCTTTAGAATCCTGAGTTTGCAGTTCCGTTAGGTCAACCCTCACCCTTGTCTGTCGGGATAGAACGCTGTGAGGTGTGGCTATGCATTCCTGAAATAAATTGCCTGAGTAGAACAAGCCATTGGAAAAGTTTTGAATTTATTTTAAATTTCAATCCTTTCATTTTTTCGATATATCTCGAGTAGGAATTTGAATGGAAGCGGCAAAAACACATCATTCGAAAGATGATGTTACCTTGTGCTACATGTTTTCGAGAGGCTGGATAGTCTGCAGCATGAAGCGCGAAACAGCGCTTCAATGTTACTGCTCAAAAACGAGCAGGACTTATGACTCAATCCAATACTTGCTCAGGAGTTCCACAAAGTTGGATGAAGCTCTACCGATAAACAAAATTCCGGTGAGTTGAGGTGAGTTTCTCAACACGTTTTTAGAGCTACTACGATTTGAAATGTCAATATCAGTGCGCATTCTCCATAAGAAACATCTCAACAATATTTCTCGTACCCGAATCTTCCCGAACACGCTCTTGTCCCAAATGGAATCGTGCTGGACGAAGCTCTTCATTTGTCTTCTACCACTGTTCTACCCCATAACAGTTCTTTCCTCTTTTCTCACACCATGTTCTCACGCAATAGCATGTACAAGTCATCAACGACTCAAGAAAATTAAACAATTCTCACAAAAAAATGACAATTCTGTAACCAAAGCTTACCCTAATCTTCCCGAACACTATCTTGTCCCATATCGAATCGTGCTGGATGAAGCCCTTGCTGAAGTCGGCCAGTTTCATCTGGAAATATTATTTATGTCATATTTTTGAAACTTTTTTATCGTGATTCGAATAGTTCTCGGTGAGCGTTGAGCTCTGTTTTAGTAGCCTGGACCTTTCTCGATAACCTGGTCAGGCTTTCATCATGGAACCATGCTGCTAAAACAGAGCCCGGTGTGGTAGGTTGTACTTTCTGCCGAGTGAAGGTTAATTGCTCACCCAGACAGCCAATTTGAACAGTGCGCGAGCAACTATGCTCGAGGTGTTGACTTTGGCCTTAATAAGAATTATCGATTTGCTGATCTTTTCTCATCTTGACGGTTTCATTGTGAATGTGCCGGTGTGGTCTTATTCGACGGTTCTCATCAGACCTAGTCTCTTTTTAACAGAGAACGAAACCTGGATGCATTGTGCCCTTTGCCACTTCTAGTAGTTAATAGCGCATGAAATCTTACCATCACTCCGTCGTACATCCTATTAAGCAACCGTGGCACGACGGGGAAAAGGGTGGGACGGAGGGCTTGCATGTCTTCACCCAACTCTGAGAATGAGGTCGATTATTGTTTTCATCCAGTTGATTCCATCACCATATCAGAAATTTCTGGTCTTTGCTGTTCAAATTCTAGTTTTGAAACGCAATCGAATCAAGAACAAAGTTGAGGCTCATTTTATATATGAGGCCGGTTGCCTAAGAATCAATAATGGCCTGGAACAGTGAAATTTCAAAAATGTGCTCAAAGAAGTTCTTGAGGGTGGTGATCATCATGGGCAACTTCATTTTGCACCAACTCGATCGGTGCAGCCGTACTGCAACCATGCTGCAAACACGCTTTAAACCATGTTTTGCTCATAACTTTTATCTCTCAATTATCTCAAAAAACTTCAATTATCTCAAAAACAATTGTTTTTTTACCCACAACCTAGGACATAAAAATGATCCCCAGAACAAGGCGCATCGATTGCTGCTAAATTCAGCTTCCACTTCCGCCTGGTATTCGAAAACGATTTTTGAAATACCATATGCAAATTTTTTATAGATTATGAATTGAACGGTTAAATTGCCCATGAATTTTTCTATATGCCGTTAAATTTTCAAAGCAATTGGTCAACTAGGAAAAAAGTTATGGTAAAAACATGTTTCAAAGCATGGTTGCAGCACGACTGCACCGATCGAGTTGGTGCAAAATGAAGTTGCCCATGATGATCAAGAACCTCTTTGAGCACATTTTTGAAATCAAGAACCTCTTTGAGCACATTTTTGAAATTTCACTGTTCCAACCCTCACGCAAGCTTGATTGATTCTTAGGCAACCAGCCTCATATTTGAACTCACTCAAGATATTCCCTCGGAAGTAACCAATCGATCCTCCGAAGTGCATGATCAGCCAGTGACAACCCTGCTCCATTACATGAGAGAGCGGGAGGAAGGAGAGCAGGACCTGAGGGTAAAGGAAGAATTGAAACACACAGAACATGAGAATGGCAAGTTTTTGCAATGTTCAGTTATTGTTTTTTTTTTCTAGTGGGATTCCACGACACACCAAATCTGAACTACTTAGCATTGCTAAAGTGCAGTTCTGAAGCATATCAGGTATTGACTAGACAAGTTTGAATAAGTCACCTCATCCTTGCCAAAGTATCAAGACACATTACTATTTCCATCCACTAATTAATTAGATAATTAATAAACTACTAATTATCTTAATTATTATCTTAATTATTTTAATTACCTCATCCTTTCCGAAGTACCCCGGCGCGAAGGTCTCGCAAGTGTACTCGAAAGCGACGATGCAAGCCATGAGGACGTTTCTGAAACTTTTGATTTGTACTATTCTTTTTAATATTTTTTTCATCTTTGTCAACTCATTGAGTTCGCAAACCATGAGGAAGATTCTGAGAAATGGTGCATTATATTTCTTGTTCACTCTTCAGTTTCGATCACTAGAATATTAGAGATGGTTTGAGGGTACGTTCATGCTTTGACTAAATTTCTATGATGGAATAGTTGACGATCTTTGACAATTGATCCAGGGATTGAAATACTAATTCAGCTGACCTGTGCGTGAGCATCACTCCCTTGGGTGTTCCTGTCGTGCCGGAGGTGTAGCTGAAAGGATGATCTTTGGTCTTTGATCTTCGACCCAATCAACCTGACCCCATCGTGATCTGATCTTCTATCGCCACGACACGCTTACTCCTATCAATAAGGTCATTTTTCAATTTTTCGTCTATTCCATCGTCTAACGTGCTTTGGCTTTATGTCATCTGTCTAAACTGAGCCTAATTCAATCAATGATGGGGGGTCTCGTAAGGTGGGGGTGGATCGTGGCCAGATCTTTGATCTTTGGCCTGACCCGATCTACCTGACCCCCCCCCTGTGACCTGATCTTTGATCTCTACGTTTTTTGATCTTTGATCTTTGAGTACCTGATTATGTACACATCCTCTTCTTTTGGTCTCATCTCCGGCATGGGGTTCTTCTCTCCCTCGGAGATAATGGAGGAGAAACGGTGGACGGAAATGCCGGCCTAGAACGTGTAATCATTGCACTGGTATCAGTATGTCCCGGAAAGGTGGTCAAAATGCTTCGCAAGTTCGCGCATGTTCTAGTTTGCGCGAGTTTATGGACTAAGATGCGCTGAGGGTTCTTCTCCCCTTGTGAGAGAACGGAAGAGAAGCGGTGAACAGCGACGCCTGCCTGGAACGTGTTATCATTGCACTAGTACCTGTATATCCAGGGAAATTGATCAAAATGCATCGCAAGTTCTAGTTTTCGCGACTAACATGCGCTAAGGGTGCATTTCTCCTTCTGAGAGGATGGAGGAGAAACGGTGAACCGAGATGCCGGCCTAGAACGTGTTAACATTGCTCTGGTATCAGTAAAACCCCGAAAGTTGGTCGAAATGCATCGCAAGTTCTAGTTTTCGCGACTAACATGCGCTAAGGGTGCATTTCTCCTTCTGCGAGGATGGAGGGCTGTGGAACGGGATAGATTATTGATTTTTATTGGTGATCGTTACAAACAGATAAACTGCCATCTACTAACGCTTCTCTGACTACATTATTTATATCATGTTTGTGAAACATAATTGAACCACGCTCAGAAGAAGAAGACAATAGATGTATGTTTCATTCGCCATATTTGTTCGGTCGCCTCCCCTTACACATCGATATGTTTCCAACGTTCTCCCAATAAGCTCACCAAGACCCTCCAGGATAGCCAGGACGTACATTTCGGTAGACCTAACCTTTCTCCCCCTCTCCACCAACTCCTCCGTCGCTTCATCTTCCATGATCACGACGATGTGCTTGAGGGTGGGCATGCGACGAGCGATCTCGATCAGTTTCGAAGTCTTGTCGCCATTATCGACGACGACTACCCTGAAAATAGTATGGATACGGTATCTGATGATCACTCTAAAGAAGTAAAAGATGCAAAATTGAGTCCCGAAATGATCCGGCAATCTCAGATATGTTTCATGCGTTCCATTAACTGCGCGACTCATTCAAGTGATCACTAACCCAAGAAGCATCTTTCCAACAAAACAAAATGTAAAATTTTCGCTGGGTTCATTGGTACCAACAAGTATCATACTGCGCCAGAATGGGCAAGTTTTCATCATCCCAATTCGAACCATGGACTTACTGTATATCGCATTGGTTGATAATGAACTCCGCCGTATCCGCTCCGAGTGTGTCGTAGAGAGGAACTGTTGCCAGGGATTGAGAGATCGCACCAAGAGCGGAGATGAACCACCTGAAAGATCAAAGATCAAAAATCAGAATTACGGCTTTAGTGCGACAGAGGACACAAGGTGAAACGGAAAAGAACAGAGATGAAAGATCAGAAATCAACGAACCCTGAACAGTTCTTGGAGTAGATGCCGAGGTTGGATGCGTTGCCTGAATTAAGGTTATTAATTATGCTAATTAAGTAGATCAAAGATCAAACTGCAAACCCGGCTTGACGCCCAGCTTGCTCACGAGAGCGGAGCCGAATGAGCGAGCTTTGCGGTGGATCTGAGTGATTTATCGATTTTAGATTATCTCAGAACTCAATGCTTAAGGAAAGATGCAGAACATGTCCAGCCATGTTCAGGAAGATTCTTCTTTTCTATTACCAAAAATTTTTGTCTATACTTCTGCAATCTGTCTCCAATATTGGACAGTGTGGCATGGCAGATTGCAATAGGTGAGATGAACACGGAAAGATCAAAGATCATCTCCTCACCGTGGCGTAATCCTCGAACTCATACGGTCCGTCGTTTTTCCTCTCTCCGAGACAGTCCTTGGCCGCGTGCACCTGATATGGTGAAGGGGTGGTGTAAAAAGAGGGCGACGATTACAAATAGTCGCCGTGTCGAAATTTGAACAGGCAACGTTTCCGAGCGCTTCGTGGTTTAAGTTAAGTTTTAAGTTAAGTTTTAAGCAAAGGTGATCCACGTTCAGCGATTTCCAATATGTTTCGCAAGTCTTTGAAAATACTTTAGTTTTCGAACTAATAAGTGTATACTCGTCGTAAGTGTGCCATAAAATCAAAATTTTTAAATCCCTGATATATCTTATTGTCGCCATTCGACTATGTTCCTGTCAACTGCATTGAACGGTTTCTCTTCGATGGATTTAGTATGAAAATATGATCCAAAAACCTTTGCTGATCGCGTGAACACATCGTAGAGAGTCTTCACGTCTCCGTGAGGGTATTTCTGGAATCAAAGAAGAATTCTAACTACAGTTTCCATTTCATAAGTGAGTTGTGGGTCATGCTAAATACCTAATAAAGGCACTAAATAGCCACCTCGTAGTACCGTAAGCATGCTCCACATTAGACATAGAATTCAATTACAGCATGAATATTCAGAACAAAGATCAACAATTACCTCATAGTACATTCCATCTTTCTCGTCCACATAGCCGCAGCGGAACACGTTGTTTTCGCCCTGGAACGGTTGGTTTGGGAGTGATCAAAGATCAAAATGAGGAGATTAGAGAGATCAAAGATCAACAATAGGAGGTTTGAGAGATTAAAGGTGACAAACCCTTACCTTGACTCGAATTGCCTGCTTGTCAAGGGAGAGGTGGTCGGCGACCTAGAAACATGATCTGATTCTTTTAGCGACGTATAAAATGTTCTAGCATCAGTTCACACGT
This sequence comes from Pristionchus japonicus, assembly GCA_900490845.1. Lineage (NCBI taxonomy): Eukaryota > Metazoa > Nematoda > Chromadorea > Rhabditida > Neodiplogasteridae > Pristionchus > Pristionchus japonicus. Next base: position 69,300 of record LS494178.1, on the reverse strand, counting down.
TTTCAATTGAGGTAAAAATTTGTTTTATTTTCGATTTGAGTAAAAAATGCTCCATCTTCACAGTAATCAAAAAAGGCACACTTCCGGAGAACTAGATAATTACCCAAACCTTACCCTGGTTCTGTACGCGGACTTGCCCCTGCATAGCGATAGAAAACCAGCCAGGAATTTCCGTTTCATTTCGCGCAAAGCGAAACTCTTTGCCCAGATTACCTGTTTTATACTGTTCGCTAGATGCAAACGGGCAGGGAGCGAAGAAAAGGAGCAAAAATGAACAAAAATGATGATTAATCTCAATCGCAATTGGAGAAGACAGTTCATCCGCCCGTCTAAATAAAACTGAAATGTTTTACTGCCCATATACTGCTCGGCGAGAATTATACGGTACTTCTGGTTATGGTTCTTAGGGTTACGGGACTCTTCATTTTGTAACCCTTTTTCACTTGGCAAGCTGTCTTTGGTCGGTCAGTTCTAGTAACAAAATGACTCGTACTGGTTTAATACTGTCCGCTTGATGCAAACGTACAGGGGGAGGCGAAAGACGAAGTGGATGCGTCATCCCAATCGCAAAAGACAGTGGAACCACCCGCCCAAAGAAAACAAAAATGTGCGCCGGGCGGTTTTGCGTGGGATGTCTGTCCACTATTGAAAAGTCGTACCTAGTGAGTGCATTCGAAATGGTCACAGTCAGCATTGTGAAGGTTGTATGATGTATTCAAATACTGATATTTGTGAAATAGGGGGGAGGAAATGTACGGCTCACCCTTGTCCTGTAAGCAGTCTTGCCCCTGCACAGCCACAGAAAACCATCGAGTAGCCAGTAGAGCCAATTGAAAGGGAAGCCGTAGAACATTCTACAAATGATCATCAAATAATTTGTTTTTAGCAGTGCAAGTAATCATTGAAAACACGCAAACGAGAACTGGAGAAAAATGTGTGATGCATGTTCTACACGTTAGAAATGAGTGAACGAGTGCAGTAGCAAAGAATGAGAAGCCGCGGAACATGCTAATCAGTATGATTATGCTTTTCTCGAGATAAAACGAGCATAAATAATCGAAAAGTTTTTTTGTACATTATTGCATCCGAAAAAATCAACGATGCCGCGAAAGAAAGAGCTGAAGAATAAGTTGCGAAACATATCCGAACAAGCGCAAGCTCAAGAAAAAGAAAAATGGAAAACTGACGCCAATTTTAATTTTCCACTTCTGAATCAGCTCCTTACAAAGTGGAGAAATTTCTTCCTTTTTCGTACGCTATCTTTCTCGAAGTGATGAGTAATAAGGCAAACACGCGCACTTCTCCAAATTTTCCCAACTGTGTTTATCACTTGCAAATCTTCCGAGCAAACGAGCAAATCAACCGGAAAAATTTTTTCGCACCGTTTGCTGCAGTAAATATCTGCACTGATTGATCGGTGATTTTCAATCTGCAATTATTCTTAGGCGATTTACAATCTGCAATTATTCTTAGGCGATTTACAATCACTTACGCCAACAAATGATCGCACGATAATACAATGCGCGTACATGTAGTTTGCAAAATTGAACTGAGTCTCAATCGCTTAATTAGGCAGAGAAGTGAGTGAGCGTTGATCTACGTGATAGAATGCCCAACTTGCTTGATGCACCGATGTATGATCCATTTGTGATTTTGTGCGTTAATTTGTTACCGCATGATATCAGCTGTTTTGACGCACCCAGCGGATCTTCTCATATACTGTCACGTGTTTGTGGAGAGGATAGATCAGCAAAATAACGAATAGACCACCTTTCCAATCTACTCTACGGCGCCCGAAACGACGAATTTGAAAGAAAGAGCACGGCTCTCAAGGCAAGTAAATGCACCCTAGAATAGAGGGGTTATCACAAGTACCGATCTACCTACAAAGCGGGTTATTTACGCGGAAATGTTGTTGTATACAACGTCTCTTTAGATAGTACGTGCGAGTTCACATTGCACTCCCATTATTATTGTAGAAGATCATCTCGAGCAAAAATTAACCAAACTGCGATTCGGAAGTTGAAGTAGAGGCAGTGAAACGTATCTCAACAAGCAACACTGGATGATTTAAAAAAGACGATTATCCAGAGGTTCGTAACTGTGAGTGAACTCATTTAGCGAAGATGAAAAATAAAAGCAATAACTTAGAGTTGACTCAGTTTAGCGGCAGACATATTCGGAATAAGAATACGTGCTGCAAAGATCACATAAATGAACACGGCGCAAATTACTTGCACTGGGGTTATCACGAATTTTGATCTACCTTCACCAATTGTTTGTACAAAAGAGCAGAGCTAGCTCGTCGTGATAGTATGCTGAGTACGGAACAAGATTGGATGATAACCTAATGAGGGCGAGAGGCAAGAGTTATGTTGTAGATGGAATATGCTAATGGTTCGCATTCGACGGTTCTCATCCGACCTGGTACTGCTACAGATGGTCGTACAAAAAATAACGATGCGAGATTCTTGTATTTTTTCGATGAGGTGCCCTAAGTGTAACCAGCTGCTCTACAAAAGAAATGAGTGAAGTGGAATTTGTGAAGCGTACTTTAAAAGCAAATAGTAAGGTCCATTATTCTGGAAAAAAACTATTCGCTGTTCTTAAAAACGCCGCTATTCGTGACCTCTATGACATAAAGATATAAAAATCAAACAATATCAACGCGTCACAATTCTGATTCTGATTCCTGATTTTGCAATGGTCCAAAATATTTCCCACGGTGTCTAAGGCAAGCATTCAATTCTTTTTTTGCAGTAATCGTATAATCAAAAAAATAATTTAGATTTCAAGATGCTCAATCTGGAACCCCTCGCGGCGCACATAAATGAGCACAGAGCGCGCTAATTTCTTGCAGAATTATCGCGAGGTTCGATCACCCCAATGGGCTTGTTTTTGCGCAGATCTAACTATTCTGTCTCGTTCGTTCTCGCTCTTCCCATTCCTTCCCTAGTCTCTCACTCTATCTAGCCTGTGAGGGAACAGAAGAGTCGACCAAGACCATTAGCGGGTGTTCCCTCTCCCGCTTCGCTCGATAACATCGAACACTCATTCGCAAGTGAGAGAAGCGAGAAATCAGACGAAAGCAAGAGAGAGTTGTGCAGCATTACTTACTCTACTCGATTCATGTCTATCTCGCCTGCGGGAAGGTGAAAGAACAGGAGCTCTCTCACTTTCGCTCTATCTCACACTCTGCCTGACTGTGAGCTACTGCTTTCGAATTGGGTGTATCTTTTACTGCCATCTCAGATTGACAGTTGAGATTCCGCGGGGGGGGGGGTGTTCCCTAGTCTCTTTCCTCTGCACACTCTTTCGCTACTCTAACGAGTACGATGAATGCCGACTTGTATTCCCGACTCTACTTCTCACTGTATTACAGAGGCTCTCGATTTTGCGCAGTATTTCGAAACTCTGACCGAGGAGATAGCCAACAACTCTAAAATACAAGGTTGAAGCGACCCTCACCTCTGGAGATTGTATCTGGAGGAGAGAAAGGGAGAGATTGCGCTACTCATTTTACACACTCTCTCGCCTCTCTGACCGGTGAGCGAGTGTGAGCAATGAAGAAACGGAGACTCTAATGTACAGAAAGAGAAGGAACGGGAACAAAGATCGCTGTGAAAGTAATTGGAGGTTACCTATGCAAATGTGGCGGGAATGCTAAGCAGAACGGTAAGGGAAATACATCTCTTGGTTTCCGTAGAAACCAGACGGGTAATGGCGAGAAAATGGCTGACTGATAAACAATTGCTAGCATACGATTTCTGACGATAAACGATAGACGATTCACTAATAAAAAATAGGCTTCCCGAAATTCGACATCAACATTGGAATTCAGAATTAGAGTGCGGAAAAATCAAAATTGGAAGGGAAAGAAAAAGTAGGTTTATTCTCGACGCACGAAAGAGCGAGCTAGAAAACAACTGGCCGCTGATATGTTTGAATAATGATAATGAAAACTTTTCGCATACACTAACAAGCAAGGTCTCTCACTTCTCTACACATTTATGATGGCTCTGAGGAAATGTGTGCAGTAACGGAATGAAGAAAATTCGAATTCGTTCGGAGCAGAAAGATGAGATAACCACTGATAATTGGGAGCTAGGAAAACAACTGACCACTGATATATCGCGGTAGTGATGATAACAACATCTATCATGCGCTAACTTGTTTTCACCGAATGCCAGCAATATTCCCATGTCATTCGTGCGCATAAACAGTTTGCAATCGTCTAATTCTCTCGATTTTCCATGATCTCTTGTTTCTCAGATCGACAAATCTGTTCAATTGCTACAAACATCATACGAAAACATTTTATTCAAGTCACAAACGAGGAAAACTGAGCAATATCTGTAGGAAATAGCAACCGGTGAGATTTCTTGTGTGAATTTCTGAGGCGTACAATGAACTTGGATGCAACGTGTCAATTAGATGGGGCTACAGAGTCTGGCTGTGAAATGGCACCTCGGTTTCTCGATTTAAGTGAGAACTACCTCTCAAATAGAAAGAAAACAACACATCATAGAACAACTTGAGATGTAGGGTAATGTGATGATACCCTATGAAGGTTAGAACTGTCAAAACACTTTTTCGCATCGGGATTCATAGAAAACTTCACCCATCGCTTTCGGGTTTTGACAGTGGTAAACTTTGAGCAAAATAGGGAATATCAATTAGAAGGCTTCCTTAGGAAGGATAAGAAGGGAACGATAAAGATATGGTTAAGAAAAAGAACCAGACGAAGCATAAAAAACGAGGAAATGAGCAGACGGTTGATTGAATACCCTTAGTGGCATTGTAAAGGAGAAATCATGGCTTGAAAATCAGATATTGGCTTATAGCTAGGGATCTCTTCTAGCTTTGCAAGGCTGATTTAGAGAGGGGTGGAGGGTTAGGGTTACAAGTTGAGGAGATCACGCTTCACAGAGTGGGATTCGCCTTGTATACTGCAGCCATGGCATCGACGTACTTGAGTCGCAGCTGTGGCCGCTTTGCCTGGAAATGTATACTTTTAGTATATGTAAATCTTCTTTGTGCGATTTCAAAACGAAAAAGGCAGAAAAATCAACGTTCCAAGTCTCTCTTCCCTCTTGTACGATGTATGAAGCATAACTGCCACTTTGCGCAAACAGAAAATATTCTGGTACATCAGTATTCTTCCCACCTTGAGCGTAGGCGTCAACAGGCCGTTCTCGACGGTGAACGGATTTCTCACATATCATACTATTACACGTACTATGTCATACTACGTCATAGGAAGCTAGTAGGCCATCCCAGGTAAGCAAAAGACAAGAAGAAGCAAAGAAATCACCTTCACCGTGCGAATTATATTGGCCAAGCCTATTATGTGGCTCAGAAGAAATTACATTTTCGAAAATTTTTCACCTTCAACGTGGGCGTCAACAGGCCGTTCTCCACAGTGAACGGGTCCGCCTCGAGGATGACCTTCTTGACCTGGGAAAGAAGGTATTAGACAATATTCCATCATTGTTGTATTCATCTCTTAATGAAGCCCTTTTAATTTTTTTTCTCGGACGAACCGGAGGAATATCGAAATACCTCTGTCGCATATACCTCTGTCCTCTCTAATTTCGCACGCGAAACATACTTGCTCAACCACTTGCAATCCAGAATCGGACGCATTGCTTTGCGATTCTTTTCAGGTAGCGCCGGTTCGAGAACAGACACGAGTTCCGTATTCAAATATCCCCCATTACGAACCTGCTCGATCGAGTTCAGCTTGTTCTCCTTGCCGATCTTGACGAGGGTGGACAGGACGAAGTCGGCGGCCTGCGAATAGATAATTAATTAGTTAATTAATTAATTGTTAAAATACATATGAAATTAGTTAATTAACGAAGTCGGCGGCCTGTGGCCTGATTTAATAAACATCGAAATTGCTTAGTTTCAAATTTCCACAAAGTGCTGAGACGATCAACACCAAAACTTCTAGATTTTTTCATAGGGAGTGCGAAGCTTAGACGGAATCACTGCACTTTCACTGCTAGCTCAACGCGGAATGATCCGACGGTTGTAAGTTTCAAGCGTTCCTCTTCTGCTCGCAATATTTTAGCCGAGTTGATCAATTCATCATGTCTTTACAAACAGTTTTTAGTAGAGAGCGAAGATCAAAGGCTAAAGTTCAAAGATCACTCCTTACCTTCTCATCCCTGCAGATCTCCTCGATACTCCTCTTCTTTCCGTTCTCCCTCTCGTCCCACTCCTCCAGGACTGCGGTCTCGGGAACGACCACGGCGATCAGCCATCTGGAAGGAATGTGCGCATTAAAGTTCTCCTCCACATCTGACCCAAACAATTCATATTTGAATTCCCGCCTACGTATACAAGTTGATTGTACCACCTGAGCCGAGATACAAAAGTTTAATTTCAAGTGCACTGAAATTCAAGGGGTTTTGGAAGTGTTGTCGAAGGATATTGCGCAGAAATAGGTTTCATTATCCATTTATCTCTATGGAAAGCAATTTCTAAACAGTATCGAGCATGCTGCCGTTTTGAAAAATACCATTTTTGCTCGCATCAAGATCTAATTGACTCATTACTTTTCCAAACGGCATTCGTCTACGTAAACCTGTTCAGCCTAGACTAATGGATCAAAGATCAAAGACCAAAGATCAAAGACCACACCTCTCCAGACTGTCTCCATCGACGTAAACCTGCTGCACGGGGTGGGCGCGCGTGTAGATCTGCTCAATCTTCTCGGGTGCGACGTATTCGCCCTGGAAAAAGTCGGTTATCGAAACTAGAGTGTAGTCTCGAATGTAGGTGAGAGGTCGAATTAGCCCCCATATTCGCCTTAAAATTGAAACTAGAGTGTAGTAACGATGCGAGGTCAAACATCGAAGATCAATGATCAAATCAAAATACAAACTACATCGATCAAACTCTACTAACCTGAGCCAGCTTGAAGATGTGCTTCTTTCTGTCGATGATCTTCAGACTACCGTTCTCGCGGATGCAACCAATGTCACCAGTGTGCAGGAAACCTTCCTGAAATGAAAGATTGAACTATTGAGACTAGAGTGTAGTTTCGATTTGGCGTTTAGAGACGGAAAACGATTAAAGACCAAACCTCATCGAATAGCTCCGCAGTCTTCTCCTCATCCTTGTTTTTTAAACCTCATACTACATGACCAAGGGCCAAACCGACTAGCGCATTATCGTGGCTAGAGTCTAGTTACGAGTTCACCTCATCGAACAACTCCGCAGTCTTCTCCTCGTCCTTGTTGACCTTGCTACTAAGAAACACCAAGAAAAGAGTCAACCCACAAAGAGCAACAAATCGAGAATAGAGTCTAGTTTCGATAGCACCGATCTCTCACCTCATCAAACAACTCCGCAGTCTTCTCCTCGTCCTTGTGCACTTTCTTTCTAAGGTAAACTAAGGAAAGCGTCAACCCAATAAGAGCGCCCAGTCGTAACTAGAGTGTAGTTTCGAATTTACCTCATCGAACAACTCTGCAGTCTTCTTCTCGTCCTTGTAGTAACCCTTTGCTAACTAAGGAAACACCCAGGGATATCACGTGGCCAAGGGCCAACCCGACTAGTGACCAGTCGTAACTATAGTCTAGTTGCGAGTTTACCTCATCGAACAACTCCGCAGTCTTCTCCTCGTCCTTGTAATACCCCTTTGTGACGCGAAAGATACCACATTGTTTACGGGCCAAACCCACTAGCGACCAATCGTGACTAGAGTGTAGTTTCGAGTTTACCTCATCGAACAACTCCGCAGTCTTCTCCTCGTCCTTGTAGTAGCCTTTGGTGACGGAGGGACCTCTGATGCAGACCTGAAGAATTGTCGTTGTTGATGGAAAAAGAAATTGAGAGTTACTGAATTTCATCCCGTCAATCATTCGCTGACGCCACCACTATAAAAACAAATCAAGGCGAACTTAAAAATCGTAAATATCATTACCCTTGCAATAAACATGGGGGAAACCCCTCATGCAGACCTGAGACCATATTTTATTGCACCAGATGCGTGGAAAGGACTGGTGGTTAGACCTTCCGAGTGCCTATGTCGAATGCGTGAAACACAATTGAGAGAAACCCGCGCAATCTTCATTATGTTTTCAATTATGGAAATGCGTAAATGACGCCCAGCAAACAGGATAAGTGCTCTAAAATTAGCAACTTTTAAAATACAATCGTATGGTTTTTAAAAATCAATTGACTTTTCATAACGGTGCTTGCCTCTCTCACCTCTCCCTTGCCCTCAGCCGCAAAGTAATTCTGCTACGATCTATGTTTCTATCATTTACTGTGTTTTCTTTTTTCACGCTTTTTCATCATGGCGTTAGGTCAATAATCTATGAGCCTGTTCCAGACTACTAGTGTGTCTACTAGTGTGTCTTTTTTTTAAAGTTTACCTCTCCCTTGCCCTCAGCCGCAAAGTAGTTGAGCTCGGGCACATCAGCCAGCTTGATCACAGCGCACGGTGCCGGGCCTCCGCAGTGGCCTGATAGATCAGAGATCAGACTACAAAGATCAAAGATCAAAGGCAAGGATCATAGATCAAGATAGAGATCAAAGATCAAACTCCACTCACCTCCCTCTGCGTCTCCAGGCCACGTGGCAACTGCGAGTGCTGTGGCTTCAGTCTGGCCGTAAGCTGGAAAGGTCAAAAATCAGTCTATAGAGATCAAAGATCAAACTGTAAAGTTCAGAGATCAAAGATCAACAACGAACCCTCGATGATGGTGCAACCGAAGGCGATGCGGCACGTCTCGAGGACCTGGGATTGAGTTATTGATGAGAATTTCCAAGACAATGATAACTCTAACGACAAGAAAATGGATCTTTCGGTGAGCTGGTACTTCACGATCTATTTTTTGCGCAAAGTTGTTTATCGTTCCGCGAGTTTGGCACGTTCGCCGCACGGAATAGTTTTTCGGAACACGAATTACTTGCGGATCATTTTAATAGCGTTACCTTATCAGAAATCGGAGCCGATCCAGTAGCCATGATCTTCAGGCGGCCGCCCATTGCGTGCTGAAAATTGAAATTGATCTCTGATCTCCAATCGAGACTACACTCTAGTTTCGATATGCGCTCTAGTTCTAAATGGTAGTGATCTCCAGGCGACCGCCCATTGCGTGCTGTAATGAGAGAAGTTTAACAGTTGATCTCTGATCTCCAATCGAGACTACACTCTAGTTTCGATATGCGCTCTAGTTCTAAGTGACCATGATCTTCAGACGGCCGCCCATTGCGTGCTAGAATCATACGGATAATTCTAATCTTATTTCTCGATTTTTCGTTCAAACTGGCATGCTGGTAATCAAAGTTTGTCTCATCTAAGCGTTCACATGGAAACCGAGAAGCATAACCGAACCATATTTAGTGATGGATATTACAAGACAAAGGGGCTGTTAGACAAAGGGGCTCTACTGCTTGCCCTCTATTTTCCGAAACAATGGTGTTCTTCGATCTGTACCTGAATCTTGCCGAACACCAGCTTGTCAAAGATGGTGCAATTCGTAATTTTCGCTCAGTTTGTCCCATCTAACCGTAGAATCAATGGTATGAACAAGGATTCTCCTTGAATATATTTTCAAAAGATTTAAGATTTCTACCTGAATCTTCCCGAACACGAGTTTATCCCAGATGGGGCTATTTGTAATTTTCGCTCTTATTTGAGCTCTAACTTCTAAGCACTAATCGTTTTATTGTCACGACAATACTAAGCGACTCTGTTCTTTTTACCTGAATCTTTCCGAACACCAGCTTATCCCAGATGATGCTCGCTCTTATTTCAGCTCTAAGCCATTCTCTAATCGTTTAGCGTCACGCCAACTCTTAACGTATCTGCTTTTTACCTGGATCTTTCCGAACACGAGTTTATCCCAGATGGTGCTGCTAGTGATGACGCCCTTCTGGGACGACTTCTCACTATGGACAGGCTAATACGCGCGGAATAATCGGCGCAAAGGAATCCAACTATCGAGGTCTGGTCAAAAGTAATACCATAAGAACCACTAAAATGATTAATCTCTAAATCGATTACCTGGATCTTTCCGAACACCAGCTTGTCCCAGATGGTGTTGTTGTATTAGCCACCATTACCGTTGGGTCAATAGTTTGAATAAGGATTCTCGGAGATTGTGTTTTTTGAAAGACTAGTTGTTTACCTGAATCTTGCCGAACACCAGCTTATCCCAGATCGTGCTGTTCGTGATGACGCCCTTCTGGAGCGACCTCTCACCATGGACAGGCTAATACGCGCGGAAGAATCGGCGCAAAAGAGACCAACTATCGAGGTTCGGTCAAAAGTAATACCATAAGAACCACTAAAATGATTAATCTCTAAATCGATTACCTGAATCTTGCCGAACACCAGCTTATCCCAGATTGTGCTGTTTGTGATGACGCCCTTCTGGAGGAGGGAGAGCTTGGCCTGGAATTAATCTAATTATTAAATTAATTAAAAAAATAATTAAGCTTGCTCATCATCACCTTTACAGCATCTATCTTGGCGAAGAGCGATAATTATGTTAATTAATTAGACAATTAATAAATTACTTACACTGTAAGCCAGGTTGAAGAGGGTCTTCACGACGGTGCCGGACGTCTCGATCTTGCCCTAATTGAATATTTATTTGTTATATAGAGGAGCAGACACGTCAATAACAAAATTATGGTCGAGCGAACGTTTTTGATGCTCCTTTGAAACCCAATTTTTTTTTTGCTCCTTTGAAATCCAAGGTTTTGATAACAGTCATACAGAAATCGATGGAGCAGACGCTACTGCAATCTCACCATAAGAGCATCGAACATTCTATTGAGAAGGCGAGGAACGACGGGCATGATCGTGGGACGAAGCTCCTTGATATCGTCGGCGAGGGCTGGAAATTACATTTCTATTCTCCGGTTCCGATTTCCCGGTTCACAAATTCAAAATACGTTTCCCTAATTTCAGTGTTTTTTTATATTCATTTTAGATACGGTAATGAGATCACTGCCTAATTTCTAGCGAGATTGTCTTGTTGCAAATGTGAAGCACAGCAGAGTACAAAGGTTTTTCCAGTATTTTCCAGATATGGACTCACTCTTGATCGATCCCTGGAAGTATCCAATACTCGCTCCATTCATGATCATTACCCACTGTCTTTTCTCCGGGTTTTTTCCGTAATTACTAATTTGCATAATTTGTAATTAACTAATTAACTAATTAACTATTTAACAAATTAACTCATTAACATACTCTTGATCGATCCCTGGAAGTATCCAATCGACGCTCCATTCATGATCATCACCCAGTGAGACATCTGCTCCATCATGTGGGAAAGAGGGAGGTAGGAGATGAGGACCTTAATTAATTAATAATTAATAATTTATTAATTACTCTTCAACATTAAAATCATGTGAGAGAGCGTGAGATGACCTGCTGCTAGGATTGATGGCGTTTTCAATGGTCGATTATTACGTCTGAACCATAAATTATACTTATTTAGGATAATTTAGTCCTCGTCGTTTCGTTGTGTTTCAACAGCGTCGTTTCAACAGAGCCATTTTAAATGAAATGTTAGCATTCAGAGCCATTGCTTTAAAAAGGAATCATTCAATTCGTATGTATTGAAAGCAGATGAAATATCAAACTACGAAGATCAAAGATCATAAACTTCACTGTTTAACGCTCCATCTTTCAAGAAAGCCTTCAACGTGTACTCTGATTCGACTACTATCTATGCGCGTTTGTCTGTCTGTTTGTGACCTATCAGCGCTATTTTTCCTTGTTCTAACGCTTTTTGTACAGAATTGACTCACATCTTCGCTATTCAATGCTCCATCCTTCAAGAACGCCTTCAGTGTGTACTCGAATGCTGTCAAATTCGCAACAACGTTCTTGTGCGAGAGCATGACTCCCTTGGGGGTTCCAGTAGTTCCCGAGGTGTAACTGGAATGGTGATCGATGATAAGCTTTTCTTTAGCTTTTCTTTGTCATAATTTGCGTTACAACAACCATGCATTCACACAGTGCCTTCATAATTTTCATGTAATATTTGTTGGTTTTAGAAAACCCATACACTCTTCATCATCTTCCACTGTTCGCTCACAGCATTGAGAGACGGATGAAACATATTGGCATTTCACTCAATTCCCCTTACCAGATAATGTACGTGTCATCAGTCTTGGGCTTGACAGCCTCCACTCGGTTCTTCGCTCCTTCCTCGAGGAGAGCAGAGTAGCGGTGGATGGTGATTCCGACCTTAATTAGCTAATTAATTAGCTAATTAACCATAAGTTAGCTAATGATGATGAAATCAGGCGCTATATATCAGGCACAGTAGCATAGGACTTTGGAGATCAAAGATCAACTATCAAAAGACCAAAGATCAAAGATCAAAGACCAACCGCCTTTCCCTCCTCAATCACTGCATCGGTCACTTCGGCTTCCTCGAGGACGACAACGTGCTTGAGGGTAGGGATGGAGGACTGGAATATTAATTAATTGATTAATTAATTAGCTAATTAAGCAATTTAGTTAATTTGCTAAAGTGGGGATGAAATCCTTGATTAGTAAATTAAACTAATTAGGTTAATTAGTCTAATTGTCCAATTTATAAAGCAAAATTGATGGGCAACGTGTCGAAGAGTGGGGATGGACGCTTTAATTAATCAATTAGGCAAATTAGCAAATTGCTGATTGATTTATAACTTTAATTAGCTAATTAGTTAATTAATCTACCTTAGCTCCGATCAGCTTGCGAGCCTTGTCCACATTGTCGACCACGATCACTCTGCAATTTAGATCAGTTATTACTCAGTGATATCGGTCTTTTTAGGTTGTGTCTCACCAGCGTTCTATAGTCATTTATAGAAAAGATTCTCTGATTTGTACATCGTTGGCTGCGCAAGATTTATTAATTTGAGTTCACCCGTATGCAAGAATGACGACATGCCACAGAGCCTTTCAAGTGGAAAGCAATGCCAAGCACCTAACCTAACGAACTAAGGAATCGCTTTACGCCTCCAGAACTCACTCAATCTCGGCCTGGTTTACGATGAAAGTCGCCGCGTCAGCTCCGAGGGTGTCGTAGAGAGGCACAACGACGATGGATTGAGAGATGGCGCCGAGAGAGGTGATGTACCATCTGGAAAAAATTATTTAATATCCGATAATAATAAAATTATTGAAATCTGTGGTAGTCTGCGGGCACAAATTGGGAAATTTTACTATGAATTATAAATACGCACGCAGTGTTTCTGCAGGGTTCTGGGATACTGACAACGGTACCACTTGAAATTTTGAGTTGAGAAGCTATTATTCTGGTGTTATTGTCGCCAAAACTGCTCATCACTCTAATTTGAAGCTTTCATTCTTTGCATCTGCTAATTGCTAATTAATATCCCTTTTGTTCTCGACAACCTTTGCTCATACGCGCCTTTCTCGCTTTCATTTACCCATTTCAGCAGAATTATTTGCACGCCATTAGCTTCTAATCTTCGACCGTTTTCACCCCTCTCATCACCTTTATCTCATCACTAAATACGCCTTTCTTCCTTCTACGTGCTCTAGGTTAGACGAGATAGCAGGCGTAATGGAGAGAGCAATCTATTCATTTGCCATCTCTTCTCGTCACCCTCGAGTCGCCGTTGCCTTGTCCTACTGAGTCTCTAGCTGTCAGAAAGACGAGATAGCGTGCGGAATGGAGAGACGGCGACTAGTTCTCTCCCTCGCATCAGACCACTTAATCTCTCGCGCAATCAGCAAATATGTGATGCCATCGGCTAAAGAGTCACAATGGATCAGAGAGTTCTATGGTTGCGAATGTGATAAGCGGAGAATATGTGAGAAGTGAAGTTGGAAATGAGATGGTGAGTTGAGTTTCAGGCAATCTATGAAGGATAGTAAACAAGCAAAGCATAATATCAATTCGTTCCGTATTATAGAGTTCTAAAAAAAATTATCCTGAAGTTAGACCTTTACTCAAGGTTTTGAATGTGAGATAACTAAAGATAGAAGACGGATAGAAGGAATAAGATAGCGAAAATGCATACTTGGGCGAGTTCTTGGCGTAGATTCCCATGTTCGTATCATTTCCTGGCTTGACGCCGAGCACTTTCACCAGAGCAGAAGCGAAGTCACTGGAGTAGCGGTAGACCTTAATTAATTAAGTTAATTAGTCTTAATTAGTTAATTAGTTTAATTACCTGAGCATAGGTGAGGAACTTGTAGGGCGAGTTGGAATCGGCACGCTCTCCAAGGCACGGGCCATCCTCGCTCTTCTGTGAATAGCGAGATAATCGTTGATCTTTTATTATTTTATCCTCTGAATCTAATGAACGTGTCAAGTTTGTGATGAAAATAATATGTTTGCTCAAGGCGCAATTCGGCTCGCGAGAGAGATAGGCGCGTCTCTCTAGCTGCCTACCATGTGCAGCGATGTCCGAGTGGTTAAGGAGATTGACTAGAAATCAATTGGGCTCTGCCCGCGTAGGTTCGAATCCTGCTCGCTGCGAAATCTTTTGCCCATTTTTGGTTCGTCTCTATTGCAGTTTTAAATGTTCTTGGGGTGATCTCTACTGTGATAAGGGAGGAGAAACTCGATAGTGCTTGGCTTTGAGAGGTGCTCTCTCTGTTTCGCACGCTCCCTCGTTCTGCCTGTCTAAAGATAGGGTTGCGAGTTCACATAATATTTCACCTGTCTAAGAGACGAGAGAGTGTGTGAAATAAGGAGAGCGAATCTAGCATTCTAAGCTCTAGTGTTCACATTCAAAGCACGTGGCTATCAATTAGCGAGAGCGAAAATGTTAGCAGAACTAAGAGAATTACGACGGTGGACTTTCACCCTCGACCTTCCCTTCTATTCTCATCACTAATGGCCGCTGTGACTCGGCGAGAACGCTATAGTTCAAGTGCTTCCTCTTCTTTCAAAATCGCTTGTGATTAGACTGAACTCAGCTAAGAGAAACAATCAAAATAGATGTACTATTGCGCTTTCTGGGTGCTATTGAAAGGGTACTACTGAAGTCAACATCAGCTCACAGAAGCCATATCGTGAACTAATTAGTGAACTAATTAAGTAATTAACTAATTACCTGCATTCCTCTGAGGAAGGTCTCGTACAGAGTGGTGACTTCGGGGTAGAGATAAGTCAGAGTCGAGTCTTTTCCAGACAGGAATCCACACTTGTAGACGCCTTTCTCGCCCTGAAAGTTTAAATATTTTAAATACTTTTTTTTTATTGAGACGCAAAAATCTACCGAATACCAGTCATCGTGCCTTCGACGTGTGTAATGTATTCTGTGAAACTTATTCGATTTTCCGCACAATGGTTTCAAACGAATAAAAGACAACGAATGCGTTTCGTCACCTATTCAAAAAATAGATGCGCCCAAAAATTGCAGTTCCTAGAACACAGAAGTCATAAAAAAATTTACACCTATCTTTGAGATCATGTTTTAGCCAACTGTTGCTTCAACAACCAAATTCATTGTTTGGAAATGTCTTGTGGTATTCCTGCACCAACCTTAGAGTTCGAAAAAAAATAGAAGCGATGGCTTTACTAGCTCACTCCCCCTTCCATAGTCATCTAACTCATCTTACTACTATGTTCATAAGTCTCTTCGACAACTGACTTCAACGGGCACACTCTGCTTGTCCATCGAGCATCCTCTCGGCGGGGCGATGGCCTTGCGACGACGGTTGAGGAGCAGGTAGCAGGCTGAAAGAGGAGGGAGATCAGGGATGAAAGATCAAAGATCAGTTGCTTTCACAGTTTTCGTTGTCTGGAAGAGATCAAAGATCGTTACTCAAAAACAGCACTAGTGCAGACTCTTGGGCAACGAGGTTGAGAATGGTAAAGATCAAAGATCAAAAACAGAAAGATCAAAGCTCAAACCTCCGATAATCGCAGCCGCGACGGTAGCCGATCCGAACGACCACATCTTAATTAGTTAATTAGTTAATTAATTAATTAATTAATTGGTTTAAAATCGATGAAATTACGCAAAACGAGCTAAAAAGAAGAGGAAGTATCAAAATCGACCAGGGCGTCAAGCTAAGCGTCCAAAAGATATGATTAGATAAGAAATCGGTTAAATATTTTCGAAAATGAAGCCAACTAATGAAAAATAGGGTCTTGAGCGTTGAATAATCAGGAGACTCCGGGATGCGCTTTGCTATCGGCAAACATAGTGAGAATGAGCGAGCACGAGCGATATGATTAGATAAGAAAATGTGGCGAGATCATTACTCGGGAAGGGCGATTGCGCATTGTCTCTCACTTTTGCGTGCTCTCTCACTGATCAGAGAGAAGAGAGATAAGGAAAGATAAGGAGGCGCGCGCTTGGCGATTCGAGGAAACGTCGGGAATATGAGGTGGTAGTCTGCTTTTGATTGCAAACGGCGGACTGTGACCTGGACTTGGTACTGCTGAACCCTGACCTTATGGCTCGGGTAAGCCATAAAGTACAGGAAATTTTCGGAAAAAAATAGATTGCAAGTAATATCCGTACTATGACTGGTACTACTGAACTCTGACCTTATGGTTCGACTCGGAGACTAGGGTAAGATGAGCTATAAACTACAAGAAAAATCAGGGACAGTAGGTCTGGACCTGGACTTGGGACTAAACAATGACCTTAGGCGGGTGCAGTGAGCTCAGGCTACAGGAAATGCACAGAAATTGAAAGATTCCAAACAATTTCTGGTCATTTGTGTAGCAATGGAGAAGAATGATTACATTATACTAACGGTCTAGCCACATTTAAGCTACGCGAAAGCTCCGGATTTTCTGGTTCCCCAGATGCACAAGTGAGAGGAAGAAGAAATGTTGTGGCTACGTCATGCAGACAAGTGAAAACAACACGAAGGCGCTCCTAGACAACTTTATCCGACATAAAGAAATCTGAATAGGTCTTAGTCGATGTTCGGCGCAGCTATGCGCTAAACAGAGTCGATACATGCGCCTTCAGATGGGCAAGTGGGAGGAGGAATGATATGGCTGGGATCTTGTTGATAATGACGCCGCACAGACAAATGAGCACAGCAGTAAGTGATGATGTTAAGTTTATGCGATATAAGACTAGTCTAGAGGTAATTCAAGACACTTCAGAAGAACAAGTGTGTGGAAGAGGATATGACTGGGCCACTCGCCGTGTCACAAGACAAATGGTCACAAGCTACCATCCTAGACTGCCGTAGGCGATGTTATGCGGCGTAGTGCGATTTTGAGAGAAAGAAAACGATGCTCAGAGCATAGCGACTTCAGAATTAAGGGGGTGCATTGATATGGCTCGTACTCTTTGATCGCCGAGTCACGCATGAAAGTGCACACTACGGAAAGCGCGCGGAAATGAGTCTCCAGAATTATCACACGAGGCGAATATTAGTCAAAGGATAGTGCAATAGAGGACCAGCTAGGAATGGACTAGAATGAGAGAATGAGCGATGGCTCAGACCGATCTCTAAAGGTGCCGACTGGGCTCTTCCGATCTACTAAACGGAAACACCCAGTAGAGTTCGGAGTATGGGTGAGCGATTTCTCCTTTTTCGAATGCCCTGTGGCAAGGTTTGCTTCAAAAAAATGAACTGATCTGTGTTTCTGCAAACACTAATGGACCGATGGATGATATGATTTATTGAAGAAGGGATGAGTTTCAACAGTGTTATGTCAGTGAAATGAAACGACTCGTGCAGTCTTCGCCTGCTTTCTCTTTCCATAAATAACACATTGAAATCGGCGCATGAAAAAGCGCTTCAGCAGATCACAATATTTATTTTGCTTCCAGACCAGAGACCTCCTGAGACATGCAGATCTTGCAATCAAACGTAAAAGTGACTGTATCGGTGAGGAGAATAGCGCAATTTCCGCAAGCAAACGATCGAGTGGAAGAGAAGAGACAGAGTACGGGTAAGAGATGTTCAAGAGTGCAGAAAACAGTACTAACTGAGGTTTGAGGAACCGAATATCAGTGGGTGGAGCACCTCGTGTAGAAACTAACGCGCTTTTCATCGAGCAAACGACAGAGGGGAAGAGAAGAGACAGAGTTGATCAGAGCGAGGGTAAGAGATGTGCAAGAGTGCAGCAAAACTGACAACCTCGCATAGGACGATGCGCGAGTGGTGTGATTCTTTCTCCCCTTTCTCCCAGTTTTCGAGAGCGCCCTATTCGCTTCGTTCAGCGTTCCGAGATCACTACGAGATCTAGCATGATCTTGCAGTTCTTGGCTCCCAAAATTGGGATACTGGGCAGTTTAGCGCTTTTCTGGGCTTGGAAACTCTCAGATTCCCCTCTCCGGAAGACAAAATAGGCTAAGCTCCTTACCTTGGACAGCAAGCTCATTGTCGGGTTTCGTCGGCAAAGCGTAAAGGGTCGACTATTCACCACTGATCATGTAACTCCACTTGACAAGACAAGGAATTTTGGAGGCGGGAGTTGAGGAGCGATGACTCTCCTCTAATTGTGCGCTCTCTCATCTCGTTTGATCAGCGAGATACCGGGTTGAATGGAGAAGGAACTAGAGAGAGCAAGGGCGGAAGAGAACTTTGGCAGTTCTCCTTCATCTTATTGCATGGCAGTTCGAGTTGCGCTCGACTCTCTCTAATTTGAGTGTTATCTCGCCGGAGTAAAACAGAAAATTGCCCTAGTCCACGCACTTTGACCCCGGGCAAAGTTCCAGTGTGGCTACATTGTGATTGCGCGATTTTTTATTGAATAACTGAACGAGTGAGGGCACAAAAGTGATTCCAACTTTGATTAACTGAGCACGGTCAAAGTTTACGCAGAAAACAACGTGATAACGTGGGATTACGAAAGTCGTCTCTCAATTTAGAATGATCCTTTAGGAGATCAGAGATGCGAGAGAGTGCGCAAAATGAGGAGAGCGCACTTCAATCGCCAATTGTGATAACACTGATGTTGTTGCGATAACATTAGGGTGATCGTTGAGTTATCACTTGGAAAAGACGGCAAAACGAACTCCTCACTGTGCAGCGACTCTAGTTTTTAGGATTGTCGAGACACTATCTAAATCAGAAAGACGTTCCAATGAAAAATTAGATACATTTGAGTTATTGGTGTAGACAGTGGAGAAATGATTCAGAAAATGGAAGGGAAACACCCTTCCGTTTGGCAAGGTATAGAATGTAGTCGAAACAATTTTCATACAGAATATTTACGTAAGGGAATAGAAAATGACACTTGGCGCCTCCAGAAGGCGAAATCGAACAGAAAGAAACAAAGATATAAACGTGAAGAGCTCTATTCTCTCAGTTTTCGAACAAGAACAGTAGCGTGACACCGCTTTCACCTACTAGCCGTATGGCGGGACAAATTTAGCGAGTGTCGCGCCCTGGGGGAACCAGAATGCGCTGCTGAATCATCATTGTTCAACATGCGACTAGGGATGTCAGAATTAAGAATGACTCTCCTCATTTCACACACTCTCTCGCCTGCCTGATCGGTTAGAGAATGTGGAAAATGAGGAGAGTCACTCTTAATTCTGACATCCCTACTTACAACCTCTCAATCCGGTGCGCTATTTCACTGTTCTGACCCGTAAGAAACTGCTACTCTAATGATACGAACACTCGTACTTCGAACCATGATCACCACGTGGTTTGATAGAGTCGGCATTGTTAATGATTGCGCTCATCATTTCGCACACTCTGTCGCCTCTCTGGACGATTAACAGTGAGCGCGCGTGCTTTGTTTGAAATAGAGACGAATTCCGGCTTGGACAGTAGCCAGGGAGGACGAAAAGAAACGAATACCAATACTTTGAACTCTAGTCACCACGTGGTTTGAGGTGAGAGTGGAGGGGGAGATGGCGAATTCCGGCTTGGCCAGTCACATGGTTAGGGAGGGCAAAGTTGAACGTCTAGCAGGTTATCATGTCTAGCGAACGGAAACACACTGTGAGACCGGAAGCTACCTCTATTCTATTTGTAACCTAGTAGCGCTTCAATAGAAATCGCCATTTCATGGACAGAACGCGGGCACAAAGTGGAGACGTCTGAGTTGAGAAGTGAGCAGGTTATCATGTCTAGCGCGCACCAGTGCCGGAAACGCTGCAGCAATCGAACATTTCTAAACTAACATAAGGTCAAACGCCACCGGTGAGCAGTACTAAATGCACTCTAACTATGAAAAGCACGATCCTATTGACTTGTTCCGTTCGTCTGTTGAGCTAGAGGGCTTTACAGTGCAATCTGGTTAATCCACCAGAAAGAGGAACAGCTTGACAGCTTTCTAGATGGTTTCATGCTTTCTAGATGGTGAACTGGTTGTGTTTCAAGTGATATAGAACCGGGAGACGAACGTAAAGTTTGTGATCAATCCATCGTAAACGTTTCAAAAAAAATTCGAAGAAAGTTGAAAAATCATCTTTTATAGTCGCCTTGTGTCTAGTCTTGTACTAAGCTTAGGTTCATTCCTTATGCCAATCAGATAGAAATCATGAAGCCGTGAAATCAGGAATGCAGAGAAAAGCGAAGATTAGAGGAGAAAGAATACTCAAATCACAAATTTTCGGAGAGCAAAGCAATTCGAGAGGCAATGAATGAGAAATCGAGAATGAATCTGACAGGCGTAATCGAGCACAGTCTCTTATCATCGTTATCACTTCAATGGACTGACCGGGTCTTTTCCTTCTCCACGAATCACCCACTCTCCTCTTTTCTCATGCTCTCTCGTCCTGTCTGACCACTCGAGAGCGCACGAAAAGCGGAGAATAAGAACATTGGCACCATTTGCGAAAATCGAACCATTCTTATCTGGTTCGTAGTACAATAGTAAATCGGGCGATGAAAGGAGGAATGCGGCTCAATATCAGACTACAGTCGTGTTTTTGTTGATAAACTCGAGCGATCTCACGATAATAACAACACTGATAGCGGTCAGGCTCCATAAAGACGTGTTATCAAACTGTTAATGGAAAACCCGAGTATTATCAGGGTAATAAACAGTTGTTTTGAGCTCGATCACCTGTTTTGATGCCGATTTCAAAACAGTGTGGCTGTGCAGCGTTTTCCGGAAATTACAGAACTTTCCTTCGGCCAAATAAAACACACGACGATGTATCATCACTCGAATCTGCAGAGATGATGCGGAAGAAAGTGAATTCAAAGAGGTAAATAGTTAACGAACTGAATCCGCTTCTCTACTGCCAATCACGTCATTTATTCCATCTTAGAATTTTTCTGAAACTCATCAGCTCCATTTTGGCACAAACCTATCTCGCACTTCCTCCTAGAAAGATGGAGCCCGAAAGATCGCATAAAAGGGAGAGAGATGGCCCGATTCCCCGAAATACTCATCTTTTCCTCGAAAACAAGGCATTTTGATCGATTTGAGAGGCGCTCTCCTCAATCTCCTCGAAAACACAAGAGTGCCCTCGATTTGGGCGATGGCGCTGTCTGTATTTGCACAGAGATTCTGTTATTCTGAGCGTCGAAAAGATAGATCAAAGTGCTCCGCAAGTGAGTCAGAATTGGAGTTCGAGGAGATCAACAACCTTGTAATTTTGGTCTGGTCATATTTTCTGAAGTCTGAAGTCTTCTTTAATGATCCTTTTGAACGACACGTAGCGTTTGTGATCACTTGATCTTTCTTGGTCAATAATCTGATAACGAGTGTAAAACACGGCAATGATGCCGATTCTATGTGCACGTTTGTCATTCCTTGCTCGTACTATCACAGTGAAGATCATAAACACTGAATTGGGGTTTGAATCTATCGAGAGTGCGCTCTGAGGTGCATGGCAGGCCACTTCTGGCTTCTTGCTTGTCTCAAGAAAGTGAGTCCGATAGTGCGTATGTAGAGTTAAACACTGACCAATCTTTATTTCTCTCTCACAAAATCACAAACAAACCCGAGAGCGGAAATCATTGTAATACTCAAAGTGAGATGTGATCGATAAACGGAGCTAGAAGCTCCAAACTGAGAACGGATGAACGGATAACTTAGCAATAACAAGGCACGATTAGTAGCACCAGTAGATGGGCAAGGGGGCCTAGGGTGGTGATCTTTGATCTCTGATCGTTGATCTTTGATCTCTACTGCTTCTTCGGGTAAGGGGAGAAGTTGGGTGCGTCGCGGGGCTCCGGACCTCCGAGGTCGCCGACGTATCTGGAAAACATGGGCATTATGAACGGTTGAGCTACAAATATCGACGTGGTGATGGTTTGTGTTTCAAGTGATCTATGTAAGAGGTTGAGCAAGTTTTGAAGCAATGATGCGCTTTGATCAACCTTCGACAAAATACCAATAACGAATCAGAATGAAATATCAAGCACACGAATATCAAAAAAGGAAATCAAAAAATATCAGAAATGGATGATCTGTTTTAGAGCTGTCAAATCAGGACATTCAGCCCCACTCAGGTGAGTTAGATAGGCCAATTAACTCGGGAACGCTAATCAGATTCAATCTCTCAGCTGAGCTCAAACACTTAGAATTCAAAGATCGAAGATCAAAGACCAAGAATCGAATAACAACAATCAAACTCTGCTCACCTCTCGTGCTCGTGCATCGTCAGACCGCACGGACGACGGAACTCCTGGCCGACCTGCAGAGGGAAGAGATCAGAGATCAGAGATTAAAGATCAGAGATCAGGAATTAGAGATCAGGGATCAAAGATCTCAATTCGAGACTAGACTCTAGTCACGAGTGCAGATCATACACTTTCGGATTGTTTTGTATGTTCTACTCAACAGGCACATGTGAAATCGTAATCAGTGCATTTGTTTTCTATGTAGAGTGTTTACAAAACCTGTGGGAATGCTAAGAGTTCAACCGACATCAATAAAAATCAATAATGATCTACCGTACCTCGTGGATCCACTTGTTCGACACCCACTTGATTCCGACGAGTACCGGACAGGCGGCGTGTCTGGGAAGGAATATTGATTGAATATCGATTATTAATTATTGATTAACGTATCCGTGTCATACCGTACCGACGGAACGATAAAATCGATAATCACCTCGTTCTCGCGTCTCCCTCGCCGTTCCTGTGCAGGTTGTACCAGAAGAGCGCGTCATTCTGAAATTGGTTACGATCTTTGATTTTTGATCTTTCAAACCGTTATTCTGGTTAAAAGCCCGAAATATATTTACGCTTGTTCGTACTCCAGAGACGGAATCAATCAGTAATATTAGCTGCTCAAATATTATCTTTGCTCTGTGAAACTCAATTTGCATGCAAGAGGGTTAGACTTCGAGTCACTGTGCTTCTTCGAATTTCACTCACCCTGAACAAAAACCTCTGTCAGAATAACACATTTTTTCATGATTTCTTTGAACTGGGTGCCGTGGTCCAATCAGTAAACTAAACCACTCTGTTGATTTCCACACACTGTGAAACGCAACATAAATTGAAGAGTGAACCCGAATTACAAAATGATTCCGCGCTCTTCGCAATCATCTTGTAATTCCGAAAAGCGACTGTACTTTTTTTTCGATTTTTTTCGATTCTAAGTTCTATCAGAGCAGTGTGTGGTCCTGCCTTTTTTCGAAACATATTAGCTAGAAACATCCATTGAATAACAATCGGAACATCGAGCAATACGAATATTGTATTTTCTCTAGTGCGTTGCACAAGCACAACACATCGCTCAAACCCCCACATGTTCTACATCTTCTCTGAAACACACCTATTCAAGATACTTTCAATTCAAATGCGATACAAACAGCCAAATGCAATCACCTCCACCTCCCTACGCAAATCGCAACTCTTCCCCTACTCCTCTTCTTCTCTCATTTCCACCTCGCTCCCTCCTCCCCTGCGGTCAACCAGCTCCGCCCTCTCCTCCGTCCCCATGCTGTGGTAAGGCCTTGTTGATCTTTGATCTTTGACCTCTAACAATAGCCCTACCGTATCTTTACCGTACCCACACTCAGGTTACTACTGCCACCAGCAGCAGCTGCGGCTGCAACTACCGTACTCCTCATCTCGGCTACCGTACTCATGACAGGTATCGACAACTGGCTACCGTAGCTCTGTCAATCAATCGATAACTACCGTAATCCTTCAGTCCTGGCTACCGTATCCTGTGCGGGCAAGAAGAAGGAGCCCAAGATCCTCGCCAACCTCGCCGACGACCAGAGCGAGGCTGATGTACGGAATATCGATCGATAACTGACTACCGTATCCCCTTACTATCGCAAAATGGCTCTATTCGATAACCCGGTGCTTCGAACAAGATGTACGGTAGTTCTATCGATCAGAAGTAGAACACCGTAACCCGATGTGATCGCGAACGGATAGTACCGTAACCTTACCATACCCCTCAACTACCGTAACCCTTCACTTCAGTCGAGCATGCTGTCGAAGCGGCACGCGGCGCCCTCCTCCTCGCAGTCGTCAAATCCGGTGAGAAGTCGGAACTAGAGTCTTGTTTCGAGTTGATCTTTGATCTTTGATCTCTGCAGTCGGATTCGTCGCTGAAGCCGCGCAAACCGAAGGGAGACTCGCAGGAGGATATGTCCAGGTACGGTTTGGGATCGATTATCGATCGAGAACTGACGGCTACCGTGTCCCATCAGTTGTCGATCCATACTACCATTAGGGATGGCAAAAATTGTCTGAAACGACCGCTTGGCGCGCGCGCGTAGAGACAGGAGTGAGTCTGAAAGTGAAATGCTCTCTCGCATCTCGGACAATGACTTGTCTGAGAGGGGAATGGCTCGGACAATAAATTGTCTCAAACTTTTGATGAACTTTTTTCGATGAGCAAGAGGTCAAACAAGAGGAAAATGATAGATTATTAGTTTATTGTCATTATGCACAACATGGATCACTCATTTCTTGATTTTCTGAGCTTTTTCAGATTTCTATGAAGTTCATAGTAGGGGTTTTTGATTCTTTGACTGGAACATAAAAACTATTTTTTTGGAATGGCCGAAAAAAGACAAAATAGACGTTTTCTGGAAAAGATTAACCACTCTGAAGCTCTTCCGAAAAGACAATTTTCGAATCATGATGTAGGGACCACCAACCAATTTTATTTTTTCTGGCTCACGCGAAATTAAATAACTCGAAGGGATCGAAAGGGCCGCTCGTTCTGTTTTCGCAGTTATTTAGTACACCATTAGAGCTAACTTTACTCCAAAAATCAGACAAATCAATGGGCTCCCGATACCATTTTAAGGTCAAAATCTTCGAAAAACAGTCAAATTTGGTAGACACAGAGTGAACAAAGGGCTCTAACTTCCGTTTAAGGAAAGGGCCGCGACTTTTGTAAGTTTCCAGTGATAAACTAAGGTAATGAGCATAACATATCCGAAAATCAGCCAAATCAGTGGTCTCCCACGAATGTTACATAGGTGCAAAGTTTGGCGATCGAAATGATCTTTGATCTCATGTAAAAGTCGTGGGAGACCATTGATTCGGCTGATTTTCGGATATGTTATGCTCATTACCTTAATAGGGAACTGTCAATAGCGACGGAAACGAATCCACAAACGGCCTATGTGGTCATGTAGGGATAGGTGATGGAATCTAAAAACCGTTTTCAAAAGTTGCCACAATGGCCTTCTAAGGCCCGAAAATCGATAATCTGTTTTTGTCCGCTTAACTACATGGACCGGAGTCCAAGCTAGGGTACGAGAACTGCACAGCCTCCTCCATATGATGTGTGGCGCAGTCGGTAAGGCTTCTGTGTGCTCAAACTTTTGCTGTGGTTCGATGCCCCTCTGACTCAATCTTCTTTTGTCACTTTTTGGCATGTCGACGGTCACTTTTTTTACTTCCCCAGTGACTTCTGATGGAACACAATTGTTCTAAAAAGCACATTCTATTCGTAAGAAAGATGGTCGTCAAGGAGATGAAAAAAAAACGTAAATTATTATTTGTAGCTACTTGTCTGCACTCAGAAGTCACTGGGGAAGTAAAATAAGTGACCGTCGACATGCCAAAAAGTGACAAAAGAAGATTGAGTCAGTGGGGCATCGAACCACAGCAAAAGTTTGAGCACACAGAAGCCTTACCGACTGCGCCACACATCATATGGAGGAGGCTGTGCAGTTCTCGTACCCTAGCTTGGGCTCTGGTCCATGTAGTTAAGCGGACAAAAAATATTATCGATTTTCGGGCCTTAGAAGGTCATTATGGCAACTTTTGAAATCGGTTTTTAGATTCCATCACCTATCCCTACATGACCACATAGGCCGTTTCTGGATTCGTTTCCGTCGCTATTGACAGTTCCCTATTTAGCTTATTACTGGAAACTTACAAAAGTCGCGGCCCTCGTCTAGAACACATTTTATAGGTCTTTTGTAGTTTGTAGTCACTCATTATCGAGAACTGATTATTTGCAAAAATGCAAATATCTCGAGAGCCATTGGATTTCGGTTGGTCTACCGCGAACAAAAAATGTTTCTATATAACAGATAAACAAATTGAGACAGTTCATGGGGCATGAATTCATCATTTGCATATCACGTGGTGGTCCCTAATCATGATGAGAAAAAGCAGTGTGCGAGGTCTGCGAAGTGATTATGTTTCAGCTGGTCTATGTTTATTGAGCGAGTGATTTAAAATCGAAGCGTTGGAGTTCTTTTCGACTACGCCAGAGAGATTTATTCTTTGACTGAAACATAACCGCAAAATCGCACACAGCTTGCTCTCCACTCGCGTGTCGGAAAATGAGTTTTTCGGAACAAATTCGGAAAGACGATTGGTAATCAACTTTGTCATTCAAAGTACAAAACCATTTCATTACTGAAACTCGTTTGAAGCATCTTTTTATCACCATTTTAAAGTTGAGACAATGAATTGTCTGAGACAATTTATTGTCTGAGCTTGGAGACAATCCATTGTCTGAGACAATTCACTGTCTCAAACATAGGGACAAAAATTGTCTCAGACAATCCATTGGACAATTTTTGCCATCCCTAACTACCATATCCCAGATCGATCAATAACGTACCCATCCAGGAAGTGGAAGGAGGGCAAGACGATCTTCTCCGACGTCGAAGAGTCGGACGCGGAGCAGGTAATTCGAGACTAGACTGTAGTTTCGAGTTGATCTTTGATCTTTGATCGTACTGTAGTTTGATCTTTGATCTCTCTGCAGGACCCCAAGCTGATCATGGCCAAGACCGAGCCGAGAGCGCCGAAGAAGGATAAGAAGGTACGTAACTCAAGCTACAGTACTCGGCTACCGTAACCAAACTACAGTATCCTACCGTACTTCAAAACTACAGCAACTCATCCTTACTGCCTCTCCTAATCATATTTGTAGAACATAGCTGACTACCATATCCTCGTCTACAGTATAGCAGTTACAGTACCCTACCCTTCCAGCCGGTCCCTCCTGCGGCCAAGCCTGCAGCACCTGCGGCACCTGCAGCTGCTGCAGCCAAGCGCACGGTGCTGCAGCCGCCCTCGTCCGGCGGCGACACCTCCGACTCTTCGGGCGGTCGCGAGGACAAGCCCATGGTAATATTCAAATTCAAATTTCCCGCCAAAATCCGGAAAATTCAAAAACTCATTTCCTGTAGGCGGCGCCCGTCCCGGACGACGGCGTGTACCAGTGCATCGGCGGGTTGGACGACTCGAAGAAGAAGAACAAGACGGTCGCGTCGGCGCGACGCGTCAAGCGGCCGGCCGCGCCGCACGAGGCGGTCCCGAGAGGAAGAACGCCCTCGTGTCAGGTATACGGTAGCTACCGTATCCCGATCTACAGTAGCCTTGCAGCCGTCGCCGACGGGCACTCCGGCCGCGCCGCCGCTGGACAAGTCGACGCCGCACGCGGCGAAGCGCGTGCCGCCTGGGCGCGTACCCGCGCCGGCTCCGGCGCCCGTGGTCAAGGCGCCCGTGAAGGTACTAGCGTTCCTTCTTTGTGAGGGGGAGAGGGGTGAGGGGACAAAATGATCCATCAGATCAATCGACTATGAAGGGGTTCTTTGTGATACCGCAAACAGACCCCTCAAAATGAGGAATGAGGGACTATGAATTCGGCTTTACCAAGTTGGGCTGACGACTAGGAATCATCAGATTTCATGTAGGATTCGAATGGTCTCTCCTCATGTGCTCGACTAACCAGAACCTTGACAGGCGGTGCCTGTCAAGGCGCCCGCGGCGCCCAAGCAGGGGCCCACCGTCGAGGACTACGACCCGGCCCTCAAGAAGGAAGACCGCACGGCGAAGACGGACGTGTCGCTGCTGGCGGACCGCATCGCGCCGCTCGACGCGACGCCTGTGGCGCCGTCGCCGGCGCCGCGCGCCATGCGCGTCGCGGGCGCGTCCGCGTTGCCCGCGGGCGGACTCGCGTCCGAGCCCGGCACGCCCGTCCGCACGCCCATGCAGCCGGCCCTCGCGCTCCCGGCAGTCTCGCCGTTCAAGAACAACAATGTGGGTTACTGTAGGCTACCGTAGCTGAGATACAGTAGTCTCACTACAGTTTCCCTGTAGGAACCACTGTGAGATATAGTGCTTATTTTGAGCTTGAATATTTTCGAAATACCAAAGATCAAAGATCAACTATCAATTTTGCAGAAGACGCAAGAGAAGACGCAGAATGACTCTCCGGTGCGCGGCAAACTCTAGTCGAGACTACACTCTAGTCCCGATTGGAGAGATCGAAGATCAACCTATAGACCACAATGTCCTGTAGTGATCCCGCCCCCGCCTTCATCACGAAAATAAACGATTATTGCTGAGGTGGTGTGCCGACGTTTCCTAATTTTCGAAAACCGTGACATTTTTCCATTGCGTGTGCGCGTTCGACGAATCCCAAACGGCGCCTCACCTTGCTGGGGAAGATGGACGACTTGACCTCGGTGAAGACGGTGCCGCCGCCGATCTGGGGCTGCGACATCTGCAAGGGGTACGGTAGGTAGGGTTGAGTGATCGAGGACTGACTACTTTCGAAAAATCAATAAACTCACGTAGAAGAGTACGGTAGCGATGCGGTTTCCGGTCCCGAGGTCGGCGAATGCCTTGACCTCTTCTTTCTGGAAAAAGATCAGAGATCAGACTACAGACTACAGTGTTCAGACTACAAAGATCAAAGATGAATAATTTCCTCCCTTGAATATCAATGATCAAACTTCTTCCGAAATGGAGTAGATATCAAAGTACAGACTACAGAACCTACAACAGTGATCAAAGTACATCACTTGAAAGAGAAACTGTAGACAACAAACTAAAAAGATCAAAGATCAAACTACAGAACTCACCCTAGCGTGGTCAAAGTGCGGGTCGTAGTGGCCGCCGATACCGTAGTTGGCGATCTGGAAAGACCAGAGATCAACGATCAGAGATCAGAGATCAAACTTCAAGATCATTAGCGGTTCGAGTTTGGTGCGAATGGTTTGCGTTTCAGTCAATCTTCGAAATGTTGTCGGAATTGATTTGACAATGGAAGTGTGGTTGATGTGTAAACCAGAATATTAAAAAAAAATATTTTTTTAAATACTGGATGGTGAAAAACTACCACAACTACAGATGCATTGAAGATCAAACTACAAACTTCAAAGATCAAGGACCATAGACCAAAAATCAAACTCCAAACCTGAAGCTCCTCCGCAGTTTCCATCTCCAGGTTTGTCATCATGTCGAGGCGGCGATTCACACGGGCGACCACCTCGTGGTCGTAGTCCTTCAGCCAGGCACTGCAAAGCAAATGGTGTAAGGGAGACGACGTTTGGGAAATCGCAGAAAGCAGTACACCAGGCGATAATTGTTATACACTACGACCACCTCATTGTCGAAATCTTTGAGCCAGGCACTGCAAATCGTGACTTTTTTGCACTGCGTGATGAAAGGCGACGTTTGGGAAATCGCAGAATGATGTACACCAAGCGAACCATAACGCTTTTTAGTACTGAGCGCATGACCACTTTGCGATTGACCACTTTGTCACTTTGTGATCTAGGAACTGCAAAACAGGTGGTGTAAGCAAGTTTGGGAAATCGCAGAAATTGGTCCACCATGCGTTTTTTATACTTTAGGACTATTCGTGATCGTAGCCCTTGAGACAGGCACTGCAAATCGTGACTTTTTTGCATTGCGTGAGGAGAGGTGTCGTTTGGGAAATCGCAGAATGCACCACACCAACCTCTTCGAAATACGATAGGTGACTGTCAGAGCCCAACCACTCGCTCAATTTTGCGTTAAAATTGTGACTTTTTCTCATTGCGTGAGGAAATGCGACGTTTGGGAAATCGCAGACCACACTACCAACCTCTTCGAAATACGGTAGGTGGCGGTGACGAGCTTGCCGGTCTCCGAGTCCTGCACGGTGGCGCGAGCGAGCTGGAAAGGGGGCGAGGTCAAAATGGAGAGATCAAAGATTAAATTACAGATAAGCTGGAAGAGGCGCTGTAAGAATAAAATTTGAGAGGTCAGAGATAATCGACCCTAAGTTGCCGCCCTGCAGGCCCATTGTCTCGATGCCAGGATAAATGTATGTATGTATGTAGAGATAATCGAGATCAGAAACAAAAAAATGCGTTTCACTAAGTCTTGATCTGTTGCTAACTAAAATGTCTCTAATTCGTAGTTGATCGGCCTTATCAACAACAAAAAATATAACTTCGTTTTTGCCCTAATCGAATGATGAATAATCAACGACGTTAACCAACGTTCTTTTGAAAGGTTTCATCAAAATCGCAGGTTCAATTCTTTCCTCTGCCCTGATATGCTTCAAGTATTGCATCGGCATTGACCTAGCCGTTGATTTCATTCGCGCTCCTTTGTAATAATATCAACAACAGCAGAACGTCGAGATCAAAGATCAAACTACAAAGATCACCTTGGGGGTGGCCACCTCAGACCAGATGTCAATGATCAAAGATCAAAGATCAAACTACAAAGATCAAAGATCATCTTGGACGTGGCCAGCTCAGACCAGATGTCAATGATCAAAGATCAAAGATCAAACTCTAATGATCAAAGATCACCTTGGACGTGGCCAGCTCAGACCAGATGTCAATGATCAAAGATCAAAGATCAAAATCTAAAGATCAAAGATCACCTTGGGCGTGGCCAGTTCCTGGATCGTCTCGATTTCCTCATCAGAGACGACGTCGCGGAAGAGAACGGCCAGGGGTTTGTAACGGACGATCTCGACCTGAGCAAGTCGAGACTAGAGTGTAGTTTCGACTGGTCAGTGCAAAAGCCTAGAGACGGTAAGGGCCTTTAGCGCACGATCTCGCCCTGAACAATTCGAGACTAGAGTGTTGTCTCGAATGGTCAGACCGCAGGGATCCGACCTGAACAATTCGAGACCAGAGTGCAGTCTCGAGTGGTCAGAGAACAGAGTTCAAACAACCGATTCAGGACAAATAGAATGGTGCTAGAGGGATCAAACTACAGGTCGATGCTATCGAGACTACACTCTAGTCTCGAGTGGTCAGACTAGACTCCGTACCTTGATCGGCGCGAGGATGAGGAAGGGCCGATCGCGCTTGTAGTAACAGTACAGCTGAGAGAGCGCCTTGGGACTCTGGAAGATCAAAGATTAGACGACGGTTTTCCTTTTCATAAGCTACCTAACGTTTTCATAAGCATGTTCCTTTCTCACTATTCTCAAGTGACTACAGTTTAGGGAGCAAACTACAAACCATAGACTACCAAGATCATAGATCAAGCTACAGATCAATGACCAGGATACAAACTACAAAGATCAAAGATCACCCCAACTCACCACGGGCACTTCGTTCCTGCAGAGAGCCTCGTACATGTTCCTCTCGGAGTTCTCGAGCGCGGAGGCGGGACGATCGTTGGAAAGGCGGGGAATGTTCTAGAAAAAAGAAAAAATATGGAAAACCCTGAACAAATATTAGAAATTTTGTAAGATTTGATGCTTTTGGTGTGAAAATATGCTTCACGGAACCATTATTTTCTTTAGAGCTCTTGGAATATGATTCTCCTCACACATTCTTTTTCATAAATTCAACCTTTCTCATCTCGCGCATATTCACTCCTTCCCGCTAAAATCCCCAACCCCACAACTTACATTGATAATACTTGGGTTTGCCACTATCTTCAGCTCATTTTCTCGAAATTGCATTTTGTGGAACAATTGTTCACCTTTCGCTTCTCAGATTGTTTGACTCCCTCCTGCTCGACAAAATCCTCATCCTTCTACTTTCACCCCTACCAATTACACTTTTTAAAATCTTTTCCACGACTCCAAGGTCCCCGATACCCTTCTAGTATGTTATAGTCCTCACCTTTCTCATCTCGCTCCTCTTCACGCCCTCCTGCTCCAACAGATCTTCATACCACTTAACGTTGCCCTTGGCACGCGGGTGGGAGGGGTCTGTAAAGATTGATTGTTGGTCTTTGATCCTTGGTATTTCATCTTTGGTCTTTGGTCTTTCACTCTAAAATCAAAACATTTTCCAAGTCTATTTAGGGGCTCCTGATGTTGTGCTTTACATGTTGTACTTCATCCTCGATTTTCACAAACCATTACTAAAAGCAACTTTTTCTTGCGGAAAAATACACTTCTCAAAAATTGTTCATTGCAGTCGTTGTTTCGACTTGTACTCTTTCTCTCATTCTGCAACTGACTCCTAGTGATGCCACTCGGCGCATTTAACTCTCGCTTCTCATTTCGCACACTATTTCCCCACCAGACAACTAGAAATTGGAACATTTTGAGTCCTTCTCATTAACCACTAAGAGAAGATCGTGCAAACCGAGGAGAGTAAGTGGCATTCGAATTCCTGTTCTCTACCTTGGTCTCGAGCCCCGAAATAAATGAGTGAAAATGATTGTGCGGCTGAAATTGCGCAGCTAAAGTGGAGTTTCAGTTTCGAAAGTTTCCTTTGATCACTTCCCTTTCACTTATTTTCACAGGCTTTTGATACTGCGCTGCAGTCAAACTCTCCTCAAGTTCCCTAGCCTCTGCTTCGTCTGACTGGTGAGAATACGAACAAAACGGAGAGATTCATTTCGAAATACTTCCCGCCTCCGTAAGCCACTTGTGATGAATAATATAGCATCCGAGAAAACAGTCTGCCTGGTGAGAGAACACGCAAAATTGAGATAGCGGAAATCCCCAAGCCGAGAATGGAAACTTCTCACGCGCCCTTAAGATTGGCTTAGTTTTGCGATCCCACGCGGTCTCGGGCTCGCAACAGTTTAGTCTCTAGATCTCTCTCTCTCTTTATCGAAAACTGAAGCTTTAGGCCAATTTTACTATTTTCTTCTTCATCATGAGTCCATTTTGACACAGACCTCCCAGTTCAATGAATTGCACCCCCTCAAGTTCCCATTCCGGCGCACTCAATCAGTGCTAGACGTCCTGAGGCTTTCCCGCGTAATTGCCCGGTGTGTCACGACTGTGATTTCGGTGTTCAAAGACCGCCGTTTCTCTCTTGTCTCTCCATTCCCCATCTGTTCTTCAGGGCAGAGAGGGGGTTCGGTGCGACTGTCGTGATCAAAAACCGCGCAGTACGGCTTCCTTCTCTGAGGTTTTTGGGTTCAATTTGAGGAAGCCTCGGTAAGACAGAGCAAGATAGTGCGTGAAATTGAGAGGGTCTTAAGAATTCTCGGAGGTTCTCAAAACGGAACGAAAAGCACGACTAGGTTCGAACGAAATTGAGGAGGGGCTTGAAGTGAACTGCGTAAAAAACAAGGCCGCTCTTTGGGGCTTGAGGTGAGGGCTGTATAGAAAACGACTACGTGTGATGTCTTTGCTTAAGAATTTGTTTTATGTCTTTGAATGCATAATTTGTTAGAGGAATGATGCTTCTTGCTTCTAGTAAATATTACTGTAGTCGTTTTTTGCAATCTTATACGAACGAACGGTAAGATTGGATACGATTCTGTGCGTTCTTTCAGGTTCTAACTGTTTCTAAAACCGCTTCATTTGCAAAGTTAGTATGAATGATGAATGCTCTCCTAACTACTCGATTTCTCAACAGCACTTATCTATTGCTCATAATTTTGAAACCAATGCAGCTTTCCACTCATTGGGTCACTCGCCTACGAAAACGATGTTCGAGGCTCGATGGTCTCGAAGACCACTACGTGTGCACTTTCACTGGGCTTCAGCGGCCGGTGGTTCATAGCCCCGGGGCGTTTGCTATATTCTTTTTCATCACCACCCGCTTCTTTAATTGCCCAGAGCCGCTTCCATTTTGAGTTTTTGGGTGCATTAGCTGAACCATTTTGAGTTCTCTCTTCATTTTCCAATTTAGATTGAAACAGACATTCAATTGTGCTTTTTCCATGCTTTCCAACCTATTTCGAGCGCTTAAAGGAGGGCTAATAGCAAATATTAGATGACTAATCTGCCAACGCAGAACTGTAGCTATTATGAACCATATCAGAAATCCGAAAACCGCATGGTTGTATCTTTTGCCTGTACGATTTTATAGCGAGTTGGCAATGTGCCATGGACGCTTGCTGGACAGGGGAGTGGCGGGAATTTGAATGTGAAAGCATCTCGAT
>LS494178.1:0-24465 GCA_900490845.1 Pristionchus japonicus | reverse complement strand
TCTACACGTTCAACGAGGTCAACAACATCGTCAATAGTGGATTACAAGATTACAATAATTGATTGAGAAGATCCCTCATTTCCCTGACCCCGGTCGGCCTATAAAAGGCCGTCCTCTCTCCTCATTCCTCACTCTCGTCTGGAGATAAAGCAGTTCTACCCTCTCTCTCTATTCTCGCCTTCCACACGGCAACCAACTGATGTCTTGAGATTCTAGTGGTCCTACAGATTTCCAATTATAAGACACTTTTTGAGAAAGTGAAAATATCCTTGGCAAAGTGGAAAAAATCGATCTGCCCCAAAACTGGCATGCAGGTAGTACTCACCGAGTGTGGCACACCTGCAGCTTCCGGAGTCACCCGGGTCACTTTTCGACGAGCGGCAATGTATGTTTCAGTGAAACGTAACCCAGCCGACTTTGCGATTTCGCAATCGTTTCAAAACAGCATGTGTGCATAAAATGCGCAAAATTCAGGTGATCATTCACCCTAAGTTCCATTCCGATTGCTTTCAAACTGGACAAGAAAAATACATTTTTCATATATTTTACATTGCAGCTGGTCCGGGAGTTACGAAAGATACCTTTTTTATTTTATAAATTGAAAGATAAACTATCCATTTTGCTTCCACAGAAAAATGAACGAAATTTAAAAATATGTTTTGAGCGAATTTTAGCAAAAACCCCGCCTAACTTGCAATAAAATCAGTTCTCGATAGGCTGAAATACCGTATTCAAAATTGACCAAAGGATACCACTCGAGAACGCAGCGTAGTTTCAGCTTTTCTTCAAGAGTGTCAATGACTGTGAGAATCAACGATTGTAGTGTACCTATTGAAAATATTTTTGCTTCTATTGTGTACTTTAAAAAAAGTCAGTTCTCGATATTTCGAACATTCGAGAACTGATCGAGAACTGATTTTATTGCAAGTTGCACGGGGGTTTTGCGAAAATTCGCTCAAAACATATTTTTAAATTTCGTTCATTTTTCTGTGGAAGTAAGATGGATAGTTTATCTTTCAATTTATAAAATAAAAAGGTATCTTTCATAACTACTGGACCAGCTGCAATTTAAAATATATGAAAAATGCATTTTTCTCGTCGATTTCGAAAGCAATCGGGATGAAACTTGGTGTGCATGACCAGCTGAATTTTGCGAATTTTTTGCACCTATGCTTGTTTGAAACGATTGCGAAATCGCAAAGTCGGCTGGGTTACGTTTCACTGAAACATACATTGCCGCTCGTCGAAAAGTGACCCAGGTGATTCCGGAAGCTGCAGCCCAAACGCTCAACTCTTGTTTTGCCCTGTTGGAACCTAGAATATCGCCGATTTATCTCACCATTGAACGTGTAGTTGCTCTGCACTCCGAAGATCTTTCCATCAGATAGTTCCTTCGTGTCGAGACGATAGGTGTCCTATAAGATTTGTGATCTTTGATCTTTGCGATTTAGCCTCAAGTCGGAATATTGTTTTTTTTTGGGTTAAACGTCAGTCAGTATGTCATCCATGCCTCTTTATCCTCAAGACGATATTCGAGTAAGGAAACGTACCTGAAGACGGAGCAGGCCAATTGCGGCACCGGTGAGATCTTCCTGCAAAATCGATAATGGATGTCAGTCATTCGATAATGATACCGTACCCCACTTCGGCCAATCGATAACTGACAACACAATCGTGACTACTCCAATCAATCAATAACCCAACTACCGTACCTCAGTAGGCTGCCTGACACCGTAGTTCGCGTCGGTCAATCGCTGCAGGAACCCTTGAGCCCCGTTGGCCTTCATGTGGTGCTCGATGTCGCGCCAGTCGAAGATCTGAGAAGAATAACAACAATAACAATAACAACAATAACAATAGCAACAACAAGGTTCAAACTACAAACTATAAACAACAAAGTCCGAACAGTAGAGTTCAAAGATCGGAGGTCAAACTACAAAGATCAAAGATCAAAGATCAAACTACAATCACCTTTCTCTTGATCATGAGAAAGGCGTTGATCGGATTGGTGAGATCCTTGATGCCGTTGACCATCTGCTTCTCGTTACGCACGGTGTATTCGGAGACGAGACTGGAAAGATCAAAGATCAAAAGTTGAAGATCAGAGATCAAACTACAAATTGCGAATCAGGGTTTGGGATCAATCTACGAACTACAGAAAGTAGAGCTCAAACTATGAATCAAAGTGACGACAGTGTACTCGGAGACGATACTTGAAAGATCAAAGATTCAGAATCAAGGATCACGGATCAGAAATCAGAGATCAAACTATACAATCTTCGATAGCTACGAAGGGGAAGAGCGAGGAGATCAAAGATCAAACTCACTCCTTCAACTCCTTCAGCCTCTGCTGCTCCTGCTTGATGTATTTGTCGAGGACGGTGGGAATGTACTTCTCAGAGTCCATGAGCTGGGAAAGATCAAGGATCAGAGATCAAAGTTCAGAGATCAAAGATCAAAGACCAAAGATCATTGATGAAATGATCCAAGTTTTTACACTTAACCAGCTAGATTATTGTGTTCTATTTACCACCGATCGAAGCAAGAACATCGCCAAATAGAGACCATCTCAATAAAATTTTGTCGTGAAACTCAACCGACAACCCAACAACAAAATCATTGAATCTCACCAACTGCATATCCGCAATTGACGTGAAGAGATCCGCCGAAACGACGGCAAATACCGTCGCGAGCGTCACAAGACGCCAGAGCATGGCTTAAACTGAAAAAAAAGATTCTTTACACTAGAAGGTCGACAGAATTCGTGTTGTACATTTGAAATGAGATTTAGGAATTAAAGCAATTAAAAGAGGATGATTTTTTGACAATGGTCTCGTCGAATGACTGAATTGTTGAAATAAAGTGAAATGTCACTACAAATTGAAACACATTCGATGAATGGGCAAGAACGGGCAAGAAATGTAATAGGTCAAACGCAAACATCACTACTTGACACAATGAATGGCTGTCACCTAGGAAATACTGGCAAGTATCAAGCAGAGAGTGGGGAGGAATGGGAGAATGTTTCGTCTTTTCTCTCCTCTCTCTCCCCATCTCTCTTTACGCGTCTGAGTTGGAAGCTACCCTCGAAAACCGGCTCTTTTACGTGTGGAACGGGGCGACTCGAGCTTTTCTCACGCAATTCTAGAACTTGCCAGTGATAATTAGTCCTTAATTAGTTCCAAATAGCAACTAATTAGCCCTAACTAATAAGGAAGAAACGAATCGATGGATAAGGAATGGGAGAGGGAGGATGAGAGACGGGATTGGGCCTTGACCGAGAAGTGATCGGGATCGAGAAGGAAAGGGAACGAAGAAAAGATACTCTCTCAATTTTGCGTGCTCTCTCGCCAGAGCAAGCGAGATAGTATGTGAAATGGAGAGAGTGAAAACGGGAAGAGAGAGAAAAGAAAGTGAGATCGCGTCGAGTAATCCAATAACTCCTGCACGTTCGCATAGAATTGGACTTGATTGGCTAAAGTTAGACTTATTGACCTACTTCGTCATGGAAAATGTAAGAAATTCAAGGGAAAGTCAGTTTGCAAAGCCAGTTTGCAATGCGTAGCAGTGCTAAAACAGTTGGGAAAATAAGATCTCGAGGAAATTGATGGCTAGAAAGAGCCTAATGAGCAGTTCAGGCTGGCGGCTGTACTATTTGTCGCATGCGAAGTTTAACAGGACAATGAAGGGTGGCTGGAAGTACTAGCGTTGAAGGAGACCGGCTTATATAGCAACGCATTTCATCATTTCATCAGCTAAGAAGTCGGAACAAAACATGAGAAATCGAGCGGGTATTGGACACGTTGACTAAGGGAGAGCAGTGAGTGGGGAAAGGTCAGGGAAAAGAAAGGGACGAGGAAATTGCAGCCAAATATTCGAAACAAGAACAAAAAACATTCGGCAAAGTGCGCTCGGATGAGTTTCGAATTCTGGAGAAAACAGAGATTTTGTAAAGGAATCGATGGGATGAAGCATTTGTTCACAATCAAAAACAATCATTACTCGAATTCTGAAACGAAGCAGTGGTTGCGCTTTTCACGAAAGTGCAAAGTTGCGGATTCATTGGACTATTGCCCTCAACAAACTTGCGACAACGCCATATTTTCGTCAAAAATGCTCCAGAAATCAAGAAACGACATTATTGGTCAATACACTGGTCTCGAAATGCATTCGTGGGGCCAAAAAAGAGTTGGAGCTCTGCCCCTCCGCTCCAACAGCTGTTGTGTGAACCAGAAAAGGCCAAGTTTTCGCACAGTTTGACATGAATGCAATCTAAAACGTAAAGAGTTCACTAATGAACAGCTTACTAGAGAGGTCACTGCCGAGCGACATTCGTTGGACCAAAAAAGAGTTGGACCTCTGCCCCTCCGCCCAACAGCTGTTGTGCGGCAGAGGCTGCATAATCTTTTAGCTACAATAATGGTAATCAATGACAAATTGCTAAAACACCCTAACACGAGGACTGCTGGTCAATGCAGGGTGCCGAGAGACGATCGTGGGGCCAAAAAAGAGTTGGAGCTCTGCCCCAACAGCTGTTGTGAGACGCGCCAGAGGGTGCAGCCGAATGTTTAGAGTTAGGGTGAGAGAGCGGGGAGAATGGAGATAGACCAGACAGAGAGAGGAGAACTCTCTCCATTATGTGTGATCTCTCACCTACTGTGATTTGTGAAAGAGCGGGGAGAAGTGAGAGAGCGCAGACGGAGAGAGGAAGAAGATGAAAAAGAAGAGAGCAGGGGAAGGGTCAGTGGGGCGAACTTTCGAATGTCGAGATGGGAAAATTAGATTCTCTCAGTAATCTTTCAAGGAACTCCCAAAGTGCGCGGAGGCCGATAGGAAAGCGACTGTTATAGGCCGGAAATGGTCAGTGAATTTATCAGGAGAAGGGCTCGGGCCTGGGAGCTACTCCCTACTACTAGATGAGAACAATAGACGCTGGTTGTAATTAGCCATGCAAGAGTGCTCACACTTCACTGGACTGGGAGTTCTCCCTGTGACTCAAATCTATTGTACTCACAGAGAGATTGCTTAACATTTCAAGCGACTTGCTTCAACCAAGGAAAATCAAATACGTTTCACCAACCAGCGAAATGGCAAACCTCTCAAAGGAAGACGATGAAAGCGTTGTGATTGCGATGAAAATATACTTCTGGTGACAATATTGATCTGGTTCATCCACTCTCTGTCTCTTCATTTAGCATTCTGCGGTCCTGTCAGACCTTCGAGAGCGCGGAGTGTAATGACCTGATCTTCTGGTCTGTTACGGTCCGGTGCGCAGTAACAATGAGCGCCGACTCAGTCCAACATGTGGACTCTTGCGCCCTTGCTTCTCTTACTTTACAAAGCCCGTGAAACCCCGCATGTCTGTCGAAGAGAAGGTAGCGTGGATCCGGCACTGTATTTCCGATCTTATCTTTATCCGACAATTCTGGCTCGCTGTGGTTCATCGTGAAATGAAAACTCGCTCGACAAAAAGGCGTACAAATGAGTTTCACTCAATTCATATCTGAACGCGAGGAGCGTTATGACAATTGTCCTGCAGCTGCAAACTCTTAACGAAAACAATAATCGTTTCCATCGACAGTCGGTCATCTCGACACATGAGAAGCCCCTCATGTCTGACGAAGAGTCGGTAGCGGTGGATAGTTTTCCGACTATTTTATCCTTTGACTTTCCGTTTGATCATTCATTGAACTAGAACTCACTGCGAGTCGAAATGGTGCACAATTGTGTTTCACTTGATTCATATCTGAATGCGGGGAGAGTTGGGACAATGTTCCAGCCGCCACCCCCTCTAAAAGAAAACTATGATCGTTTCCGCATGCACAGTCAGTAATCGGAGAACGTGGGAAACCCCTCATGTCTCTGACGATGGTAGGATATCGTGGCTCCGGCACTGTATCTCTCTCGGGAAATTTCCGGCAGTTCGGTAGGGAACTTAGGAAGCCCCCTTTGGGCATTGCTTTGACGTGGAATCGAGCACTGTATCCCCAGAGGAATTTCGAAAATAGCGAGACGGAAACAGTGGCCGAAAACTGCGCGTCTACTCCGGAAATTATGGACCATGGAATGGTCTCTCTCAATTTCGCGTACCCCATCGGCTCTCTGACCAGTACGTGAACAAGGGAAGAAGAGGCCCGCAGTTCTGCTTATGCATTGTTTATGCGAGCGGTGCTTGCTAGGAACGGCGAGAAATGGGAGATCAAGGCTTATATTCGCTGCTCTAAACAAGAGTTCGTTTTTTTGGCTTGCGCTATTTTTTCATGGGCCTGCTATGAGAATGGCTGAGCTTTGCTTCTTATGATATCTTATCAGATATTGCAGCCTCTATTCTATTTTCTACACAAGAGTTCGTAGTATTTCAATTCTATTCGCTTCTTGTACAGCCCTGTTACCTGTAAACCGTAGCGTGTGCTATTCCGTTCCCTTGGCATAGTTGGTCTAGAGTGATATCGGAAAGTACGGTAAACAAGGCTACATCAGTCGTTTGTAGCGCCGACGTAAAGTGGTTGTGTGATCTTTACAGCTATTTTTTGCTGTGTCTCTGCGAATGAACCTGAAATTTGTGCCCTGTTATGCTCTCCTAAGGTTGTTTGTTGTATGTTATTCTATCACCGTTTAGCAATCAAAGCTCAGAAGGTCATGTTTCCTCTGTATACTATGAAGGGTTTGTCGCGCTCCTGGGAATTATTTTGACGTAGTCGACTTTGAAGCATCAGAAATCCTCTAGTTCTCGCTTTTCATGTAAATGTTCGACTAATACACTAACAATGAGGGGGCAGCAGAAAACAACCGAGTTATCGCATTTCAAGTTCGAGCTCTGCGTTCCCCATTCTCATGCTCCTTTGCTAACGAACAATACCTCGTTCAAACAATTCTAAACGATTAGTTATTCGGCTTCTGAACGGATTCAGCATTTAGAAGGTTACATTCTCAAACGTTTCGTCTTATGTGCGCCTTACTTTTGACGCAGCAGCCTTTGAGACATCGGAGGTCAAGTTTCTCATTCTCACCCAAATACGATTGCAGCGCCAGAGAGTTAACGAGAATACTTGTTATCTCTTCATTTCACACACTATGTCTCGGGTCCGAGAGACGAGAGATCAAGGAATGGACGAAAATACCTTCTGCCCTTCTCTTACGTTTGCTTTACCCATTCTGCTCCAAAACAGAATCAAGCATGCCACTGAACAGCTCATTTGGCATTGGTTGACCCTCTTCGGTCTGAGGCGAACCCAACTTTCATAAATCTAGACAGATCCACTCCTGTGGTTCCCTTATTGTGCTCGCGTGCTCCAGCCTAATTACCACATAATTAATTCATTATTTCTCGGACTGGTAACCTTTCACAACATCCTCGTTCCAACTTCATAAATTATCCGAATTTCCGCCTCTCGACTACGGAATACGGCGATTTTCGCGTTTTTCGATCTCAAAAGCGCGAAAATTCGTTCGAAAAACAGGCCAATCTGCATACATTTAGAGGGGAAGTAGGGGAGAATTGTTGATAATTGTTGAGAACGTACCCCTCACTCTCGCCTCTCCTTCTTACTTGGAAAGGTCCCGATTTCGAAAGTCCGAATCCGTTGCCTCTTGTAGCATCTCAATGATCGGATTTCGTTCGTTGCTTCATTATTGGTTTCCGTCTGCATACTAATTCCTCTTAGTCTGTGAAATTTGTGCTCGGATTCACGTCTCACATTCAAGCGATCTCTGATTTATTCATGAATCATCATGACGATCAGCGTTCCACTCCTGACTTCTCAAAGATCGTAAAATCTACCGTTCATATCCCACATCCCACGTCTTGAAATGATATCTGCATACAATATCTTCTCTTATCTTATCTCAACATATCGGTGAAATTCTTTCTCATCATCTGCGATCTATGATTTGCATTGAAGCAATGACGGGCGGCGTACCACTCCTGACTTCTAAAAGATCCTAAAAATTCTACCGGTCATAGATTCCACGTCTTTGAACAAATGATGTCTGTCTTTTCTCTCGCCGAGACCGTTTCGGAACTATCTTGCTTTCAGTCTTTCAGTCTCGCTTTTACAACCGTCGGTCTCCCTTTACAGTTAGTTTCCCCCACATTTCGGACCTCTTTCAGTAGAAGGAACACTTACTCTCTACAGATTTTGGCACGCTTTCGAGAGCCAGTGAATAGGCGAACCGTGTAGATTCAGTATCACTAGCTCACGATGTTTTCTTATGTTATTCATATCAACTTACAGCGAACGGTCTCACTCTAATGGTGCGTGTTATGTAGGATTGACGAGGACGTTTGGTCATACAATCTCATACAATCTCTGACAGCATTCATGCTCAAGAGATCAATCATCACGCTGTGCTCTCCTGATCTTCTTTAGGAGCTGAGAGTTTTCAATATCGGAGCTGAACATTCACCGATAGTGAGTCTCCGCGCTTTATCTGTGACAGCCTCTGATACAATCTCTGACAGCATTCATCCGCAAGAGGTTAATCATCGCGTTCTGATCTTCTGAGCAGCAAATATCTCGTGAAATCCTCAATTTTTCATTCCGAAGGATTATCGGTCTCCGTGCGTTTGTATTGCAATATCAGTGCTGAACATTCATCGATAGTGAGACTCTGAGCATTATTACTTTTTAGTCGGTAAACTTCACGTCAATTCAATTCGTTTATTTACTGAACATGATAAGAAGGGATGCTAAGGTCATAGACTTCTAATTCGCGATTAAACAGGATCAGGAATGTCTGTCTTGTTCTCCATCCATAAGTCTAGATGCTTGTTTTTACCGTCGAAATTCCCACGCGCATTCTCAGCCATCCACAGCGCGTGCTTACAAGTATGAGCATTACCGATTCCCGCCTACACTTTTTTCTTTTTCCTTCAGATTTTTCCCCTCTGATTCTCACTCCTCTGATTTCATTGGTCATTCCGCAGTCCCGAAGATGAGAGATTTCTCGAATTTTCAAGGGGAAAACACTTTTT
The DNA here is from genome assembly GCA_900490845.1 of Pristionchus japonicus. Lineage (NCBI taxonomy): Eukaryota > Metazoa > Nematoda > Chromadorea > Rhabditida > Neodiplogasteridae > Pristionchus > Pristionchus japonicus. The sequence continues at coordinate 15,491 of LS494178.1, read as the reverse complement.
CACTGCACGCGACCCTGCACAGTGTGTCACGAAATGCACTGGATAATATTTCGCAAAGTGTGCGCGGAACTATAGTCTTGCCATTTGGCACCTATGGACCTCTATGGAGCGCACGCTTGCAGTGTCTAGCAACACGCTGAAGATCTATCCATGTTCTCCATCTCTGTCCTCAGATGCTCAGCCTTCAGATGCACTAGCCCATTCTACACTAAGTTATTGGCCTCCTCCTTCTTTTGTTGAACTGGGTGCTGGAAGGTCTGTTCCCTGCACTTATTCCAGACAACAATAGTAGCTTTCGTTAAAAATTGAATAATGTGAACATCATCTTTGCCCACGCAAAGACCTTCCTTTCTTTGTTCGAAATACGGGCCGCAGTCTCCACATTTCACACACTCTATCGCCTCTCTCACCGGTGCGAGAGTGTGTGAAATGGAGATGGAGGCCCGAATTTCGTACGCTACTGCTCTTCGATACTTTCAAAAGCCAAAATAACCTTGTACGTTCATGAATTTTGCTGTTACTACCTTCCCGCTATTGTCTGCTCCATTTTTCGAGTGCAGAAAGCTAGGCTCCATATTCTCCACTATCTCTAGGCTTTCCGATCTGTAGAGTCGCAGCTTCTTTTTTCGCACGCAATCTCTCATCGGTTAGAGAGACAAGTGAGCGGGTGAAATGAAGAGGCATAGAAAACACGCTGCGGTAGAAAAGCATCTCTTCCATACTCGTTGGGCACTTATGGATGATGAGAAAAATGGCCTCATATAAATTGCATCTTTCCACTTTCCCGGTTTTTCTATCTTTTCTGATCGCACGTGTGCAACTTCAGTTTGAAACTTGCAGTTCGGAAATTTCCTTTGTTGAGCATTTTAGTTGGTTGGCTGGACATAGTGCTCACGTAATCGCGGAATTTCACGCTGAATATGATTTCAATTATGTATGAGACTTAGCTTGATGTTGCTGTTGCTCTTCCTGGCGCATCTCTTTTTTGAAATATTTTTTATGGTTGAAATAGGTTCTATTTTGAAGCTCAGTTGATGCGAAAATAGACGGACACTGACTCATGTGACCTGCCAGGCCAGTGGTCATAATTAGAGTTCGAAATACGGGTAATCGTCTCTTCATTTCTCACACTCTCTCGCCTCTTTGACCGGTGAGAGAGTGTGTGAAATGAAGAGACGATTACCCGTATTTCGAACTCTAGTCATAATAGCCCACTTGAGGCCTGTGTACCCAACCCACTCTCTTCCGCGGATCAATTTCACTTCTCGGTTCACATTATTTTCTTCCTATCACTTCTAAGCTGCGTTTCGCTTCTGCTCGATTGTTTTAGCGGCATAAACTGTACCTAAGATTTTTGCAATGAGTGTCAGGCAACTGAAATATAGGAATAACAGATTGGAAAAATACGGCCAAGCACACTGGCAATCATCTCCCGCTACGATGATGCCACTAATATGGCTCTGCAGAGCACTTTTGCAAACCTCCGTTACGACTCATGGCCTCACTACTCCACCCTCCTACTATTCAATGCACCCTCGATGTTCAAAGAAGCTAGAGAGAACGCAATATTCAGATAATCGAGCTCTTATTAGACCTCGCAGCCCTCTTGCAAGACGCTAATCTGCTCGATCTATTCAATTCCCTCGAGACCCTTTTCATATCCAATGGATCTTGACAAAAACTGCTACTATCTCTCTCTATTCCGCACTCTCTCGCTCTATCGGACAGGCGAGAGTGCATTTCGAAATTAGAGGAAACATTTTGCAGCCCTGCCCATGTCCCGATGATGTTGTTATGTGGCACAAAGAGATCCGGTGGGCCCGGAAAATGGCTTTTGATTTTTAGCCTTCTTATTTTTATCCTGTTTCCTCCTCGCATGGTGTCTATATCAGTCTAGGCAAGCGTTTTGTAAGTCTTCTGTGCGAATTTGCTATGTAATTCCACATCTAACATCAGCCCCATTTGTGGGGTTTCGATAGTGTAGTCCATGATATCTACATCCCATCACCAATTTTTTCGCATCTCTCAGATGAACTAAGAAATCAACTTGCGTGCATCCAGGCATCCTTCGGCGAAAGCAAGTGTGTTACAGACGCATTAAATCAGATCACATCACGGAACTTATTCGCTAGTCCGTTGATCGTCTGTGTGGCAAAAAAAACTTTTCGATTTCGCTCTTGCCCATGTCATTCGTTCTTATTCCCATTAGCGTGACCATTTCCATTATCTCAGTGGAAACTTTGATTGCTTTCAAGCAAATTATAGAGTTTCCCATTCATTTTTTCACAGTGACTTTCTCACCATGCCATTGCGAACTTATTTTTAACAGAAAAAAGTCTTCTAGATAATTAATATCATCATCCCTTGAGGACGTTCGTAATAAGAGACTCAAAGGCATAAAGCTAAGATCAGGTGACCCTTTGTTTGCCCGTGAACCCTAACATCGCGTGTGCGGAAGCGCGCCTCTTGAGCCCTGAAGAAATCGGAGATTAGCCCGCGACATTTTCGACAATAAGGACGCCACTTGTGCACGGAATGCACGCTCTTTTTCCTCTTTTTCGTGCCGCTCCAACGTATTCTGACGAATTTTAGCTATTTTTTAAGCTTATTATTGGCTTCAAATTTTAATTTTTTTTCTATAGTTTTCGACAATAAGGATACCACTTGTGTTTCGTGCTGTATTCTGCCGAGTTGTATTCTGCCGAGTTTTAGCTAATTTGTAAGCTTATAATTCGATTTTTGTAAGCTTATAAGTTTTCGGCAAAAAGAGAACCACTTGTGCACGGAAGGCCTTTTTCGCGTTGCTTCAATGTTTGCTGACGAGAAAACGTGGGATAATTTCCGAACCGAAAATGTTCTCAACTTTCTGGACTTCTTCTGACATTTGCAATTGAATGATGCTGCCGAGTTGCACCGAAGCGTAAGTAATGCGCACGCAATTTTTACACGAATAGATCTCGTGAGGGTACATTCCTGGACAACTAGAAACAAGATGGTTTTGTTTCTTCATTGCACGCTCAGATTTACATGCTCGATTCAATCGCTTTAAATTTTTCCTGCTGTCTCCTCTGGTCCATGAAGTAGCCTATGTTGTCGTGGTCTTCAACCCGCGCTGATTTCATTGTCAAAACTTCCGCACAACAACCGCCGGTCAGAGATGGAGGAGCCTAGACTAGTGCGAGGTCGGAATAGAAATTTCTGGCCTCAGGGTACTAAGCTGGCTTCAGTTGGTCATTCATGTCCAGAAGTGGGGCAGTTTTGTAGGATATTAATGTTTAGTCCACCTGAATGAACTTCGGCAGTTCTGACATTTGTTTCATTCGGGCCCAAAACTTGTTCCGTTTTGTACCTCGTTGTGTTGTACCTTTTTGAGAGTGTGAGAACAACGCTTTAGGTGGACGCTTTAGGTCATGCTGTGGAAAAAGTGGGGGGAGAAAAGAGAAAAGAGAAAAGTCGGGTGGAAAAAGTCAAAGGAGAAAACCGAAATTTTGAATTCGCGCCATTTTGAGATCTCACTTTCCCGTGCAGCTAGAGGCTTACAAATTGGAGACTATGGTTTTTCAACCCACAGAACACTAAAAACCAACTTGCAAGTCCCTAGCTCCACAGGGAAGCGAGATCTCAAAAAGGCGCCAATTCAAAATTTTGGTTTTCTCCTTTTTCTCCCCATGCGACTTTTTCCACACCAGGAGAAAATCTCCCCCGACTTTTTCCGCAGCATCAATTAGGAACACTCCCGCCCAAGTAAGGCACCCGCGGGTCATAGATGTAGTTGATAGTAGAGTTCGAAGTTCGGGTAATTGACTCTTCATTTCGCGCACTCACTCTTGTCTCTGACCGGTGAGAGAGTGTGTGCAATGAAGAGACGATTACCCATATTTCAAACTCTAGTTGATAGACGCTAGAGTTCAGTCAGACGTAGAATATGTTGACGGGAGAAGACTCTAGATGGCAATAGCTTATTCTGCATGTTCTGACTCCGTACTTTCATAGAAAAAACTTCCGCATAACAAGCTCCGGTGACTAACTCGACTAACTCGCTAGACTAAATCGAGGTTAGACTGACGAGATTAGGACGCCAAGTTCATCACGCACCCAATTTTCACTACTCTGACCTCATCGAAACGCATAGTTGGTCTCTTTTGTTTCATGAGACGGAGATAGTGAAGCTAGACTATCTCGAGGTTAGACTGATGATGAGCGCGTAAACAGTCATCATGCACCTAATTTTCAGCACTCTAACTTCATTAACAAAAGCCTAGTTGGACTCTCTTGTTACATGGGTCAGAGATCAAGTGGCTAGACTAGCCCAAGTACTGACTAGTTCACAGCAAGTCAGCGGGGGGAAAAAGTTGAATTTTCGCGGCGGCGCGTCGCCGAGTTATTCTGCACCGCGCGAGAGAGAGGAGCGGTGTGGAATGAGAGGAATTACGAGGGTTTCGCGGACGTATGCTCATGCTTCTAATGAATGAGATCGAAAATCAAAAATCGGCCGCGGTCAGATTTTGGGGAAAGGGTTTTAGAAGCGATGTGCACAAACCGCATGTCGATTACTTTATCCCCGGCTTCAGGTTAGGGGCTAGAGTCACCAAAACAGTCGATTTTCGTCATTTTCACATGATTTTGCGCACGTATGCTCATGCTTCTAATGAATGAGATCGAAAATCAAAAATCGGCCGCGGTCAGATTTTGGGGAAAGGGTTTTAGAAGCGATGTGCACAAACCGCATGTCGATTACTTTATCCCCGGCTTCAGGTTAGGGGCTAGAGTCACCAAAACAGTCGATTTTCATTATTTTCACATGGATTTTCGCGCATTTCTTCATGCATCGACCGAATAAGGTCGAAAATCGGCACTCTGCTAATCACTGATAATAAATCATAACACACTTGCATGTTTTGGAGTCATAGTGCGTTTCTAAATGTGAGAAAATATTTCATTTTGCATAATTGGATTTGATTCAATTACTCTCGGCGACGAGAGAGTATGTAATTTGAAGAGACGCAGATCGAAAGAGAGCGCAAATGAGGAGTGAATGAGTGAAATACGTGACTGTTTTAGTGAACCGATGGAGAGGGGTGAGAAGGAATAGAGTGAGAGGGTTCATTCGAATTTAATAAGTGTGACGCCGCGAAAACTCAACTTTTTCCCCCCGCTGACTTGCTGTGTAGCTATGAAATTAGGTCCGAGTGATCTTGCACCCAGCCACTTTTCTCCATCATGAACTTATCGTATTAGCGCGCAGAAACTCCATGCATATTTCATTTATCATGCGCAGGTCCGTTCTCCCGTCGAATAATCATGTGATTATCCTTGCTGAGCAACTGTTGCGATGGTGTAGTTGAAACTGAGTCAGGAACATTCCCTTCACAGCATCCAGGCCAACCCAATTAGGTGCCCGATTCATGGGTGATTCTTGTTTAGGGTTCAGACTACCGAAACTTCAAGCCCAAACATCCCTGTTTTTATGATGAATCTAGTCAGCTCTAATTTGAAGTTCGTCAAGGCTGCTCTAAGACTCAGATTGAGATTATGAGTAATTTATGAGTAACCATAACAGGTTTTTCTTCTTCTGATGATTCAGCACTAGTCATCTGAAGATAGCCTGGGCGTATTATGCTCAATACTCGGAATTCTGCACCATTACTCACTCGTAAGGAACTCGAAATGAGCTTGATCAGCATCGTGCTCGAACTTCGTCGTGTTCTTTCTTTTGAATCCGAGGCATCTCTAACTTGGACTTCGCCAATACTTTGGCTTCTACATTGATGATGTAGCGTCTAATATCACTGTCATTCATAGGTACCTTCTTTTCAATTCAGTTCATTCCGTTTCATTCAGTACAGATCCTCACCCTCCTTCTCTTCTTGTTTGCTTTCCGTGTCGTCTGTTCATATATTCCCGACCAAAGCAAAACTTACTCTCCTCATTTCACACATTCTCTCACCGGTAAGAATGACAAGAGATTTTGGTGAATGAAGAGAGTCTGTTCATATAGTCCCGACTGTGCTTTTGTCGGGCGGGAATCCCTTACTTCTTCATTTTTACACCTTCATTTTCCGTGCTCTCTTGTTTTCTATGACCACTGAGAATGTTTTTCGAAAATCCGTAGAGGGATTCCCCCTTATTACGCTCCTCCCTTCATCAGGGGCTTCGAAAAACAAGGCCAGGCTATCATTGAGTTGTCTGATTCCTGTAAGCGTGATGTCACTTTGATTCGCTGATTTTGATCACTGCTCTCTGAGAACATCTTTGAAAAAGAAAGCGCAGGCTTTCAAAGATGCTTCTTCACTCCCTGATTTTGATATTTTTATCTCTGCTTATTCTTGGTTGTATTCATTACGTCATCAAAAACTAAATCTGAAAATGTTGTGTGGCTCTTTGATTAGCTGTTTTGAACAGCGTGTTTTCCTACACTGACGTGTCTACGCGATAGGCTTCAGTTTCTCCAGACGTTTCATTAATTTCTCAGTTCGTTTCGCGAAACATCACTAATCTTCTTGGAATGTTGAACGAGACCTCTTCAGACGATCAAAAGTGCTTCTCGAAAATATCAGTGCACTCTGTTCTCTTGCTCACAGATCAGTCTGGCATTTCGCAAAACGAACTTTTCATTTTTTCTGAGCATTTCTGTTTTTTTTCTTTTTTTTTCTTTTTTTTTTCTGAGCATAGGATCATTTTTTTCATTTATTTCATTTTTGTTATCTGTGTCAGACATCGGTGAGACTCGTGTTCGCTCCATTGAATATTTCTTCAACAGTCTGCTAAGATCCTCACAAAGCTTGAGCTTTGATCCTTTTGCTTTAGTAGAGAATTACCTGCAAGCTACAATTGCCTACTCTGTCCACATTTGAGTTACACAAATGACCATTGAAATTACCTACGCGACTATTGATCTGTCTGGCACTCTGAAACTGAATAGAATTGCACTTTTCATTCTTCTGAGCTTTGACTTCTTATCTATGTCGGAGATCTACTATAGTAGACTGCTTTTTGATTCATTCAAGCGTGCTTTCGAGAACTGCTTCACAATTGGCTACTTTATCCAAATTTGCGCTACAAAAACAGCTCAGACAGCTTAGTTCGGTCCCCTGCACAATCAAAGACTGCGCCGCACAATAACTTTTTCTCTTTTTTTTCTTTCTTTCCGCTCTAATCCCGATTGGCCCCAGTACGTCACGAAAATAATGGGGAACACTGGCTAACTGTATGACTCTCTAATTTCTGGGTTATCTATCGTCCTGTCTGACCATAACTAACAGAACACCATAGATGATTAGCAACTCGATCCGGTGTTTGCTGGTTGGCTAAGATCCGAGTTACCTCTAACAAGCATGTGCAAAAGACCGATCTAATTGGTGGTATCAAAGACTCGGTTTCTGCGTATCAAATGTCACAACTGTCGTACGTGCTTGGGTTGAGTTTCGGGAAAAGAGAAAATTGGCCGTTAGACAACAACAATTAGCTCCGTTTTGCATGAAATCTACTCACTTTACTTCAATTTCATGCGTAGACCATAGCAAAAACAATCTCGACAACGGAACTCCGCGGCTTCATTTGGGTGGTGCGTGTCAGAAGACTTTTACTCATCTTCATCTGGAGATGCTAGTTCTTTCAGTCCACTTCTATGAGTACAGCGTTCACGACTGACATCATTGCACGAGCCTCAAAAATCTTCGAATATCAAGTTCCCCAGTTCCTCATTCACTTGAATCTCATTTTAGCTCTGTAATTATCTTTCGTGTGAGATTTCACACGTGCATTCCTCGATTCGATTTAGACTCATTACTAATTAATTGCTTCTAGTAATTATTACTTATTTTCACGCACTCATTATAGATACTCCTCAGGTCCAGGCGAATAACGTGTTCAAGACATTTGACTGGTCTCGCCTAAAAGCCGCCCTTTTCAGTTGGAATATCAACAATTCGCAAATTCGAAATTCCCTTTTCCCGCCTCAAAACTTGCCCTTCATTTGCCCAGCTGTGACTGAATTTGTGAGCATCTGGCTATTGAAAAGTTCTTTCTATCTATTTCTCCTGTTCTTTCATCGGTTAGAGCAGGCGAGAGAGCATTGGAAATTGAGAGAGTCAGAGAACCGAGAACTTGATACAGTTTTCAGTCAGCCACAGACAGATTGTTGATGCTTCTTTCCCTCTCACTTCCCTACAATCTCATTTTCGGCGCTTCAGAAGCTTCTGAAGCTTCAGAACTTTCTCGTCTCGTACCATGCTTGAGAGAGCTCAAGTTCCTTCTTTTCTTGACCGCCCTGTCTGATCTTTATGAAACCGCTTCGTTTTCATCTGAAAAGGGAAGGAATGCGAATGCCATTTATGTTTCGCCACTGATTCAAGGTAGAGCGTGTTCTTTCTATGATGATTCTTACGGAAGAGAGAATAAAAATAAAACTGTAAAATTACTCGTATCTCAACGAAACCTCCAATGCAAGCTCTGTTAAATGACGATTCCCGCTCTTTATTCTTCTCATGCTTGCTCTATTTTGAGCTCCAGATCTCTAGAACGCGCGAGCAGGTCAAAACAAGAGATTTCACTATGGTCTTTCACGTTCTGCTGCTTTCCGGATGCTGAAAGCTGTTCACAAAGTAGCCCTGTAGACGGGAGAACCAATTTACTTCCCACTCTACCCGAATCTTTAATAGTCGCGCCCCGGTCTTTTGTGCTATTCAGAGCATTTCGTGCAATTCAAGCCATTCACACAGTCTGCTTCTCGACAAAAGGCGTGCAGTCACAAGCTCACGTCCGCTTATCTGATCTTTAGTTTCTAACTGACAAATTCTAATGGAGTTGAAGAATTTTACTCGAATTATACTTATTTTCCTACAGTCTCGATCTTGATAAGAAGTCGTTCTCAAGTCTGATCTTTAGTCTCTCACTGGGGCTCGACATTTGCAAGACTCTTTTCAATACGCTCAAAAGCCTTGCAAGGAACCTGTCAGTCTGAATGGAGGAGGAAGTAGATAGGAGTAGGTCGAAGCAATAACAAAAGTCTCATTGGCCCAAGGCCGACTGGGACCATTGGGAAACGAGTGGACGCGATTCTGGATACTGAATACTGCCGCATAAGCGGTTTTCAACGTGCGTCGTAGTGGATGTAGCGCACGTCGCTACAGTTCCCCTCCCTCTTTTTCTCACTCCCTCTTTCGAGAGCGCGCCATATCCATTTCATTTCACCTTACTCACAGATCTTCCGAATCCTTCAGGTTATTCTTCAGGTTGTGATTGCTCATTTACTGCGACATTTTGTCATTCGTGTGTCCTTCTCGACAGTGCCCCTCCCTCTCATTCTATTCCCCGCCCTATCCATTCCATTTCCCCTATCCATCTCTTCGATATCTCGGCATTGCTTTGGGCGCTCGAGCCGCTGTTTCTAGGCGACACTACTTCTCGGTGGACGCTAGATAGGCTAGGCAAATTGTTCTGAGGTCCACTGGAAAAGTAAGATATTGTTGTCTTCGAGTTCCTGTTTCTACTTGTTGTTTCACCTACCATGGAAACACTTCCTCCATTCATTCACGTTCCGTACTTGAATTCAATCGTCACTAATTTACCCGAGGCTAATCTCGTTTAGGTACATGTTTTTGAGCTTGTTTCGAAGTTTTGAGCGCACGTGCTAGTTTCGTTCCCCACTCAAACATCCTCACCTAACTTGAGCCTTTTGGTATTGAATAGGCGGTCTGATCTCTCAGATGAACAAGTTCAGAAGGGTAGGAGGGTAGGCGGAGATCTCAGTCAAAAGTTTTTCCGAGAGGATCAGACACGCCTGGTTATGGAAAAATATGTTGATACGATGATCAGTGATCGCGCTCATTTTTCTCAAGACTTTTTATGAGAGTGAACACGCTAGATGAATGAACAACCCTTTCTCTTCTTGCTTGCGTCTTCACTCGCTTCGTCTAGCCGGCCAGAGACAAGCTCGATAGTGTCGTGATATTACACGAATGAACGATTGAACAGATCTGACTGTCTCCATTTTGTGCACTCTCGCTTGCCAGGCCAGCTAAAGATCCGAGATGATATTACTAGAATGAACAGTTGAATGAACTCTCATTATTCCCAATCTGTTCTCTGATACTCATGTCATGCTAGGTTTTCTTTTTTCCAGCAGGCAGGCTTGCGGATCTCTGAAAGCAGATCTCCTTCCTCAATGTTCTTCCAAACTCAAGCCCTCAAGACAGCCCCCATTTCGAAATCTTTGCCGAAATCCGCCGGAATCCCTCAGAAAACCTGTCAATCTCCTGCATCTTTAACGATTCCCGCGAAGTTCTCTTTTCCTATCTCACTCCTATTGTCAAGCATCTCCTTCTTCATCTCCTTCTCCATACTTTCGAGCTCGTTCACTTCGTCTTCCAGCGTCCGAATTTCAGATAGAGATCTATGTAGCTGTCTCGCTTATCCTTCTCCAATTATCGATAATCATTTCTGAAAGAGTTTATTCAGCTGCAATTAATTCGTTTTATCAAGCTGTTCCCATAATCATCGGTTTTGTCAAGCCTTTCTTTATCTCCCTCTCCCTATTTTCGTGCTGTCTTATCCGACGTCTAGGAGATATTGCTGCGTTCTCTCTTTCCGTTATCATTTCTACCATATTATCCTATTATCAATAATGATCTCATTTCTGCAAGAGTTTTTCAGCTGCCATGAATGCGTTGTTGTGTTCGCCCATTCGTTGATTTTGTCAAGCCTTTCTTCATCTCCATCCCCTATTTTCGTGCTCTCTTATCCGACGTCTAGGAGAGAATTCTATTCCGCTTATCACTCTCATCTCGCTATCACTTCCAATCAAATTATCAGATTATCGATAATCATATCATTTCTTCCTGCCTCGTTTCACTTGCAATCCGGTCCCGAACCTCTCTTCGCGCTATTTTTGTTGTTGTTTTGCTAAGTCGCGATTGTTTTCGAAAACAATAACAACAACAATTCAATGAATTCAGAGCGATGCTCGACCAAGCCTCGGCCGTGTTCTTCTCCATTCTATTCGCTGTGCTGACGCTGATCGGAGTGGTCGGCAACCTGCTGGTGATCAGTGAGTTTTAGTTAATTAATTACTTAATTTGTTTATCTAATTTGTTGTGACCGTGGAAAAGAGGAAGTACTGTTTGGGTGCATCCAGTTCCTTGCAAGACTCGAGTGTGAAACAGATGCTTGTTTCACCTGTTTCGAAATAAGTTGGACAAGATGTGGGCGAAAATGGCACGAGACCACGAAACACTGCAACATCATAGATCAGAGATCAAAGATCAAAGATCACATTTCAAAGATCACTCCCTCATTCCAGTCGCCATCGGTTCGGACAGGAAGATGAGGGCGTGCATCATGAACATTCTGTTACTGAATTTGGTGAGCCTTCCCCCTTTCATGTTCTTACATTTGAGTTGGTACTGCTTTTATTGACGTGGTTCTCTCAATGATACTTCCAAACGCGTTTTCTGTTTCCAATAGCTGAAAATTGTGGTGCAAACTTAGCTTGTATCATGAACATCCTGTTGCTGAATTTGGTGAGTTTCCCCTTTTCTCATTTTAAGTTGTTTTTCCATTCAAAAGTAGCCCTCGAAGCCAATACTAGCCTACATAATAGGGTTGGCAAAAATAGTCTGAAACAGCCGGTTCGCTCGCGCGAAACCAGACAGGAATGAGTCTGAATGAGAGGGAGAGAAATGATCTCTCGATTTTGAGACTCCGAGAGTCTGAGAGCAAAATCGTTCAGACTCTGAGAGTCTCAAACTGTTTTCTCAGCCAAAATGCTAAGGTCGGACACTGAAACATAACTATTCTTCGAGACTTTCTGAGTCTCAGACTCGGTGAGTCCGAATGATTCGGACTCTCAGAGTCTGAGAGTCCGAATGATTCGGACTCTCAGAGTCTGAGACTCGCCATTGGAATCATTTTGCCAACCCTACTACATAACGTCTTTGAGATCTCGTAGCGCGCGTGAAACATACAAATAATGAAATGTGAAAAATTGCAAAGCGCATCATTGTGCTGCTGAGTCTTGTCAGTATTTCCCAATTCTAGTGTTATGTTTTCAGCTCTCTGATATTACTGATAGTTAGTTTTGTGAATCTCGAACCCAACGATGGCACTGACAAACGTGAATCAGTTGAGATCTCATAGTGCACGTGAAACACAACAAGTTCTCTCTGGTCGCTCTTTTCGTCTTTATCACATTTTCTCGGTTTTGCTGCAAGTTGTGGTCTTTATATACTGTCCATCACAGAGACCCGGGCCGCTGTTGAGACTCTCCCGCTTGCAAGTTCTCTTTCTGAGAATGAGCCTGCAAAACAGGGTCCTTACAAGGGAAGGTCGCTAGGAGGATATGGAGTTGCGCATCGAGACCCATACGAGTCGATAGATACCCAAAATTGAAGCTTTTTCGCGCAAACTAAAACTGCTGAACGCTCACAGGGAACTAGAAAAATCGATTAGGTCTCGCAGTCTCCAGGAGTCTGCGTCTAGCAAAAGTACAGTCCTGTCAAGGACCCAAAGGTTCCTGTCCTTTCCGGAGCTTGAGGGATCTCAAATGACTGCTAAATGATGCCACATGGCCGCATAAACAGGACACTTAGGTCTCGCATTCCGCAGAAGCCTGTGTATTGCCTATCAGAAGTACAGTGATGTCAATTGCAGAGTCTGAAGGAGCTCAAATGGCTGCATAAACAGGATTCTTAGGTCTCGAAGTCTGCTTAGGTCTGCGTTGTTCTCAGCAGCAGAAGTACAGTGCTGTCAACTGAAGGCTCATGTCCTTTCCGGAGCCTGAAGGCTTCTTACAGTGCTGAGTTTGAATGAGATTGACATCGACAGGCGTAGGTCACGTGACTCTCCTCATTTCACACGCTATCTCGTCGCTCTGATCGGTGTGAGAATGTGCGGAAACCTAGATTGACGAGGGCAGTCGTAGGGCACGCGCCTCTTTTCTCTGAATCTCCTCATCTCCCATGCTCCCTCCTCAGTCATCGAAAAGGCGTGGGCACTGTCCCTCCCAGCCACGCTAGGCAAGTACAGAAGTCTGTGCGAAATGAGGCATAGAGAGCGAGATTTAGCCAATCTTTTGTAACGTCGGTTAGACTGTAGAACGCAGTAGAAGCAGCCATGCAAGAATGTGGTGCGGATTTCAATGAGAGAGTCTCACATGGCACATTAGACACGTCTTTACAGTCTGCTAGGCGCCTTGAAAGGTGGTACAGAGCATTGGATGCAGTCGTGTTGAAAGAGCATCGAGCTCGATCGAGTACAGAAGAGAGGAAATGAGGTGTGGTGTCTGATAGAGAGTGAGGCAATGTATTAGACCGTAGCCACGTGTTCGTTTCGTTCAACGCATAAGATTCATTCGTGCACAAAGAACGTCAAGTTAAGTCTGCGGGGTCAAAGATTGAGCCATTTCCACAATGCGGTAAGACCGTCCAACCATGAGGGGCATTGCAAGATTGTGCACAGAAGTGACGATTGAGTCAATCTCCGGAGGTTTGAAGGAACTGCGCGGATTTGTTAGCGGCATTGTGCGATTTACGTCATTGTGTGATCTATTTACGAGAATAGTTAGATAAACCGTCTGTATTTGCCAACGAGCGCTCAAAATAAATGAACCGTGCCATCCACCCCGTGAGGAATGCTGTGGGAAATTGTTTCGGTGGTGCCCGAGATAAGGGATGTTAGAATCAAGAATAACTCTCCCCATTTTTCACACTCTCTAACCGATCAGGCAGGCGAGAGAGTGTGTGAAATGAGGAGAGTTATTCTTCATTCTGGCAACCCTACTCGAGATCCTTGGGTGCACTCACTTCATTTCACGAACTGCACAGTGTGTCAGAGAGGACGACCTCCTTTGTTCTCCGCGGCGGATCATTCGCCATGGCCGCACGTCGATGCGCGGTGAAATTGAGAGACGAATGAGACGAGACAACAAATAATATCTGTGAAACATAGGATGCAACTTAGTGATAAGGATAAAATATGCAAATCTGAAATATCACAGTAATCAAGAGTCATCCTAAGAAGCTTCCCTAAGCTGCTTACGCTTGAAAGCTTGAAAATAGCGCGAAATTTGGCCGTTTTGAGCACATTTTCAAAGTTTTCTGAAGATCCAGAAAAGATAGAAACATTCTGCCACCGTAAGGCTCATTATAATTAGCGTTTGCAGAAGTTGTACTACGGAAATTTTGAATTTCGCATTTTGCGGGAAAATACAGACCGTGATTTAGCGAAAAATGAACATTTTAAAAATTCCGTAGTACAACGTCTGCAAACGCTAATTATAATGAGCCCTACGGTGGCAGAATGTTTCTAACTTTTTCGGTTCTTCAGAAAACTTTTAAAAAGTGTCCAGATTGTCCAAAAATCGCGTTATTTTTGAGTTTTAGAGTGTAAGCAGCTTATGGAGGCTTCTTAGAATAAGTCTTGATACCTGTGATATTTTAGATTTGCATATTTTATCCTTATCACTAAGTTGCATCCTATGCTTCACAGATATTATTTGTTGTATCGTCTCATTCGTAGCTCAATTTCACCGCGCTCCGACGCGCGGCAATGGCGAATGATCCGCCGCGATAATTGGATTACCTCGCCTCTCTGACACGCTGTGAACTGTGCCGTTTGAGGGTGGCATTCCATAACAGTCGCAGATCCATTTATGGACCTTCGAAAGCGGAAATTGCGACTAGAACTCATCTCCCTCTGTCAGGAATGATCTGTGATCCGCTAGAGTAGCTTCCTCTGTTCTAGAAAGAAAGAAATGGAATGTCAGGATCAGAATAGGGATTGATCTCCGCACTTCCACCTACCGAAATCGTGACAAAAATAGGAACGAGAGAAAAATTGTCGGCGAGATGAAAGGAGAATATCGTGTATTGTCGGGTTGATTAAATCAGAGATCTCTCGAGGGATGTAGGGCAACATGGCATAACAGTGCGTGTGTTGTCGAGAAAATTTTGTGAAGTTCCGGGAACTTCACAGAAGTCAAAATATATGAGATTGATAGTGTATCCTCCTTAGCCTTTCTGAGAATTGAGCTCCTGATAGTCCAGCTGGTTGAACTCATTCAAGTACCCAGCTACTAGCCAAGTCAGAAAATTTTCGGAGTTCCGAGAACTTTCGACGCTTCAAAATATTTATGGCTGTTAGTGTAAGATTCTGATCCTTTCTCAGAAAAGTTATCGCATTAGTCCAACTGGTTGAGCTTAGCGTACTCAGAGCTACGCATCCAGAGGACCATCTGAGCACTAGACAAGACAGCAGAGAGCATTGCATTACGGTTCGAGTAGTGATTGCTGGTGTAAGATGTAGAGGAGCCCCGTCCTAAGAAGAGAAGACACTAAGAGCATCATGTACCATCGTTCTAATCATTGATTATTTATTTGTTTCACAGTAAAACAGTAAACACACGCTTATTTAAATGTTAGAATAATGACTTACCGTTTTTGAATCATTTGTCTGTCCTATCGAAGTATTACGGTAGTAATTTCCTTATTTAAATT
>LS494173.1:63583-73672 GCA_900490845.1 Pristionchus japonicus | reverse complement strand
CTTGATCTACAATCAATCGATAATTGCGGACCCACCGCAGTGATTAATGTACAAATGCCCTGAGGAGGCGAGCAAAAGATCAAAGATCAAAGATCAAAGATCACGGGTCGAGGGAAAAAAACATGCAAAAAAAGATCAAAGGATGCCGCCTTGGAGGACCTGTCAATCAAATATGCGTGTGTGTTTATTCATATCTACTAACGTCCGATATGAAGCTAGTCATGTACTTTATCAATTCGAAAGATGAATTGTGATTAGCAGATAGTCTTTCCTTTTACCTTTTACTAGTTGAGAATGAAGATGCGTCTACCGAAAAGCTACCTATAGCTACCGACGTTTTTGTTTTCGTTCGACTATTTTCTTGGAATATCGAGACGCGGATAGATTCTGAAAAAAAAATTAAGGCCATATCAATGATGGCTCTGCAAGAAAGCTGAAATTACCCATCCTCATCTATTCAGTGTTCTCGGAGTTGCCGCATTGTGCATAAGTGAATGCTCTGAATTCTCCATTCATAGATCACTTCCCTTTTATCAGCAGGTCACTCCTCACCAAGAATCAAACAATTACTGAGAGATATTTCATATCTAACATCACTAGTGTGAGCATAATCACAATAAATCCATGACGGAAAAGCATCTTTTTGTATTTTCGTGACGTTATCGATAGTGATTGCGAGTCAGAAAGCGTCAAGATCCTGGATGAATGATCACTTTTTCGCGATACAATCGAGACTAACATGACAAATACACGTGAATTCCTATCTACGATCAGTACAAAGATGAGTGATTAGATCGCGCTCAATATATTGCTCAGCCGATCCCCTCGCGTTTGGATGTTTCTCTAAATTATTCCTTCTTTCAACTTTGGTGTTCGTAAGCACTGTATTCAATTTCAGGCTATGCACAGGTGTGTTGCTTCACTATTAATTGTCTTGTTCTACACTGTTCGCGCCCACGATGGCCGTGCGACTATGCGAACAATCGTAGAGAAACAGCGTTTGCTGTCAGAGGTGATCGAGGTGCAACGTTACTTGTGGGCAATACATTATTCACGTTGTTTTGCAGTATCACGCGGAGCAATGTTCTGCGTTTGGCGATTATGAAACGCTAATTAACGAGAGCACCTTTTCCGCGAGCTCATTTTTCAACGTAATCTCTGCAAGCGAACTTCAAGGACTCTCGACGGAGTGCAATGAGGTTTCAATTTTCTCCTTATAAGACTAGTCGTGCTGATCTTTCAGGATCTCTCGATGATCGTTCAGACTATGAAAGATCCAAATGCTTACCCTGGTTTCTTGCGTACAGCACTGATGAAGAGTGAGTGTGCCATCAATACACATCTTGATAAGGATTGCTCGCGCCAAACAAAGAACACAATTTTAACTTCAGTGCTCGACTCATCTGGCAAGAAAGGCCCTGCGATCCTGAAAGGACACAACTACTTTGTCGGTCATTTCTCCGAGTGCAATGATCTAGACTACGAAGTTCAAGGAAGGGATCGGCACTTCAGAGGCCAATACTTCCGGTTAGTTCCTCTCTTTTTCACTCTTTTCATTCGTTTGAAGCGTTTCAGAGTCGACATCGATCCCTTTTTTCGTCCCAACAGCAGAGACGGCTCTTGCGTGATCTCTGCGCAAAGTTAGTTTTCGAGTTGGGATTCGAAATTCGGCTTCAACATTAAGATATGACCGCGGAAGTGTTCTGGGAGGTGGGTCTGTGCCTTCCCGCTTCGTGCTCAAGCGCAGAATTGATGGAGCTGGTCAGGCCAGGTGGGATATGCCGAAGATGCTGAGGAAACGATTCTTGCTATTCAGAGACGGGTGCATCTATTGACAATCCCGTTTGTCGAATTGCACGACCGGGAGATCTGACGCCCGAAATCGATGCTGGATTCTACATCACGCTGTGAGTGATCCCGAGAAATCAAGGCTATGACTACTGTGAATGTCTGAGAAGTGACTATTGTCTAGCCATTGACGTCGTATATGCAGGTCGATAATGGGTGCAATCGTAGCGGTGTGCATCGTTTCGGGATTCATTGATTTCTACTTCAGCGAGAAGCTGAAGAAGATGACTTTTAGCAAAAGTGAGACATCAATATTTCGAAGAAGTACTCAATAGCTGAACCTCAGGTCTGGGCTGGCAAATCTTCATGTCGTTTTCTCTCTACACAAATATTGCTTCAATTTTCGATTTGTCTGAAGCGAATAAGGTCACTTTCTGCCTAACTTAGGATTTAATCTCGCTTCACTTCAGACCGGTCAGATCGGTCCTCTCCACTGCATTCGCTTCTTCTCCATGGTCTGGGTGCTGCTCAGTCATCTGGTCACCAATTCACTGTCCATCTTAGGTGAGCGTCATTTTCCTCGTACTTCTTCGTGTCTATTTGACCAATAGACCATTTACCGACTTCCGGACTTTTCCCTAATCTAGCAACACCGATTTCTGAATCTGTCAGCCAACAGTCTGGACATCGTCGCCCTCGCTCCTGACCTCACATCTGAAGTCTTCTTCAACGGCTACTTCTCCGTCGACTCATTCTTCTTCATGTCTGGAGTGCTCCTCACGTTTCTGTGGTTAGTATTCATTCAAATAGCAACTCTGCCGAAGAGACGAACCTAACCAGCAAAATAGTGGCACGTGTTGAACAATGTCCCATACTGGTTCATGATTCCTTGCAGGTTCAAGATGTTCGCTCGGGCTCCTAAACAGGTCATGTCAGCACGCAGCTGGGTGATGTACTACGTGCATCGCGTTTTGAGGTGAGAATACGTTTACATCGAAAAACAGATCAGATAATAACTCACTGGAAGGGATCCTAATGTTTTAATGTATCCGTTATTTGGACATACTTGACAATACGGCAATAACTGACAATGACAACATGCTACCCAGTGAATCATCCAACGTTTGGACCTATCTAGAGTCTTTGAGCATAATGATAGAATCCTTCCAGACTCTCGCCGCCCTTCTACTTCATGGTGCTATTCACTACGTTCGTGATCAAACAGATCTACAAGTACACGCCCTTCAGCATGAACCCAACTGCGACTACGGATTACTGCAGGTGAGTGATTGGAAAAATTACGGTCACTTCATGGCAGTAATGAAGGCGACTACTTCGAACAAGAATTTTTATTCAAAAATAATTTCAGAGAAACGTGGTGGCTCGATATGCTCTACATCCACAATTGGGTTGATCACAAAGAATGGGTGAGAGTTCCAGTCATTGCACTTCACACCGAAAATGTGTAATGAACTATCGAAATATTGCAATGGTTTTTTCTCTCGAAAAAAATTATTTGAGTGCACCGGTCACACTTGGTATCTCGCTTCGGAGATGCAGATGTTCTTGTTCACGCCTCTCATCATCATCCCGCTTGCACTAAAGCCCATCCTTGGCCTCATTGGTATGTTTGTGTATAATATTTGCAGTATTATAATTTCGAAGAAAAAATCGAGATTACTTGCAGTAGCTGCTGGCTTCCTTGCAATCAGTACGGGAATAAATATCTTCCTTGTTTATTATTATCACTGGCCGGTTTGTTGCTTCTTGTTACGTCATTGCTTGCAGCTGCTACTATTGCAGACAAGCGAGAACTATTTTTACACTCACGATCCGCTTGAGACCAATCTTGAGTTAGTTTCAAAACAATTGTGAAACCTGATCTATGAAAATCAGGAACTACGAGATGATCATGTACGATTCGCCAGTCATCCGATGTCAGGTACGGATTTATTTCTGGCAAACAAATAAATAATAATCAAAAAATGCAGATCTACATCATGGGCATGCTCGTCGGCTGGTTTCTACATACGAAGAAGCATTTGAACATTCATCCCGTATGATCAGTTCGAATTTACATATGCAAAATAGTCGCTATGTGCTTCGTTTTCCACAGTTTTCGAAAACAGTTTTGAATTGATCGCTGCTAATTTAGTGATGTCTCTCATTCCAGATCATCTACCTCTCGGCCTGGATACTCGGTGTCTCCATCATGCTCACCGCCCTGCTCGGACTGCACGACCAAACTAATGGCTTTTACATTCCCATCTTCTGGAGGTGAAGGACTTGTTTATATGTTGTAAAATACATAATAATTTCTTCTCAATGAAATACAATTCAGAGCGATGTACTCTTCTCTGTGCCGTCCTGCCTGGGGCGTCGGACTATCCGTGATAGTGATACTGTGTTATTACGGATACGGAGGTTAGTGCTGGCTCAGCTCTCGTTATGTTCTCTGTATGCCGAATGTAAATTCCACAGCTCCTCCTTCAGAAGGAATAATTCAGGCCCAATCAATTCGTTCATGTCATGGCACATCTGGATTCCGCTTGGGCGTCTCTCGTACTCTGGATATCTCATTCATATGATCGTAAGGAAATTGCAGCTTTATTTCTATCAAACATACTCTGATTTTGCTCTAATTTCAGGTGATCCAACTATCACTCTCGCTCTCGCAGGACGAAATTTACTTCTCGAACTTTCTCGATTTCGTAAGATCATCACACGGAATTTTAAGACGTTAGAAAATAATTACAGTTCATCACTCGAGTTATCTCCTATACCGTTGTGACTTACTTCTTCGCTACCTTTTGGAGTGCCTGTTTCGAGATTAGCTTTGGACGAGTGAGTTGCTGATTTCAACTACGAAAATTATTCGTTCACAGCTCGAAAAACTCCTTCTTGGCGGAGTGAGAGCTGCTTCAAAAATTGAGGAGAAATCTGAGATCACAAAAGAAGAAATTACTACCAAGGAAAAAGATTATAAAACGGAGCTTCGATTGTGAACTTCGCGTGTTTCTGTTCTCTGTTACATATCGATTGCTGGTTTGATGAAAAAGTGTTTCCCAGAAGCGGACAACGATAAAGAAACGATAAAGATGACGTTGTTCATAGCATTATACGACTTCAGACTCAATGAATCAATTGGGAATAACTTTATCTTCATTATGTTCACGGGCATCCCGCTGCACCCCACACTCCGACGTGCTTGCCGTAGTAGATCCGATGGTCTTCCGCCTCGAATGCACTGCAACGGTCCCTATGTGCCATGCTGTGTGCCATCTATGTGCCATGCTGGCACTTGGGCTTTATGAGTATAATTTACGATTCCGTCCTCGCTTCACAGTTGCATACCAAAGCGCTCATCCGGGGTAGCGCCGTTACTTCATCGGCACCTTCACAGGATCGAGAGGTATTTGTGGAGTTCACCGGAAGAGTGTCTATCTACCATCCACCCCTAACACCAATCCAACGTTTGACAATCAAAATTGTAGAATGAGAGAAACACAACCATTCTTCCGGCGATTTCCAAAAGTGACGAATGATTGTGCCTACGAACTCACTCGCTCACTGCGGCGCAACTCAGCTCGCCCGTCCCGCAAAGAGTGTACGGCGCGCCGGGTGCCATGTCGTTGTCGTACCACACCTGGAAAGGGCCAATGACATACTCCCTCGGTTTAGTATAGTTTTTAGGTAAAAAGTAGATGTCCTTTGTATTGGTATGCTACTTGTCTCGGACTAGCATGATCTAGCGTGATCTCGCCTCGGCCGTGTGATGTGAATAGCCCATGAAGGAAGGCGGAAGGCGAGGCACCGGATCTCGACCGTGCGTCACTCGATACGCGCGCACCTGCAGTAACTGCGTCAATAATGCTATGATTATACGTGCAACATCTGATTAGCGAAGTCATTTGAATATCGAAAACGTATGCCTATTCGGTTGACCAATTTGGCATATCTTTTATTTCCGATCGGAGCATAACTTGCCAGTGTGTCGAGCATCGCTGCGTACTGCTCATCGCCCGTATTCGGCTGACCGAACGTGTACAGTACCATCCTGCAATCGAGGCTCATCTAGTTTGGCATCTAACATGTTGCTATGTTGCTTATCTAAATCACCATCCAAAACAATACCATCATACAATAGTGAGGTGATGAGCCTTATCTAATGGCACGGAAAGGTAAAATGACAGTAAGGAGGATTGTATATTTGGGCTTTTCCTACTTTGGCTTTCACAACGTCATTAGATCCTTAAACGAGACCTGCTCTTGGCATCTTCCCCATGGAGAAATGCTGCTGCAGCCATTTGCGCGGCGGCAAGAGAAGCGAGTGCGCCTCCGAGCGAGTGACCCGTGACCTGATTTTGCTGTGTATCGTCTAAGTCAAGTCTTCTGTCCTGTGCAATAGACTGAATCATGCCAAAAAACGGACCAAAACTGCGTAATCGGGATACTTGCTGAGAAGAGTGCGGAAATCTTGCAGTAATCCAGCGTTCCACACCTTGCAATATCGAATTATTCTAGTACTCAGCACACGAAATAAGCGAACTGTGAAAAAGGCGTTGGTGAAATACGCCGACGTCCGTCCACCGTTTTCGAACTCGACCATCTCCTCAGCAATCGTGCTGTGCAACTCTTCGAAGAGCTGCGTATCCTCGTTCGTACCTCTAGAATAAAAGCAAAATATCACAATGATTGCGCAAAATTCTTCAAGAGAAACCATCACCATAAAACGTGGATTACAAAAAAAGAAGCTGACCTGAACGCCACTCCAAAAGCCCTTCTCGCATCGTCATAGAAGGTGAACCCGGAGCAGAGATTATCCAAAAAATCGCAATCGACCGTCACTTGCTTACTCACCTGATATACAGCTCGAACCTACTGGATGAGACCCATTTGCATATATCGTATATTACATAGTTGTTCTCTCTCTGTAGTTGTTCTCTAGCCCTTATTAGGTGCTCATCCAGCAGTTTATCGTCCGAATATTCTCATCCGGCCTAGTGCCATTCTAAATTATGATCATGACTGTACCTTAGCTGTCCCGAGCTGCCTCGTTAGGCACTGCTGCGGGTCGTCTGAGTAGGCGGCTGCGGCCAGTGGCAGCATTACTTGACGGGCTAGAGTGTCGTCAAAGATAGCATTCTGCGTCGCACAAATGGTGCTGCACCAGGCCAAGGAGAGAAGAACGAACAGCATCTGCACAAACTACCGTCAAATGGGAATACTGCGAATGAAGATCACAACAACGAAAAGGACAGATTGCTCAGCTGAGCGAATCAAGGAAAATACCACGATTTAAGTGAGTGTTTTTATGACAACGGCTCACGAATAATTAATCCATGGAGAATTCAGCATGATTTCCCTCAATCCGTTTGTTTTCTATCTTCGCAAACAAGTTTAGATCTATGTTCACTGAAGAAATGAAAACGCACCAAAGATCGATTTGTTATACATAATGCATCGCTATCGAATATCGTTGAGCGGCGAGTTTCTGTGTCTGAAGCCGCGCGTTTCGCTCATTGACACCAGCTCGGTCCCTTATGAATGCAAACAGCCACCGACGAAGAGATTGGCGAAAACTAAAACATAGATGGTCACGTTCCATCATGAAGGAGTACCAGCTGATCATAAAGGACGCAATTACCTGCTGATAGACGCTATGATCAGTATCGAATCAAGAGCGGGATAAAGAGAAGCGAACATTCCGAAGATGTTCCCAAGCTCTCCTAGACGAATGCCAGTCACCGGCAATAAGAAAATGGCCGTGAGCGGAATCAAGGATAGCAGAACGGGGATTGCAAACTGACAGTAACTGTATTGTCATCGATGAGCTCATATGAAGCCGTTTGCCTAAGGTTCAACAAGGTTCAACAGGTGTCTGGAACAGGTCAAAAGTCGAGATGCTCAACAGGTGTCTGGAACAGGTCAAAGGTCGAGATTTTTTACCCTCTTCCGGAAAATACACCCCTTTTTGTCATAGGTCACTTTTCGGCTCCAGGGGCTACACATCCTTATACTCACTAAAAACTAGTTTTTGGCGTGTTTTCATGCTTAAAAGTGATCAAAATGGCCCAAAATCTCGCGCCATATAGCAGAATTTCGAGCTCTATCGATTGGTTATTTTGTCACTTCCCCTGGAGCCCCTGGAGCCGAAAAGTGACCTATATGACAAAAAGGGGTGTATTTTCCGGTAGAGGGTCAAAAATGACCCAATACCGGAAAATTGTCTGGAGCCAACTATTGGGGCATCTCGACTTTTTACCTGTTCCAGGCACCTGTTGAACCTTAGGCAAACGGCTTCATGTTTACCTGGAGGATCAGCGCTCGAAACAAATGCACGTGCAACCTTCTCGTCTTGACATCAATTATACTGAAAATGTTCGAAATTTTTGTGGAAGCGATTTGTTTCAAACTTGTTGCAAGCATGCGAGATTTTCGCGACACAGATAAGTGAAATAACGACAGTATGACCACCGAGAGAAGATGCCACGACTAGCGCGGCTAGCAATGGCAAATCCGGCTGTGAGTTATCATCCTGAATGTCTGAAGCTGAATCGGTTCCCCACACACAAGGTTACCAGCATGTTCACTGCAACAACATTCAGCTGATCGCTCCAGCTCTGCACGCCATACTCGGCTAGGAATCCTTGAAAGCGAGGAGGCACGCCTCTACTGCGACTGAATTGTTGACAATGATTACAAAGTCAAGAACACTCTCAAAAGGACGCGCACATAGATCGTGAGCAGAGCGTTGGTGGCAGTGTATAGCGCTGTATAGATTACAGAAGCAATGATGAACAACGAAAGCCGTTCCCTGACCAAGGTCGGCCTGGTCAGGGACCGATATCGGTAGATGAAGTGAAAACACAGTAGGCAAAAGGGCAAGTAGAACGTAGCCGAGTAGATTACATTAGCGTTCAAACCCAGAAAGCTCTTCTTGTGGAGCGTTCCGTCTCCAAAGAAGATGTACCCGTATTCTCCAAGGAAAAACATCTACAGTGAATTCATTTATCATTGTCAAAGTACAAATGCTTACTGGTATATGCCACGCGAAGAGAGATATTACAATATCGGTGACGGCAAATGAACCAAGCAGTACTCTGTAGTTACCGAGATGAGAGCTGGTTGGTTGATACAAGAGTAGAAGGAGTAATCCATTGCCAGCCAACGATAATACCTCATTCGAGCGGAGAAAATAGTAATATTGTACATTACAAAACTATTTTTTTAAAATTCTCGTACCGCGTGATAATAAACAGAATGTGCATTCGAGCAAAAAGCGATATGTGATAGTGTGAGGATTGGAAAATTTTCACACCTTCACCGTCAACAATAATACATTAGGGAATCGTTAATAAGAGTGGGAAAACATCATTGCGAGAGTTGCTCAATCCAGTGTGGCGGTTCCATTCGGTGCAAGCATCGATGAGTATATTCTCGACCTCTCTCTGGCATTATTCTCATTTCGTTGTGCTGTTTTGCCCTTGATGCGATAGAACCAATCAAGTAGAGTGTTTCGAAATCTGCAACACAATTGTGTTCTCTTTGCGATGTGCACACCTATTTTTCTATCACCGACCACTCATTACTGCGAATTTTCGTTATGTGAGTTGACAGGGCTCATTTTGTTTTTTCTCGACAGATTGCATGCTTTTTAGCAATAGTTGGGTGACGAATTACCTTGAAATCGAAAGTATTATCAACAGAGGGTCAATTGCAGGAAAGATTGACGATATCATCGCGCAAACATTGCCGAGTTGCCCAAGGGAAAATCCGAACACCGGAGCCCCAACGATGATTGAGAATGGAACGAATGAGAAAAGGACGGGGATGGTGAACTGCGAATATTATGATTTATCGCGATCTTTGATTCATCACTATCGCAATATTTATCCATCTCAGCTAATTGTTCAGTCAACCATACATCTCGAAGACGCAAGCGTGATTGATAATACCTGAATGATCACAGCTCGGAATAGCTGCAGCTGCAGGCGTCTGACACGTATGTCCAGCACTCTGGGAACGTTCACTCAATACCTCTAACTTCAAATAACCTAAGCAAGTAACAATGAGTTTTCGATGAGTTCGACATGGATTGCATATATGAGGCCGTTCGCCTAAGGTTCAACAAGAGTCGACGGGGTTCTGGAACAGGCCAAAAACCAAAAATGCTCAAAACGTGCTCCCATGGGTTGTTATCGATGCTGAACAGCCTAGTAAGTTCAAATTTGCATAATGTCCCCTTTTCGCTCCAGCACGGGACCCCCTCATTTATGGCTTTAATCGCGATTTTCGATG
>LS494173.1:51146-62465 GCA_900490845.1 Pristionchus japonicus | reverse complement strand
CACACAAATCGATGTAAAAACCGTCCGCAAAAGTCAAATAACAAACCCAAGTGCTCAAAATGATCACGACAGTGTCCCCGAACTGCTGTTAACGGGTTCGCTCTTGATAAGTATCGTGTCAAAATTTCACTTTTTCTAACCAACGAAAAATGTGAAAAATATGAAAATAGTTTTAATCGAAAGACCGCTCGATTCTGGTGGGGGGTGCGAGATTTCGGGCCTTTTTGACCACTTTCTGACGAAAAACCATCGAAAATCGCGATTAAAGCCATAAATGAGGGGGTCCCGTGCTGGAGCGAAAAGGGGACATTATGCAAATTTGAACTTACTAGGCTGTTCAGCATCGATAACAACCCATGGGAGCATGTTTTGAGCATTTTTGGTTTTTGGCCTGTTCCAGAGTGTTGTTGAACCTAACACAGACGGTCTCATATTTTGCTTTACTCTTACCTATTTCTCATAGAGTGGACAATTTTGAAAATGCAGACGACACAGATGATGATCGATTTACTGCAAAGAACTCCAGAAGTGAACACGGCAAAGATGGTAACGACGCGAAGATGACGATTGTGGTCCGAGAAAAGTGAAGGTAAATGCATCAAGGATGAAATGACTCAGCACAATGTATTCGATGGAGTCGGCATTAGGACGTGGGACAGCACTCATGTTCGCATATTCAAGCACAACGTCATCGAAGTTATGAGAGCCGCCTTGTATGCTTCTGAACAAAAACTATTCGACATTCAAATCCAAAGATAATGACAATGTTCTCACAAAGGATACGAAATGAATGCGATTATGGCAACGTAAGAAGCTGAATAAACAAATGCAATAACGCACAACAGCCAGCAATGTTGTTGCAATATTCTCGGTCTAAAAATTGTTTTCGCCGACCGAATCAAAAATGTAAAGCAGTTTTTCGAAAAGTGCACAAACCTCGCCAGCGACAGATATCGATAGATGAAGTGAAGCGACAGCAAGATAAAAGGCAGAAAGAACGACGTGCAATAAATAGCGTTTGCTATTTTGCCAACTGAAGGTGCGAGAAATAGACTACGATAGCCGAAAAAGACATAGCCGTACTTGCACAGTATGAACATCTGGAAAATGAACTCTATTTTTTATGGAAAACCGTAAACAACGCTCACTGGTATGAACCACATATCGAAGAGCGATATTGCGATATCAGTCAGAGCAAAAATCGCCAGAAGTAAGCGATATTTGCCGAGCACATGCGCCGTTGGGTGCACTAGGAGAATAATAAGTACGCCATTGCAAAGCAATGATCCGATTGCGGAGGAGTATAGGACTACCTGAAAAGGAGAGAGCGCTATATTAAAAATCAGAACCAAGAAAACATACTAACAAAAAGGGAAAAGATGCTGGATTATTTGGAAACGCGCACAGTACGCTGAACGTATGGCACAAGTCCGTTTCCTATGTAGAATAGAAAAATTCTCAAAAAAATTAACTCACTTTGTGAACTGCAATCGGAATAGCCATCACCAGCTTAGTAAAAACATTTTCTCAGAGCTCCCACATCACGTGCGACACTGATTATGCGCGAAAGGTTGGCGGACCGTAAGCTTAGAAGAATTATGTCGATGTGGGAGATCAAAGATGCAGTTACTGCATACCGATGATGAGCTTCGCTGACTCTTCTTGAATATTGAATCTCTTTCACAATTGTACACATACCCATCATTATTGCACTCATAGTTAGTTCTCAACCAACTCTTTTAGCATCCTCGTTCGGTTCACTGACAAGGGAGATTTTGTGAGAAAAAGATTTTTTGTTGATTATGAAAATTCACAGCTGCCGCATTCAGTCCAATGTTGCTGTGCCTTTCGGTGCAATCATAGTAGAATATATTCTTGACTTTTCTCTAGCAATCCGCTCGTTTCGCAGCGCTTTTTTGCCAATGACGTGATAGTACCAATCGAGAAGTGTATTGCGAAATCTGCAATGGAATAGGCCTCATCATGATAAATTCGCGTTGTGTTGCAACATGTTTCATCCAATGAATAGAGACTGAATATATCAAAATTTAGAAAACCCTTGTTTGTTCAATATGACAGTACTGTACCTTGATATAGAGAGTATTATCAGCAACGGATCTATCGCAGGGAATACTGATGTGATCATTGCACAGACATTGCCGAGTTGCCCAAGGGAGAATCCGAACACCGGAGCTCCCACGATGATTGAGAATGGAACGAACGAGAAAAGAACCGGAATGGTGAACTGCAAATAGACTCATAAAATCACTGAAAAAGTAATCAAGAAAGTTTGGAAAATGATGAAAATCGACCATCGTTAGGAATGACACATAGTTACGCATAGTCGCTATCTTTGGATCAGCCCAATCTTTGCTCATGCTAGGTAATTGTCCAGTCACGCGTAGATCTCGCGAGCGAATAATACCTGAATGATCAGAGCTCGGAATAGCTGCAACTGCAGCCGTCGCACGCGAATGTCCAACACTCTGAAACTTAAAGCTGTTTTATGCAGTATTTTTAAAATTCCTTGTGTGATATTTGTTTGTATGAAGTTATGTACTTCAGTCGACATCAAAGGAAGATTACGATGTTGCTATTTCCCCTCTTCATTGTTTTATTCAGAGCTCACCTCGTCTTCATTGAGTGGACAATCTTTACTATGCAAACGACACATATGATTATCGATTTACTGCACAAAACTCCCGAAGTAAGGATTAAACCGATGGGCACGAAATTTAGCCGATAATCGCCGTCCTATAATTTACAATTCATTAAGATCATTCGGATGAACCTTTTGGAAACTGAATGAGCAGTTGTGGGTAATGTCAAATATATGTACTGTGTATTCAACGTTAATTATGTTCGGCGGTGGAACTGAGCTCATATTCGCATATTCCAGTAAAGCGGCATCGAAACGATGTGAATTACTCAGCAAGCTTCTGAATTTTTCCGTTTGATTGCATGTGAAAAGTTTTAGAAAACATGCATTAGTCGTTTTTACATTCAAATGGAAGTGCTCACAAAATGTACGAAATCGATGAAATTACTGTGACATATGCAACAGAGTATACTAGCGAAACGATGGATAAACTCAGGAAATGCTCCTGTAGAACTCTTGGTCTGAAGAAGTTGTTGCACCCCTAGGTTAAAAGCTGCTATCGACCTTGCAATCGACAGAAATCTATAGATGAAATGCAGGGAAAGCAGGATGAATGGCAGAAAGAATGACGTGCAATAAATGGCATTGACTATTTTGCCCAATGTAGGCTCTAGAAATAGACCTGCGTATCCGAACACGAGATAGCCAAACTCGCACAGTAGGAACATCTAGAGAGGGCAATTCTGCATTTTCGAAACTGTTTCACAAAACTCACAGGTATGTACCACATGTCAAACAGCGATATTGAGATGTCTGTGAGAGCAAAGGTCGCGAGTAATATACGATATTTGCCGAGTACATGAGCATTTCTGTGCACTAGGAGAAGGAGGAGCAGGCCATTGCCAAGCACGGATACAGCTGCGGAGGAGCAGAGGACTGACTGTGAAGTGAAACTATCTTATAAGGGATAATAGACAAAAAATCGAACTGATGTTACGTGTTTTTGATAAAATTCTTTGGAATATTTTGTAAAAAAGCAACAGCGCTCACCTTGTGTACGATTATCGGGATAGCCATGGACAGGTGACTCAAAAGGATTCTTCTGCGCGCCAAGACATCACGTGCGAGGCTGATATTGCGCGAAAGGTTGGTGGACCGTAGTCTGTGAACAGTGATACCGATGTGAGAGACCGAAGATGCAGTTACTCATTATCGATGACGCGCTTCGCTGCATCCTTTTACTCTTTGAAAAGACAAGGGATTTTCTTGTAAAAAAATTCTTTTATCGATTATGAAAATTCAGGACCGCGCATTCAATCCAGTGTAGCCGTGGCTTTCGGAGCGAGCATCGATGTGTATATTCTCGATTTCTCCCGGGCATTCTTCTCGTTCCTCTCGGCTGTCCTACCCGTAGCTTTGTAGAACCACTCGAGCAGAGTGCCGCGAAACCTGCAACCGCCTGATTGTAGAATTGTTTTTAAAACAATGTAATACTGAAAGTAAAGTTGCTTTGTTCGCTAATGGCAACGGGCCACAATTTAGTGAGCAAAAATTCAATCGAACTCTCATTACTCACTGCTCTCTCTCTCTCTCTCTCTCTCCCTAAGAATGTGAAAGTGCATGTGGCCATGATCGATGGTGATATTTTGGGTACTCCAGTACCTTATAATCCCGCCGTGATTAAAAAAAGAGCGTCACCTTGATATGGATATCGTGATGAGCAGAGGATCAATGGCCGGAAAGAGCGAAGTCAGCATGGCACAGATATTGCCCAGCTGTCCGAGATTCACTCCCGCGACTGGCACGCCAACGATCACAGCGAAGGGCACGAACGAGAAGATGAAGGGAATGATGAACTGGAAATGTAAAACGATTTTTTGATTTTTTTCAAATTTGCAATAGTTATTTTGCATTAAAAATACTGATTTTCTTCGATTTCTTCGGCGTGTTTGTTGATCGTTGTGGGTACGAAGAACTTCGACTCTTACTTCGACTCGTTCATAATTAGCCCCACATGACAAGAGTCCATGATTGCTAACTGCTAGATCTATTATCATCACACCTTTATTTCCTAGAAATACCGACAACGTTGAGGAAAACGTAGCTCAGCCATATTTTCTTAGAAGACAAGCCACAAATACCTGAATGATCAGAGCTCGGAACAGCTGAATTTGTAGACGGCGCGCGCGTATTTCCAGCACCCTGCAAATATTGCCATTAACGCTTGGAACTAGTTGAGTATCTCGTTGTTTTGATATTTGCATACTTTGATCTGGTAATGGTAACAAGAACCGAACGATTTACCTCGTCCTGATCGACTTGATGATCCGGAAGATGCACACAACGCAGATGATGACTGATTTGCCGCCCAGTACGCCCGATGCCAGCACAGCAACGATAGTGACAGTGCTCAATCCACCATCACTGTCCTGGAATTTGCTTTCATAAAACAGCGAAAATTGAATTCTTATGCACAGTGTATTCTATGGGCACAGCATTCGGAGGCGGAATGGAGCTCAAATTTGCATATTCAAGGATCGGGATATCGAATCGATCGGAGTGAATTTGGTTGCCCCTGAAATGTTCTTCATTTGATAACTGAACTGAATCGGTGAGAGGAAAGTCATTCGTGCAGGAGCATAATAACAATACAATAATTTGTATTGCAAATAGTACTACCTTCTTTGAGCATTTAGTGCTTTCACTACATTGAATCTGTCGATTCCTGTAACTGGTGAGCTAAAAATCCACTCACAGAGTGTACGAGATAAATGCAATCGACGCGATATACGCAGCTGAGTAAACAAAAGAGATCCCGAGAAATACAGCAAAGTGTCGTTGCAGAATCGTAGGTCTGCAAAACAATTATTAAATGACTGGAAAAGGATAAATGTATGCAGCAAAGATCTCATCTACGATGTTTTCTCACTATTACTATTACTTAGTAATTAATCATGTCATCATATAGTAATCAACCATGTCATCATCGTATCATAGAACATCCCTTGCAACTCACTAGTAGAAGAAGGTTAAAAAGGTGCTAATCAAGCAGTCCAATAAAAATAGAACGGTTTGCTTCAATGGAGAGAACGATAAAGATGCTAATACGTTCCTATTGAAGGTGTACTGCTCCATGCATTCGTTTAGCCAATCCTGTACTCACCTCGCCAGCGACAGGAATCGGTAGATGAAGTGCAGCGAGAGCAAGATGAATGGTACAAAGAAGGTCGTGCAGTACGTGACATTGGCTATTTCTCCCATTCTGGGAGTTGAGAAGAGAATGCCGTACCCGAAGTAGACGTAACCGTACTCGCACAGGAGAAACATCTAGAATGGCGTTTGTGTTTGAGTTGCGAAGTTCGAAGAGAGCAGGTAGAGCAAGAAAACCCACAGGGATATACCACGCATCGAACAGTGATATGACAATATCTGCGAGGGCGAAGATCGACAGGAGCACTCGATAATTGCCGAGAACGTGCGAGTTTCGGTGCATGAGAAGGACGAGGAGCAGACCATTGCCGAACACGGACACGACCGCTGTAGAGTAAAGCACGGTCTGGAAGTAAAACGTTATATTTCCGCTACCAGTATCACTACATCGGCACAATAAACACATCGATTACTCTTCCCACGGACGCCGAGACTCCCGGGATTGGCGAAAACAAGAGGGAGAGAAATGCCTCACCTTGTGCACGATAATTGGTATAGCCATTGCCGGCCGCAGGCTAACGAGTCATGGGACTCTCCCTCTCCTCTCTGCTTTGTCGTCGCCTTCGTAGTCAAGTCATCGTTCGCTCCCAATCAGCGCGAAGGTTAGCGCGCGGTATTAAAAAAAGAGAGAATGGCTAAAGCTGATTATGTGGCAGTGCGGAAACGCATCGCTGAATGCGAAAACGAGAGATCGTAGGGGAAGAAGTGGACGACTTCCTGGTTGCGGAGCCAGCTGCCATGCAGATTCAAGAAAGTTGATGTCTCAGAAATCTTGATGAATAGCGTCTACGTGCGCATCTGTACTGTTCAAGTGGCTCCTTCTAAAGAATCCGATAGAGAGCGATCGATCTGGTGCCTGGTCGCTGGATGATGCGGTGATCCTGCCTCCTCTTCCGTCCCATCGTTTCTTATTTGCTCCCCACGCAATCCTTCCTCTAAGGTAGCTGCCGCCATTCACTTTCACGCTCTCTCCTTTATCCTGCTGATGCGAAGACATCCTCATCAAAATACTCTTTGGCATAACAACTTGCACCAATGGATTCATGGGATGTAATCTCTGGCAGCTTTTGGAATTCCATCATGAACACATCAGTTGCCTAAAGCATAACAATTGCACAGTGTGTATTTTGTTCCGGATTCAATCAGGATGAGAAAGAGTGAAAGGAGGAGGGAAAAGAGATCTAGTGCCATCATCGCTGCCATTCTTTTTGTTCTTGCACGAACAAAAAGAATGGCAGCGATTTTCGCGACAAATCAGCGTCAGTTCCGCGCAGCACAGCTCGGATTTCCACTGAATCTACAGTTCTGCATCTGATGTCCTAGGAGACTTCGGGTTACTCTGGTCGTATCATCGATTTGCGAAAAATAGCATTTGAAGTCCTTTTTCTGTATGACAGACCACGAATCTATTATACAACACTCGATTTTTGATAAGCAGTGTAGTCAGTCGGGATCAACTTCTTCACAGAGGACAGATAGCAAGGATATCATTCCATTTGTTTTCCCCCCTGCTGAGCAATATTTGCGGCGCCTTATCCGGTTGCTGCCATTTCTCAGCATCTCCCTCCCGCGCATGATCGCCGATTTGCCCCCCCCCCCCATCCATTCACTGACATGTGTCCATCACCACCAGCTTTTTATTCGCATTTTTCGTTCGGTGCAAGTTCGGGTGTTTCAGGCAAAGTACACAAGTTTTGAGTGAGCGATACTGTTCTTCCTTGTGAATTACTTGAAAATTACAACAATAGTCTTCCTACGTAATGTGTTCGTAGTGCGTACTCTGCGGAAGCGTAACTGCATACATTCTTGCCTAATTTTCGAGATTCTCAAAATACGTTCTCGCAGTTTCAACTGAACCGAACTGATATGCGCAATTCGTAACCTGTGCCATTCTCATAAACAATGTGGCGCTTGATGTCTTCTACATGGGACTCTTCTTCTATAATTGTACTCTCATTAGTCTAGGCTCAACCGACCTTAGACTGCTTGTGATTCTATTCTCTCAATCCTTACTCGTCTATCTGCTAAGACATATCACTAAAGCCCAAAAGAGTGATCATCGTCGAAGTTTTACTGGTCTGTCTCACACCGCTCAGGGTGTGCGGTTGTAGAAACTGCGAGCTGTAGTTCGCTTTTTCCATAACGCTTATTGCGAGAAAGGACAATTTTGTATTTTGCGCCTCTCAAGTTCAATTAGATCACAACGGCATTAGAGCAGGATGAGGAAGGAGATGAGGAGATGATGATGAGGGAGATATCCTTTGTTCTTATGCGGTTTGCCTGCCGCGTTTCATCCGGTTCCTGCCCTTTATCAACTCCTTTTCGAGCGAGGAATTGCCAACCCCCCCCCCCCATCCACTTCTTCACATCAGCAAGAAGCACGCGCGTTGTTCTATTTTTCGCACTTTCATTGTTTTAAAAACGTCTCCGATTCAGCAAGCAAAAGTTGAGGCAAACCTCTTTTCTTTGGAGTACGCTCTAGCGATCTGCAACCTTAGCTGGAAGAATGAGAAGGGATGCAATAAAACACCATCGCTCCCTCCACTCTATGCGCTGTTCGCTTGAAAGAAAGGACGATCATTTCATCCGGTTCCGGCAGGTTTCGGGCCTTTATCACCTCTATCCCACCGTATGGTCATTATTTCTTCTTCAACCTATCATCCTTCTAAAGCAATGGAACTCCTGGCAATGCGGTTTAGAAGGTTTTCTATCTCTCTCTCTCTTCTGTTTCTTATCCCTGCTTCCCGACAATCCTTGGGACAGTAGCCGCACTGCCGATAAACCATTGCATCCCTCTAGCTGATTATTATACCGGACAATACAGCTGGTGTAGATTGCTCTTCACGTTTTCGTCGAATCGCCTTGTCGCCACCACGCCCTTCTCCATCTGCACTTGCTTCTTGACCTTTTAAATCCATCTCTTTTTTTTAATTTTGAGCAAATGTATTTCAGAACTATCCCTCAATGCGCACGTTGCTCCTCTTCTCGTTCACCGTCGCAGTCGCGCTCGCCTGTATTCCCATGAAAATAAGTACGCTGT
This sequence comes from Pristionchus japonicus, assembly GCA_900490845.1. Lineage (NCBI taxonomy): Eukaryota > Metazoa > Nematoda > Chromadorea > Rhabditida > Neodiplogasteridae > Pristionchus > Pristionchus japonicus. The sequence continues at coordinate 53,616 of LS494173.1, read as the reverse complement.
GTATCCTTTGAATCTGACACTGACGTGACATTCTCTCGACTTTGCTCTTGATTCATTTCGCCGACAATGCGCCTCAATTCAGCGGAACCGGGAATTCCCGCGAAGACGTGCACGGTCTATCAAGCGGCGACGGCGGCGCAATGCGGAGGAGTGAGTTGTCTCGATCGGCTTTATCTGGAACATTTCGAACTTTGAGATAGAAACGATGCAGGATTATTGCGTACTGGAGCATGAATTAACCTCGGCTTTGGAGATAGCCCCTGCTGTCCAACCAGAACTTTCACATTCTTATAAGACCGATTTCGATTTCACATACCCTATTTCGGAAAAACTACACGATCTAAATACGCCTTCGATCATCGCCTAAATGTATTTCTGAATTTCAAACTATATCTTTGCAGTTCTGTACGGGGGCGAACACGATGATCTCGTCTACGTCAATTACATGCACGGGGGGTCTCTTTCCCGTTATTCTGGTGGTGAGAGTTTTCTAAAACAGTGTGAAACGAAAGCGAGCGTCCTCTTATGTAGAGAAGGATTGCCTCTTGGAGGAGAAATATTCGAACCACTCTAAAAATGGGGCTCTTCCGCAGTAGGCAAGTGCCTTGATTATTTGCCTGTATCTTCTGCCTCTCTTCCAGGGCATGCCGCCAATCGGCAGAGCGCAGGTGAAGAGTCTCAAGTGCATCAATGGCGTGTGGAATGGGGAAGACATCGACGACGGCTCCTTCTCGGCCCCTCCACCCGACGATTTCCCGGAACCTTGGCTCATCGGATGCTCGGCCAAAAAGTAGCCTAGGACCATACTAATGAGTGCTTAAGAAGAGACCAGAGTTGTTCTCTCTGTAATTTTTTAATATGTTCGTATCATGAAACCTAATTATCGAGTGATTAAAAGATAATAAATATTAATATATTAGCTGTGCTACACAAAGCGAGTGTGCTCATGTGCATTTGTTAATAAACTATACAGTTGCAGAAATAACGTTACAGCAAGAATGATGTATTTGGAATTTGACACTCGATTGTGGCTCAAACCTGACCTTGTCCTAATTGTCTTGTTCTATCATTTAATTCCATTCTTAATCTCCATTACCAGCAATCGCTGAGGTCAAATAAGCGAGAGAGAGAGAGAGAGATACATTGAAATAGAAAGTGAAAAGAGTGCATACTCCCGTCCCTTGTTTCGAGAGCACACACCTTCTTTCTGCGTCTGAGATTACATTGTAACGAAAAGATACATCTATTAAGCCTATTTCAAAGCCTATGATTTTGAAATTAGTTTATAAAAATAATCTGCCATGAGGATGTGCAATTATCATGCGAATTAACTGACACAATGTTTCATACCCTTTCATCCTTCTCTTCCCAGAAATTGTTATACTGTGCATTCTACTTATGATTTCAATATTTTTACGCGAATATTATCTTTGATCATTAATAATTTTCAACTTTAAAGTTGCCTACTTCAACTCGATTCGGACAAAGAACGAGCCTGATATGGCTTCCAGAGCAAAACAATGATAGTAAGTCGTTCGATTTTTCGGCCAGTATCTTTGCCTTTCAAGTTATATTTTATTTCAAGAGATTTTTCTGTCAATGCATTGAAGGTTAGAAATGAAAAAAGGTTAGGCTCAAGAAACAAATGCCTGGATTCGAGGGGTTCAATACAGGACTTTTTCATTTCAATGACTGACAATTTACAGTAGAAGGAATGTAGTCGAAACTTTCTGATTTATTTTATTTTTGAAATAGTTTACCGCTATCTTAATTCGGGATCTTCAGGGAATTGAGGAAGAGTATTACCCTCGCAGGTCAAATTTGAACGATGACGAAACGCAATGACTATTCGATGGCATCGCGAATCAACGATGAAAATTTTTACTGAAATCAGTTCCAGGTCGGAAAAAACAATTACCTCTTCGAAACAATTTAAGAGACCGGCTCCGAGAAAATTTACCATTTCGGCTCTTTTCCGGACATTTCCCTAGGGCTAAGATCCAGGCCGCCCCACTCACATATGTTGGAGGCCCTTTGACCTTATTTGCAAAAACGATGAAATATTGGCCCGCGTTGCGCAATGCGGCGCGCCAGGTGCGCGCGAAGTTTGAAAAGTGCATTTTCATATCTTTTCAACCGAACAAGCTAGGATCAAAATTTCTTCTGCACTGTGTTAGGGTTGACGTAAGTGCACAGGAGCACTATTGGGATCAATTCTAGAACGAGTCTGATACCGACTTCGGGTCTCAAATTTTCCGTTTTTTCGAGTTCTCACTGTTCCAGAGTGGCGTCCGACATCACAATGTAGGTATGGGGTTGCACCCCAGACCCTTCTGCATCTAGCCTACCACATATGAAAAGAATCGGGCGGTGCCATTTCTAGAAAAGTTAATCTGAGTGATTCGGAGTCGCTCTCATGCCGACATTATCTGGTATTTCCCACTTGGTCTTTCGGTGATTTCTGAAACAA
>LS494173.1:28774-48625 GCA_900490845.1 Pristionchus japonicus | reverse complement strand
TTGTTTCAGAAATCACCGAAAGACCAAGTGGGAAATACCAGATAATGTCGGCATGAGAGCGACTCCGAATCACTCAGATTAACTTTTCTAGAAATGGCACCGCCCGATTCTTTTCATATGTGGTAGGCTAGATGCAGAAGGGTCTGGGGTGCAACCCCATACCTACATTGTGATGTCGGACGCCACTCTGGAACAGTGAAAACTCGAAAAAACGGAAAATTTGAGACCCGAAGTCGGTATCATACTCGTTCTAGAATTGATCCCAATAGTGCTCCTGTGCTCTTACGTCAACCCTAACACAGTGCAGAAGAAATTTTGATCCTAGCTTGTTCGGTTGAAAAGATATGAAAATGCACTTTCAAACTTCGCGCGCACCTGGCGCGCCGCATTGCGCAACGCGGGCCAATATTTCATCGTTTTTGCAAATAAGGTCAAAGGGCCTCCAACATATGTGAGTGGGGCGGTCTGGATCTTAGCCCTAGGGAAATGTCCGGATGGTGGTGAATTTTCTCCGACCCGGTCTCTTAATGTTCTTTTTGCACCATTACAAAATCATATTTTTTCTGAAAGCAGATTTTCTAGAGAGAATTTTGAAAAAAAGATTTTCTTTCAGTTGGAACAAGTCGTTGGAATGCCATTAACAATCAAGTGCGTTGCACGACCTTGATGGACGTGCAAGATTTACACAAACAGAATAATCGCTAATCAACGTCACGCTGATAATCCCAGGTCTCCTCGAAAAGTTCTCTCGAATAGACTACTCGTTCTCTGCCCAGTTCGAGTGCCAGATATGAAATCAGATATTTGTTCGATGAATATTTCCTGCCTTTGAAAGTTGATAGTCAACACATTTATTGGCATACGACTTGGGGGTGTATTCTGAATTAGTTCTGACGGGACATCCAGTTAATCTTGGTTGCATCACTGTTCACAGTTTCCGCCAGATTAGAGCTACGATTGGTTATTCAGCCGAAATTAAAAAAAAAGTAAAGGTGTTAGGCGTTCCACGCAAGGGCGGGCTCTGCCACCCCCATGCCAATTCAGCGTTCAGTCTGTCCTGAGTAATCAGCGACCTATGCGTAAGGCTATACCGCCCGTGTTGTGTGCACGTGGTGGGGGATTTCTTTACTGTGATTATTCAACCACTACCAAAATTTCTTAACCCCCTTGGTTTGGGTGGATCTGAGGACGCGGGGAGTCGAACTCGTGACTTTCGGATCTCATTCCTGGCACACAACCACTGAGCCACCCGGTCCTCTAAATTGGGTTGTAAAATTGAATCGATTAGTGAACAAACAAAAACAAAATGTATTGAATATAAACAAAATGTAGAAACAAAATGTAGAGATGTTTATAGGAATATAGTACAATGCGTGAACCAGTTTGTCTGTCCGTTCTCCATTTTTCACTTCTTATCGAGACAAGAGAGTTAGCAAAGAGAAACAAAGAGACTTACACAAGTTCAGCATGAACTAACGAGAGAGAACTTATGAAACTAATGAGATCTGTCAGTTCTCAATCGTGCTACGTGCGAATTCACATCCAGACAGAATAAACCAGGGTGAACGAATTATCTCAATCTTGAAGTTGAAAAGGAAGTTGAGAAGGCAGCTTATGAAGGACACTCGTCTGTGCGTTTCATTAGTTTCGCTATGCGGGGGACGCACATCTGCGGAGTAGATGAATCGGGACCGAGAAGGACGCAGCGAACTTCGAGCGCGTCTCGAGCGTATGCATGGCACTGAATGGTTCAGCTTTATGTCAAATTTCATTTTCTGATCTATCTACCAATTTCCGGCCTTTTGGCCTTTTCTGATGGAATGTTACCTCAGTTGTGCGCAGGCAAGCCTGCTCGCATTCACCGGCCGTCGCCTCGAAGATATTGATCGCTGAGCGGATTGTGGACCAGTCGTCCTTCACAAAACAGACATCTGAATTTAAGCAATCGCTGTATATGATGAAAGTATTCACTCTGACAATACATTTCATCATGATCAGTTTTTGGGGTTTGGAGTCACTGGCGGAATGGCTCATGAGGCCCACTACACATTGGCTCACTCTGAGCACACCGGAGTCATGGTTGCGGATGTGCAGGACTGCTCTTTAGGCCGATTGTTCTGTGAACTTTTGTTATCATGCCACTTACGCTCGCAATAGGGACCTCCGTATCCGAGAGGGCACATGCATTTCGCGTTAGAATAGTCGTCGGTGGGCACACAGGTTCCCGTATTCTGGCAACGGATTGAGGAGCACGGATCGATCTCTGAAAAAGTAGTCACCCATTAATCTCCCTCTCGCAGCTTTTGAGTTATTAGAAAAAGCAATCATTTCACGAGGAAACTTTTAGAATGCTTTCTTCAATATCGACAATCAGAGCGCTGTGATTGTCGATATTGAATAACTTTACGGACGTAGGATAATTCACACTCATCCTGTTCGCAGGCTTGACCAGTCCTACGAGGTCTGCACAAGCACATGAACGATCCCTGTGACACAAATATGTCAATACTTAACGTGATTAAAGGCGCAACTATTTTCAGCGCGTCTATTTCCCTAGTAATCCGAAGATGCAAATATGTGCTGGAATGTTTATAATTGTTGATGCATTGCACATGGTAGTTGCAGTAACGAACATGAATAGAAATGTATTTACTCTAGTGCTTTCGAATGAGTCAACACACGTCACCAATTTGCTACAAACTAGTGTACAAAATGCGGGTCGCCGCTTCTGCCTTTCAGACATTCTTTTGAACCGGTGAGAGAGTGTGCGAAGTGAAGAGGCAATTCCTCGCATTTCGCTCTTTACTACACACAATACCGGTCTCGTCTCGATGCAGACTCCGTAGTCAGCTCCGCATGAATCGCTCTGGCAGCTAAGAGGCGCTTCTGAGATAGACTCCATCATTTCCCAAGCATACATCCATACCCACAAGAATATTAGTTTGCCTCCCCGCTCACCTTGCATCATGGTTACTTGTTGCCACACGTAGTTAGTGGTCCCACATTTCTGCGTTGTGTCACCTGAAGCAAAATTTTATGTGCCTGATGGATGCAATCATGCGCATTAAGAGTCGATGCCTCGGCAGGGTTGTCGCACTCCGCTTGAACGCCCTTCGTAGTGAGCACCCACCAAACTCCGATGAAGCAGGAATCATCGGAGACCACTGCAATATATCCCTGTTTATCTGCAATTATCGGAAAATCTCGCTCTGGCCACCCGCTTACGACGCACCCCAGAATCCTGCTTCGCTGTCCTCCTCGAATGCGCTCTCGCAGAGACTTGATGTCATATCCGAGCGAGTGATGATGCTCGATGATGCAGTGGTTAGGGAAGGCACCCTCAGGTTCCAATCGGGTTCCAATCGGTACTCGACGCAGTGCAGACAGCTCACACGATCGGCCTCTCCACTCTTTTGAGCAGTCGCATACCGCATTGGTGTTCTGAATGGATACCCTCTGAATTAGGGAAACTTGTAAATGTGATCCTTCCATGTACATTGTGCTTTCTTCAACCAAAAAAACCAAGGTTGTAAAACATCGGTGGATGTGTGAAACATCTAGTGTGCGGAAATGGTGGAGGAAACATGATGCTCATGAATAGAGAACCTGAAGGAAGGGGGAAGGGTGCGCGGCGAAGAGGGAAATGAGAGGAAGGGGAGAGGGAAATGAGTGATCCCTTGCGCAAGGGTTTTGAAATCACTCAAACCCTTGCGCAAGGGTTGATCAGAATGACTCGTTTTCAACCGTTTGACTTCGGAATTTCACAGAATGTACCTCATATTGTCATAATTAGCTGATGTTATCAATCCAGACCACTTTCCATAGCATAGACCCGTAAGGGTTTCTATACTGTCCACTCTCCCTCTCTCTTCCAGCGCCAGAAGACGCATATCGGCTCTTAAGAAGACGTTCCTATGATTTTCAGCAATTGTTGGACTAGTTGACGTCAGAAAGGGACAGAAAATCGATCTCAGCGGGATGAAAGATCACTCAAAAGAGGAGCATGCTTATGTGATCCTATGCTATGTAAAGGTGGTCTGACAAGTGTTTGTGCGTCAATGATGCTAATAGGAAGCATAAAGTTGAGAAAATCCGATCTAAAACGGTCGAATAGGGCCCAAAACAAATACAACCCTTGCGCAAGGGTTCTACAGTAATCCAAACCCTTGCGCAAGGGTTCACTCATTTCTCGCTCCCCTTCCCCCCCTCTCATTCCTTGCTGTGAGAGAGCGGCAGGGCCTTCCCTCTCCCCTTCCTTCAGCCTCTCTACTCATGAACCATTCACCCTTGATTGTGTGGTTTCAGAACTACACGATAGTCAGCAGAAAATAATGACAATTTTGAGTGTGAAAAAACTCTCCTGGACATATTCCTCCCGGATTAAATCTACAAGCCCGTTCTCTCGTGATATTAACAGGGCATTTTCACCTAATTACCCACTCTCGAAAACCTGGAAAAGTGATATGAAATTCGAGGTTGAAAGGCTTGATAGATCTCCGCCTGTGGACTACATTGTACACAATGGATACCGTTTTCCGATCTACAACACAAAAAAGACAACATTTGACGCCGTTCGCGTAAAAATCGCGCAATTGTCGGCATAGTCAAAATGGGTCAATTCCCTATAACTCTGTGTTTTGGGGTTCTTGTGGGTATAAAGATGAAGATGCGCCATCTTATTTTCCATTTTGACCACGTCGAAATCGGTGTTTACGCTTGTTTTTCGTTGCCGATATAGCTGAAAATACGTGAGTATGGCCCAATGGGCAGAATTTGACGCTGATCACGCCTATCTAATTCATTTTTCATGTGTTTGAAAAAATTTAGAAAATCGATATTTTGAAGTTTTCAATATCGGGCTGAGTATCGGACACAGATCGACGCGCCATGACGAGAGGAATTCAAAACTATGTTCATCCATATCGGACTCTTGGTTTTTGAATGAGACTGCAAAAAGTGACGCAAAGTCGAGGGAGAACGGCGTCTCTCTCCTTTGGTCTACCCTCTTCCACTGACTTGTTTACTCCGACACTCTGCTCTCTTTCTTTTCCTACGCTCTCTTTTCCCTACGCTCACTTTTTGCTGTCTCATTCAAAAACTAAGAGTCCGATATGGATGATAAACATTAATTTGCATTCCTCTCGTCACGGCGCGTCGATCTATGTCGGTCACGCAGCCCAATTTTGAAAACGTCAAAAGATCGATTTTCTAAATTTTATTTTTCAAAATCATGAAAAATGAATTAGACAGGCGTGATCAGCGTCAAATTCTGCCCTATGGGCCATACTCACGTATTTTCAGCTATATCGGCAACGAAGAGCAAGCTTAAACACCGATTTCGACGTGACGGCGTCTTGAACCAACGGAAGATCAAAATGGAAAATGAGCTAGCGCATCTTCATCAGCACCCTCAAGAACCCCAAAATACACTGTTATAGACTGAGCCAGGCCGCTCCTAATCTGCTCGATTCTTACGCGAACAGCGTCATATGTTCAGAAAATTTTCCGCGATCATGCAGTTACAGGTGCTTCGGGGAACCTCAAAGGATCCAAAAATGAAAAAAGAGGTGGTTTGAGTATGAAAATGACCCATCCCCTTTTATCATTAAAGTTCTGGTCCTCACTCCGGGAGGAACATATGCGAGGAAGGTGGAAGCGGAAATCATTAGCGCTTACCGATTGGGAAATTTACGTTGACGAAAACGTGTTCGAAGTAGATCAGTGAAAGAAAAAGTTTCGTACCTCGAAGACAGGACGACAAGTTCCGCCGTTACGACAGAAGTTCGTCTCACATGGATCGGCCGCCTAGAAAAACAATTCCTGTTCATAGAAAAAAATGATTGCTGTTCATCTATTACTCACCACTATTCCATGAATGATTGTGAAGATGACAGACAGAAGTCGGACTGCGAAACGCATCCCCATCATCAGATGCATCGAAAAGAATGAGTCCTGCGAGGCACCTCTTCTCCCCTTCCTCTTCCCCCCTTTAGACATTCCATTGTATGCAAACTGCTAAGCAACAGCTCTCGAGGCTTCGTTAGAGAGGAGTATTGATTACCTGGAGGAATCTTGTGAAAATTTTCAAGAAGTTTCTCGGCCAATCTGTTCTAGAGTCTCGAAAGTTCCTCAAGCGGTTCCACGTTGCTCAACGAAGCTCTGGCAGCTCTCGATGACGCCTTGAACTCTTTCGAGATCACTTCTCCCTTTTCTCTTCCATCACATCATTGCACCCACACACGCAAAAAGAACCATCACTCGACCGATATCTCTCACTGATCAAGATATCTGATTGCTCAAGAGTAATTAATCGAAATGAGAGAAGATGGAACGTTCCGGTTCCCACAGCTCATCAAACTACTCAACGGATATACCGAATTCGAGATCGGCTGAGTCACACCGATAGCTCCTGAGAAATCTTCGTAAGCAAAACCACAAGGATCGTCTGACTCACGCGAAAATGCAGCTAATTTTCACCGAGGAGGAATAGTACAGCCTGAGTCATCATATAAGGAAGAAACAGCCCCATTATCATCCACCATCACCACCTCCTCCCTCCCGCCTCCGCTCACTCTCCACGATATCAAAGTGACCATCCCTAAGAGGCCACAATCGACGATAGCGCGCGCTAAACAGAATCCTCCTCTTCCTCCTTCCATCCTAGGATCGCTATGGTCTCCTCATTTCACATATTATTTCGTCCTATTGAATCCTCACAATTTCATCAGCCAGAATGCTAAGAATAGCCGAGTCACTTCTGGATTCCCCGATCTGGCGTAAATTCGTGGTAATTATCCCGATCGGGTGTCATCGACAGAAATGTGATCCGTATTATGTGCAATAGCGGAATATCGGGCGTCAGCGCCAGCTTTGAAGGGGGGAGGGGGACAAGATATACAACTTTTGTGATCTTCCGTGCGCAAGTACGATCTAGCCAAGACAACGAGGTCGAGCTGAGCTGCGTGCATTTCCTCTTTAGCGAACGCGCTGACAGGAGCTAAGCGCGCACGGAAACTTTTTCACTTTGACCGGGAAATCATTGGTCGAAGTCAGTTCGATTGCATGTGAAGGAGAGTAGGGGGAAGTTGTTCGATGAGCGACTACAGTTGTTTACTAATGATGAATGGGCCAAACGCGCTGAACCTCGGCCAAAGATCAAGAAAAATGTTGAATTGTGATATTTCCGGTCGTTTCCGGGACGATCCGCGAATTGCTGACTATACTACCGCCCCTGGAAACAGATAGTAAACAGTCAGTGCACTTGTTATCATGATAACGATAGGGGAACAAAGAATTGATTGACGCCCCATTCTCGACTACCACCTACGGCGATTAGAGTTTCTCGTGATTCATAGAGCATTGGTTATGTCTCCAAAACTGTGCGTATGTACCGAAATATTTGCGCCAGTACGATCCGGAACAAAAGGAATTTGTCAAAATCCGGGACATTGTGAGTTTTATGTAGTAAAATCTCATTCGTTGTTGTTTTTCTCTTTTCGAGATAGGGCAGCTTTGCATTGAGAAAGTTTCGGTTCCGATGGATCGGTTACAGTTGCAGCTTTGCTGCTGATCTGACCTGATTGAAAGTGATGCGAGAAGAGAGCTTGCAATTGAGATATCGTTACCTACCGTGATTTGAATGATGTTAGAAAACGAAACGTTCGCTTTGGAAAATACGCATCGATGGTTTTCTGGATGGTTGGGATCCATGGTTTTCGGTGCGCATCGATGGTTTTCTGGGCATTCTATTTCGGGGGAGTTTGGTCATCTGAGTCAGAATTTCAGAGATCAATCTATTTTTCAGTAGTAACTGTGGATCAATGACGCGAATAACACAAATATTCTCTTTCCGTTCCCTCAGGTTCTCTGATTTCTCATTTTCGTGATTTTCTCACGAAAACTGTTGCGAGTTACAAGTGCACGATCGTTCTCACCCCATTCGCAGTAAACACACATATTCTTGCCCTTCCTCATTACTGATCTTTGCAGCGATTCTTCTAATCAGGCGATATTATGCGAAAATTCTCAAAGATCTTTCACCTTTCCTGAGAACTGATGATTTGTGCCACTGCACTATCACATTTTTCCTCACTTCTCCGTAAACAAGTGCCCTTCCCTATCACTTGTCTCGCGGGCACGACAGTTCACGCGCGGATCGACCCAGTTACTGATTCCTTTCTGCGTGTTGTTTTCGAAAATCTCCCTGCACATCGCCTATTTTGCTGCAAGATCAAACGACCTTTCACGAAATCTCTCACAATTCGTGCACCAAAGCAAGAACCGATAATCGAACTGCACGAGCCGATGGCTTCGAAGCACCCAGAAAAGAGTTCTCGAGCAAACTCGAACTCTCCAAAGATCCGATCCGACAGGGGCTCATTTCCGCACATTACTCATGCGTCATCCGGAAATCCGCGGAAAACAGCGCCGCCCATCGATTCCGGGAAGGATTTGGGTAGATTCGAGCGCGTGTATCACTCCTCCACCTGACACAACTTGGCTCGCTGGTCAACCATTATACTCAAAATAGCGCTGCCGCTCTTGATCAAACTTCCTTACTAATTTCTCGTCGTCATCAAGTGTACCTATCACATGCGCTTCCCCCTCACACTTCCCTCATTATCTCCCCCACTTTCCCTATCATTAGCGCACGCGCAATGGAGGTCAGCGCACTTCACGTGAAGATGGGGTCGATGAAGCTCCGCCCCGCAGGCTGAAGGGCCTTCGATGATCCAATCAGCGATCGGCCAGGGGGCGGAGTCAGGCGCTAGCTCCGCCCCGTCCGACGAACTAAGAGGCGCTACTTCCCGCATGTGTCCACGAATCGAAGGGGTTGACGACTATAAAGCGTCCGCTAGATTCAGTTTCCTCTCTACATCTCATCGTCTTCGTACCAGTTCACGTTTCCCCTCACAATTCCTGTCCTTCTCCCTCTCCTTCTCCTCATCCATTCACACGCACCACCATTGCCCCGCTCGTTTCTGTGTTAATGGTCGCTGCTCACACCATCTAACTGGTATTCACAGTGATAGTTTGATCTTATCATTCCACCCGTTCCTTTTCTCCAGAGAGTCCTTCACCCTCGTGTTACACTTTGTTGATTGATCGGGCGGCACCGGAACGTTTCTTGATTACGCCAGCCATCAACGCGCCTTGTGCCATTGATAAAAGCCGGTTGCAGGCCACTCTTCCCTTCCCTCGTCGCTGCTGTTCAGTCGATAAGCCTCTTCGAGTGAGAGGTCGCAGCGTCAGCCAAGATGTTCGAAATCTTCACCCATGGCTTCACCTTCCTCAACCTCCTCTCCTGCCTGGCCTTCATCACTACTGTTGGGCTGTTCTTCTGCGGAATGTAAGCGATTTTCAAAAATATTGATCATTTTCGAAAATGAATTGAGCAATAATATTTACCGCAAGCTGTAGTGAGCACAAAGATCAGCATGTTCAGCGCCCGAAGCGAGCAAACCTGCTCGAATACGTGTTTTCCGTGCGTTTGCTTAGTCGATTAGCACGAACGACGACATTGGGAATCCGTTCGCCAAATAGCCTGGTGATTGATAACGATAGCGGCAGGGGTTCCCCCGCGGTTCCAGTTTGTTGTTGACGATGAAACTCAACGAGAGAGAGGGGTCGAGGGAGGGAGATTTGAGCCAAAAGAGGGGTGAAATCACCGAAAATCGATGGTAATTCCGGCATATTTTCAGCCCGATCTGTCGCCAAATCTGGAAGCGAGGAGACACGAAGGAGATCTCCGGAGCACCGTTCCTCATGGGCGTCGTGGGGTGAGTGGTGGTGTGCCGAGTAATAAAGCTCGCCTGTCGAAATTTGTATTGCGTAAGACGATTAGTAATCGTCGTCTTCCAGTGGTTCGTGCTGGTTCGCCTACGGATGGCTAAAGAAGGACTACACGGTTCTCTACGTGACGGGAACGCAGATTCTCCTATACTCGGTCTACTCCGTCTTCTACTGGTGCATGACCAAGAACAAGGTTTGTGTGTGTTCCCAGAGGAAATCGTCGCCTGTCGAAATCTGCATTGTGTGTATGATTTGGGAAACGGCGTCCTCACTACTGTTTGTGTGACCTTTCGTGGTGTTTACGCGCACTGTTGATCAATAACTACTCTCTCTCTACCCCGACACAGTTGGCAGCCGATCAACACACCACCACACACCTCTCCCTAGTGCGCTCTCATTATCACTGCACACGGGGAGTGAGAGGGGAGTTGGCCGAATGGAAGTGTCTTAGTGGCAGTGAGAGTTGGAGGAGATCAAAGAAGTATCACCGCCCGAATGAGATAAATTCACGTGGACAGTCCGGGCGCACCGGGGACAAAGAGTATAGGTCATGAGTACCGTATCTAGTACCGTAACGTACCGTAACCCACCGTATTTCAGCTCTGGATCTCGCTCAAGGTGCTAGCAGTGATATCGCTTTGTGCCGGACTCGCATCTTCAGTGTACTTCTTCGGACTCAAGGTACGGTAAAAGCGATTCAGCTAACGCTAACTGACTTAATTCGCAGGTCTTCCACCCTCTGGGCATTGTCTGCATGACGCTCAATGCTGCTGACTTTGCTGCTCCCCTGGCTGGATTGGTAAGCAATTGTTATCAGTGTCTTATCAATGGTAGATATCTGAATCAAATGAGTAATCGATAAGATCAATCCATGAGCAATTCTCAACATATTTCACACATTCCAATGCACTCCCTGCACTCCTACTAGAGAATGGAACCACGGAAAGGGCGAAGTTGGCTCATCCATCTCCAACTTCCTTAAGTCGTTAACGCCTCCGCGCATGGGAAAGATAGGTGCGAAGCGCACTCGTAAATCAGCCAAAGGCGACCCAAATTCGAGCAGTGATAGGAGCTTGGGAAAGGAAGAAGAGAGAGATGGAATAGATTCGACGTAGTGTGACCACTCTGCGAACGCCACGCAAAACTCATTAGAGAAGAGTGGTAAAAACAAGATACTCTCTGAGCGAGCAGCAAACCTGATGGATTCGGTGATGAGATCGCACAACATCATCAATGGGATACAGCTATCGAACTAGCTAACTCTTGATTGCACGCAACCCAACAATTTGCGCAAACCCATACACATTAATGCAATGTTTAATCCGCACAAAAATAACAAACTATTCTTCCAGAAAACCGTGATCCGTCGCCGCGCCACCTCCACCCTTCCTCTGCCCCTCTGCATCGCTAACTTCTTGGTATCCTCCGAGTGGTTCCTCTACGGAATCCTCGTCAAGGACTTCTACCTCATCGTGAGTTTCCGGCTCTGCGAATTCCGGTTCTGCCATTTCCCGGCTCTCCTAAAACCCGGCATTTCAGACGCCCAACGGTATCGGCTGCATGTTCGCCACGGCGCAGATCATCATGTTCATCGTGCTGCCCCGCAAGCCCGGCATGCGCCCGCCCATCGTCAAGCTGTACAGGTCCGTCAATTAGCCATAGTAATTCCTGGCTCGCTCGGATTTCCCAGTTCCGGCTTCCTAATCCCCGGCTTTGCAGACGCATCGCCTCGTGCTGCTGCAAGATCGACGACCCGGCCGAGAAGGACGTCGAGTCGGACGTGGAGAAGGGTACGGTAGTTTTCAAATTGAGATTTTGGCGCCAAATTCAAATTCAAATTTCAGTTGTTCCCGCCGACCCCGACGCACCGCAAGAGGACAAGCTCACTCGCGCACACCGCTGGTCCAAGCGAGTGGTCGCCAACATGGCCGGCGAGATTGAGAGCGTCTTCACCAAAGTCGGCGCCTATGACCAGTGGGTTTTACCACGATTCTGCGGGTTACGGTAGCGTCAAAACGGCAGTTTGGATACTGTATCGCTGGTTCTGTGATCGGCGCTCGGTTTCTGCCGCGGTTGTGGCTAATTTGGCAGAAGGGATGGGAGAAATATGAGAGGGATAGGCGGTACTGATCGAAGCTAATAATCTCGTGGCCGCGAGCTGTTGACTGTGCGTGGGGAAAGGACGATCGGGGGTAATTTGTGAGGCAGGGAATCCCCCGTCTTCTTCTTATTTTCGTATTCTGGGAAGTTCCTAACCCATCTTCGAATATCGATTCGAAATCGATCAAGAGCATGATCGACTTTCGCTTTCTTGTCATAAGCGTCATAGTTCATTTGTCACCTTCAAGCAACATGTGAAAGTGGTGTGCGTGCCAATGGAATTGCAAGAGTGATTGAAAGTGATAGATCGCTCTCCAAAATAGTCCACTATCACTCTGTCTTATCGACCAGAGAGCAGGGAAAATGAGAGACGCATGTGCGAAGGTGAGTAATCAATGGCACTGGCGCAGCGGCAAAAAAAACCCGTTGGCACCGTGGCACTATCCCCTTTGGCGAATAGGAAGAGAGGGGGGAGAATAGATGAGAGGGGTCAATAAATTCACTGTTTACGACCATCCCGCAGCTGCTATCAGTGAGATCAAAATGGCGCCCCCGGGAAATGGAGTATCGATCCCAAGGGTATGAAAGGATCACGATAGATCATCGTTATCTGGGGCACTTTGGATCCCACGTGTGAACTTTTGACACAGAACTGAAACGTGCACTATTCTTTCAAAACTGAACAATCCTTAACCTCTCCATTCCCAGATTCGGCTACTCCGGCAAACTCAACCGTCTGGAGGGCGACGAGACTCCGCCCGGCGAGGCAGCCGCAGCCGGCGCCCAGACCAACCCCATCTTCACTGCTGAGGAGATGGCCGAGAAGCTGAGAGAAGAGGCGAGAAAGGCGAAGGAGGTGAGGAATTTGAACCCAAAATGCCAAAAAGATGAAAAAATCGATGATTTCTATTTCTAAGAATCATGAAATTTGATAGTAATCAAGATATTTGCAGACCTCAAACTCTCTTCGGCCGCACCCCTCCATCCCACTCAGACGCGTCGCCTCTTCGCCCGATCTCTCCGAGTAACTACCATACTCTTCTACCGTAGTCTACCGTACCTGCTAGAGCTCTTCTAAGAGCCGTAACCCTCTCCACTCATGCCAAAGACATTGATCGTGTCTCACCCTAGCCTGTCAGTGTTCCTCTCCCCGCCAGTAGCCTCACATTGAGGCTGTTCTTTCCTCTAATACCCTCCCGAGCTTTAACTTCTCTAGGATTTGAGTTTGATAAGAACCCCATCTTTCCCAGACCCCAACCACACTTTAATGCATGCTGATCTCCAGAGATTGTGTTGTACTGACGCCGCCCAACGGGAATCTTAGCCGTTTTCTTTAGACTTTTTCCGCATTTTGCGAGTTGTGACCAGCATTTTGTGCCTTCCGAAATTCGTGAATTTCCGTGCCATTTCTCATGTGAAAGTGCCTACACGACGCCGATATTCGGCGCGATATCTGTTCTATATTTATTGTGTTTCCCTCTCGATGGCGAGAAAGACTTTTCTCGCACCGGATAAACGACTGATCCTGATGTTGACAACGCGTGAATGGTCTATGAGCCATATGGGGGAATTGCAGAGAGGTTCCGGGAACTATCAGCTCATTATGGGAATGAACGCTCATATCAGCGGCCATTGTTGCGAACAATCAGTTATCCAATATAAATTTATGATGTTTGAGATAATTGAGCGCGTTGTTTTGAGGACAAAGAGATTATTGGTCACGACGAACTTTGCACTTTGTTATTCAACATGAACAAAGGATTGGTTTACACAGTAATGAATTTTCACTTGCCACAGATTTGATTTTCAAGATTGCTTTACTGGTCATGTTTTCAACTGAATTCGTTAACGGCATGTCGGAAAGTGCTCATGCATGGCTTTGATCTATTAGACAAGTGGTATTTACTATTTCAAACGTTTGGAAAGTACTAACAATAAACCACGAGCACAAAATACCAATTCAGCCTCACTGCGGTAAAATTACCGCAGTTGGAACGTGAACGATTCCGTAGCTTTGACCGTCGTAATCGGAGATTGGTTTGAAGAAATTCCAAGTAATCGAGAAATCTTGCTCAAAAACCGTTTTCTAATAATCGCTCGATGCGTCTCGTTTCGTAGTATGAAAATGAGCGCAAACTGAGTTGGGTTGATCGTAAAGAGAAACTGAAAAAAGATATTGTCTGGTTGAAAATCAAATAGTGAAACTCACGACAGTCATGAATCTCGTGTATGCGAACAGTGGTCCGGGCAGGAAATGTCTCATATCAACAACCACAGCGGCGATATCCAAAAATAGAGGTACTGCGAAGAAAAACATGCCGCTTCGCAGCTAAAAATCCTCATATATTTGATGTCGGTAAATTCAAACCTGCAAACGAAACACGGTGAACAGTTTCCTGGTCATTCGCTGTGTCTTGGTCGAGGTTGTTTGCTGAGATGGGACATTTTCGAAGTTTCTCATTCGAAGTATCTCAAAGCGCTTACCATCGATGTCCTTTTGAGCACTCTCATTGCGTGGGTTGAGAAGAAAATGACAGGCAGTGTGAAGATTGAGAAAGACGCCCCGAATAGAATCATTTCTGGACAAACAGATTGGTTTCTGGAAGTGCGAATAAGTAACCTTTGACGAATTCACTCTTCACTCCAGGTTCTCCAAAGAGAAACAGCGTTCCACCACGTGCGGCGAGCCAAGAGAGTTCCGGAGTCTATGAAAATCACTGATCAATCGCACTTCTCCACTACTTGCCTTCAGTAGTTCATCATAGTGCGGCACATCACCTGTGTAGAAAACGAATCCACCAACATTCGCGACCAGTACAGTTATCAGTGAGAACATGAAGGCAAACTGTGTCCTAAAAATGCTGGGATTGCGGATTTTCGAATATCGATCCACATACTTGAAGGACAGCTTCCACCTACGGGTCGATTCACTGATCACCATTTGGTGGCTTCTCATGATAAGGGAAACGTAAGCGGGAACACACATGATAATCGCGAACGACATAAGGGCCTGAAACAAACAAGAATTTCGAACATTCACACATTTCTGTGAGATGTGATCATTTCATTCTAGCCACACGCTCGTCACTCAAAGTTGCGAATATGTAATGAAACTTTTCTCCCAGTAATTGATAAAATCACACCATAACAATCGGCTTGCTTAGTCCAATTGTGCACAAGATGCCTTCGCAGTAGAAGATTCCGTAGGGCGGAAGAGCGTAAACTCGCATGAGTATATTGAAAACGACGTCGAAAAACAAGTGCACGACCTATGAGTTTTCCAAATGATGATTCATTTCTTGATTCATTCTGGCAAAAATGAGAGCAACTCACAAAGTATGTCAGATACGCAGCTCTTATCGCACTGATCATAGCTGGTCCTTCAACTAGAAGGAGATAGAAACTGGCTGGATAGACTGTGAGGAGAGAGAAGAGAGGAACCACTAGTTTCACCCTGTAATTTGATCATTTCAATAAATTCAAGAAATATCGTGCACTTGTATACAATATCCAGGAGGTAGTCGCGATCGAAATGGAGGCCATAGAGGAGATCCATTCTGTATGTCTAGTTTGGAAAGGGAGATCGACAAGTGATTGCGCCAGTCGATTATGAGCAGCCTAACTAACGCACAACACGTTGTCGCGAGTTTGTCGTTACATTCAGTAATAGAAAGTCGATCAACAACCATGTTATACTGAACAGTGTCGTGAAACGTATCCGACTATTCTGAATATTTCAGAAACAATACAAAATAACGCAATAATCTCTGCGATTCTACGAAATGTAAGAATATTCAAGTCACGGAACGAGGCGCCTGAATCAACTCACGCTTGTCATCACAGATGAAACAAAGATGAAGAACATACCGTGGAAGCAACAGTTGTGATTTCGTACGTGCCGTACCCAAACCAGCTGCAAATGTACATGAGATCTTAATGCAACACATGCTCATTGCTTACCTTAGAATTACCTTTCGGTAAGAATCTGATAGAAAGATGACAAAGAACGAATGAACAATAGAATGGAGCGTTTGGACGCAAAGTAAGATTGTGCAAGTTTCTGCAAGATGACATGTATTGCAACGGTGAAACGTAGCCCACTTGTGCTGAATATCTCGAAGCCTACTGATGCGATGTAAGCAATCACAGGGCAGGCAAAGAGCAAAAACGGAAAATTAGTCTGCAAAATTTGGCATCGATACAATTTCGTTTGCACACTTTAAAACCTGAATAAGAAGCTTCTTCATGAGTTTTCTTTGAATGATTATTGTTTGCTGACTTATTACGTTTGCCTGAACGGAACTTACAACGCGGCAACACTGTGCACATTCCCGGACTGTCTAATGCCCTATAACCGTCCCCCATCCCCGACTACCAACCCTGAGAAAAAACGATCATATTTTGGATATTACTCGATAATGTGTAGGACCCCCACCACCCGACTGTCATGCCTCACATTCACTCTTAGTGCTCGAACCGTTAGATGTGATAGAGCAGAGGCAGTTGACAGACTTATGATCGCAACCTGAACGAACTTCTTGTGAGATCGTATAGACAAAGAGAGGAGACACTCACGGTTACTACAACAATCAGAGTAACATTTGCAGCAAAACTGTCAGCAGAGTAGACTATGACATAGTCGTTATGAGCTGCTAGCCACGAGAGTTCTTCTTGTTTCTGAAAAACTCACTAATGACAAATTCAAAAGCCAGAAGGATTGTACCAAACGTGTTCCGATACTGTCACGTTGAGGTCTCAGAAACGAGAAACATATAGATGGCAGCCACAAAACTATCATAATAACTGAGCGAAAGGCGACGCTAGCGTATCTCTGGTTCTTCTGTTCAACGGATAAATTAGGTCATTGTGGCATTGGCCTTTCAAACACTTTGTTTTGAGCCGGACGCAGCCATTACTGCGTTGAAACGGTAGTGAAAGCACATCAAGATAGATAATGAAAAATTGCCGACAGTGAATATGAGGCCGTTTGCATAAGGTTCAACAAGTTGATGGAACAGGTAAAAAGTCGAAGGGCCCGAAAAGTTGTCTCAAGGGGTTATTTTCGACCCTCTACGCGATGAGTAAGTGGATTTCATCATATGTCCCCTTTTCGCTCCGGGGGCTCACCCCCCAATTTTGGCTTATTACTTGTTTTTGGAAGTTTTTTCACGAAAAAGTGGCCAAAATGGCACGAAATCTCACGCTCCCGACCAGAATTTCGAGCTTTCTCGAATGAAAATCAAAAATAATTTTTTGAAAAATTTCGTATGCACACATAATAAGTTTTTCGAGCCGATGTCGGCGCCAGGCTGAAAATGTCCGTAGATGATAGAGCATGTTTCCCTGATCTTTTTTTGGTATATATCGATGGGTGTTTCCCGTGTAAGAAGATTTTTACAGCGATCCATAGACAAACGAGAAAAATAAAACTTTCGCTATACCCTCGTTATGGTGCTCATTTTGTAGAGCATGTCGAGCTGATCAACTTTTGTTCACACCTTTGGTCCAAAAAACCTGTCCTTGAAAAGTTACAGGTGCTATAAAAGTCACGAAAATGAATTCCGGAAAAATGATCCGTTTGACCGGCTGTAACTTTGTAAGGAGTGGTTTTTTGGACCAAAGGTGTGAACAAAAGTTAATCAGCTCGACATGCTCTACAAAATGAGCACCATAACGAGGGTATAGCGAAAGTTTTATTTTTCTCGTTTTTCCATGGATCGCTGTAAAAATCTTCTTACACGGGAAACACCCATCGATATATACCAAAAAATGATCAGGGAAACATGCTCTATCATCTACGGACATTTCCAGCCTGGCGCCGACATCGGCTCGAAAAACTTATTATGTGTGAATACGAAATTTTTCAAAAATTTATTTTTGATTTTCATTCGAGAAAGCTCGAAATTCTGGTCGGGGTTGTGAGATTTCGTGCCATTTTGGCCACTTTTTCGTGAAAAAACTTCCAAGAACAAGTAATAAGCCAAAATGAGGGGGTGAGCCCCCGGAGCGAAAAGGGGACATATGATGAAATCCACTTGCTCATCGCGTAGAGGGTCGAAAATAACCCCTTGAGACAACTTTTGGGGCCCTTCGACTTTTTACCTGTTCCAGACCCTCGTAGACATTTGTTGAACGTTACGCAAACGGCCTCATATAACAAGAACCTGGAACAAGTTTCTAATTCCGTGACTAGAATGTAAGTGTTTCTGTTTACTTACCACGAGGTAGTGCGGATCAACTCCAGCATCTCTGAGAACCCCAAACCAGACCGTGCCCACAATCGGAAAGAGTGGAATCGGCACAAACAATAAGCATAAAACGAGATCCAGCGAGATGACCCAAACCTGAAGGTGGAATCATCAGTTCGTGAGTTTATAGAACAACTTTCCTGTACGTGAATAAGGTGGCGAGTGTAACTCCGGTGATTAATCGGAGTTTTGAAAATCAAAAAAATAGAATGCAAACGCAGAGGAAAGCGTGGAAAAGGCGCCAGCTACATGTAGAAAGGCCACGGCAAAGGAGGTAAGTTCTGGCGTAAGATTGTAGAGGGACATCGGTTAATGGATTAAGCATTACATGGCAGAGAAAGCAATCATCTGATGAAACAGAGAAACACCTGCCTTCAGTGTAATGATCATCAGGTGGTTCATCTGCTCTCTGTTGTTTGATCGGAAGACAAAACATCAAAACATCAAATTTTCGATGTACGATATTTCTATGGTTTGTAAAACAACACATTGTATTGCAATCCTGAAACGTATTGAAACCAGATAAAACAGATAAACGAGGTTGATAGAATCATCGCTTATAAACTCAGAAATCATCACGATAAACTTTTGATAACTACCATGATTCGAATTACATTTGTGAAACGATTCTAGAGGTTATGTTTCAGATTAGAAAATTTTTCAAAAGCTCAAGTTGGGGGAAAGTTTTCTCTCGGCGTTACAGTTTAAATAAAAGGCAACGAATGCGTTGTTAATTTATCTGACAAAGTCTGCTTATTTCTTAGCAGTCGTCGCTCCCGCCAATCGCTTCTGATAAGTGTAGTCTGAGACTGTTGCTTTGGCTGCAGCCGCAGCCTGAATTGTAAACATTTTGCGAAAAAGAAATGCAACGTCCGGATTTCAGGAAACACAGAAATGCATAGATCGAGAACGAAATTTATCAGCATCCTGACTCACTTTACTATTTTGATCTTTTGCTCGTAATCCCCTGCCCCGCCCTCTCTGTCTTCTCTATCAGTTCTCCACTTCACGCCCTCTCTCGCTCGGAAAGTGCTTGTTTTCGCGAGGCTAACAAACCCGCTCGCCCTAGCGAGACTAACAGATTGAGAAGTTCGGAAGCGAAATGATGCAGTTGCCGTTAGTCTCGTTATCTCTCCGTAACCCGATGACGGAATCCGGCACCTCCCTAGGCGTGTACCCGTATAGACATCGCACACCATCGAAGGTGACCTGCTCGGTATATAAGGTTGACTTGGTTTCGATTGATACCACACATCGCCCTCCAGCACAATGTCCTCTTGGTTTGCTCTGCTCACCTTCCTCTGCCTGGCAACAAGTAAGTGATACTTCCAATCAAGCTATTTCTATTCTGCCATATGTCAGTCATTTAACTTTTTTTCTTGCAGATGTGCTTACTGAACATGGAATCGCTGCTCCGAAAACTTCGATCGCGGCTGAGGCTTATTTCCCTACCCACAATGTGACTGGAGGACCCTACCACCTCAACTTCACCTCGACCGAAGCCGAGTCTGTTTTCCCCATCCACAACGTGACCGGAGCATCCTTCCATCTCAACTTCATCTCGACCGAAGCCGAGTCTGCATTCCCCATCCACAACGTGACTGGAGCATCCTTCCATCTCAACTTCACCTCGACCGAAGCCGACTCTGCAGTCCCCATCCACAACGTGACCGGAGCATCCTTCCATCTCAACTTCACCTCGACCGAAGCC
>LS494119.1:131293-144711 GCA_900490845.1 Pristionchus japonicus | reverse complement strand
CTAGATCGTTTAACCTGGTTGTCTATGATTTGTAATACCGTTAGCTATTTCATGTAATTTCGACTGATGATGTCACGGTGTGACGAAACGTCTCGATAAAACCATCTTCCATCTTCCCTTCGTCCCCTCCCTTTTCGGCTCTACTAAGAATTAACAAGATATTCGACTACGATGACGAAGATTACTGAGTATTCACTGACTATACAGCATCCATCCTCGACATGCGCGTTCCGTCCTGGATCTTCTGCGATGATGACAAAATCAAGAAGCAGTCCAAGGCTGCAGTAAGTATTGCATGATTCGAAGGGGATCATTACTGAGAGTTCTCGAATACATCGATGCTTTCTTATCTAGCTTTTCTATGAAACGGCGAAGAGAAAAATTCGGCGAAATCAATTATTTACAGATGCTGGAGAAGGCGCAAAAGGATGGCTACATTCTGGCATTCGAGATGATTAGCCAGTAGAAGCAAAGGAATTCTCCCTGCCCACCCATATTGTCATTACACTATAGTTTGGTCTGAAATGATATTGTCGTATTAAGCATATCCATCATTAATCATTCATTGGAGTCAAGTAGAGATAGAGAACGACAATCACAATATTTTCGAATATTTCTTTTTCTAAAATTTATCTTCTATTGATGTGAATAACAAACATCTCACTTCCATTCCCTTTGCACATGAGATTTTGCTTCCCTTAACAAAGTATTGAGTAATACTGAACCACTGTCTCATAGACTGAAGAGCATCCTTCCTCCCCTTCCATAGTCACTCTTCTTGCAGTTTTTTCAATGCAAGCTCATGCATAATTGATATTTTATTTTTTCATCATACCTCAATCTTCAATGTATTCAATAGTCTATTTGTAGTAGAGAACATCGATATTTATCTTTCTTTCAATGCAAATATCACCTCTACTCGTATGCTCCTTTAATCTGTGCTCTTCTCTGAACAAAGTATTATGTATCATTGAATCACTGTTTCATTAAACATTCCGATAAATATTTTGATTGGTGACTACTCGCAGAGATCCCCTCGTTACTGGATAGCACTGGTTTAATACCAATGATTTATCTAATGCATGTTCAGAATCGTGAACAATTCATTTCAAATCAGGAACCACGAATGTGATGTTCAATCTATAGCATTAATGAGGAAATGGCACGCGAAATAATGAAAATACAATCTAACTTAGTGGTGCACAGTCAATCAACAACGATGTGTGGGGAAGGGGATACAATCAATACCGTAAATCTACAACTACCGTACTTATGGCACTAAGCGAGAATCTACAGTAACCTGGATACTTAGTTGAGGTGGAGGTAGGAAGGGAGGGCGAGTGAGTTCAGCTGGAGTAGACGAAGGGCCGACTGTCGAACGGATTGAGTACCCGTTTCCTGCATATTTTATTGCATTCGTTCCTTCAAAAGTTGACCCTAGCTTCTTCTTTCCGATTATTTTCGACTTATCTGTACCTCCGATTCTGATTGGAGAATAGAGGGTTGAACAGACGAAAAAGAGCAAAAGTGATTGGGTTTGCACCTCATCGGTAGGGATTTACTTTCGAAAAGCTCACAGATGTTGCTCGAAAGTAGGATTTCGCTGATGACAAATTTCCACGGGGCACAATCACTCACAACGATAGCGTTCTCATTCAAAAATCACCAGTCGACAATGAAATAGATGCTATTTTTGAATGAAATTTGTTCATAGTCAAGTATGAGATCGAAATGAAATGAATAAACTTATTTGGCGTTTCAAGTATCGAAAACACAGAGATAGATTGATAAGAACAAATGAGAACGCTTTTGTGAGAATTATCATCAACAATATGGGCGGATTCTTGATTCAAATACTTACGTTTTTCTTTCGCATCATTTCTTATCCCGATAATCTCACCTCCATATTCGTCTTCCTCCTCCTCTTCTTCTTCTTCACATCTCTTGCTGCCATCTGAAATTGAATTGCATTATAGTTCTTCATTCACCGTTCGTTTTGATCTATCGTTCTCAGACATGGCCAAGGTAAGTTTCGCTATAATTTCCCTCTCATTAATGTACTCTCGTTCGATTAAACGATCGTAATTGAAGTGGACTAATAGACTAGAGAGCTTGAGTCATCAGCTGGATTAATATGCTAACTAGCTTCATTGAGTTTCATTTTTTTTATTATTTGCAAAGCTGAATTAATCATTTTTTTAAACCGAAAATAGTAACATGTTTTATTTTTAGTTCATCTCATACGCAGAAGTTGCGAGAAAGGCGCTGAAACGCGAGGTGAGAATATGGGAATGAAGGAGCTTCGAATAGAGAATAGACACATAATGGGAGGAAACGATGTTAAAGCACTCCAATCAGCGTAGTGAGAATGTGTGGACTATGTTAAATACTTTAATTACAGAAGAAGCAGGCGGCAGTCCCCCCGAAGCAGAAGAGCTTCTCTGGTAAATTAAATTCCTCTTTTAAATAGTTACTGCCAAGATCATAAAGTGATTTTAGTTACCGTAATCAGACGAAACTAATATGATTATCGATCCAAGTAAATTCGAAATATCAGAATCTTCCAACCAATAAAATTCCCAGCCGCTCAAAAAGTTATGCATGGCAGATACGGTTGAGACGTGGAATGAGGCCTTCCCTCCTCTCGTCCATCCCAATTCCATCAAGAAGGAGACGCCCGGCTCTCCCATCCGAGTGAGACGACAATTCTTCTTTCAATCTACAACCTTACCATTCGTAAAAATCTGAATAACACAGTTGAGATAAATTCGAAGCAAAAAAACCATAGCCTGCATCCTAGATTAGAAAAGTCGAATATGTTAAAGAGAGAAATGTGTTGAGAAAAAATGTTGAAAAATTACAAAATAGGATCCATTAAATTAAACTATTTTTAAAAATTATGACAGCAATCCCCTTTAATTGGCTGTTTCTCAGGTCGTCACAGTGCAGGGACCGACGAAGGAAGAATCGAAGAAGGAGAAGAAGACGGACGAGATCAACAGGAGGAAAGAGAGGAGAGAGAAGAGGAAAGAGAAGAAGGACAGAAGAAGGGCAGAGAAGAAGGAGGAGAAGAGAGAGAAGAAGAGAGAGAGAAAGATTAGGAAGAACATGTCAGTATTGTAAAGATATATAATAATTTGTACATCCTTCAAACATATTTGCTTCATGAGAGAGTAAAGCTGTAGATTTCCCGGATTAGACATGCTATTGGAGTAAAGAGAAAAAAATTGAAAGAATGAGAAAGAGCACCATTCCCTTCCCTTCTCCTGGTGAAAAATATTCGGATAAAATAACATGAACAAACTCCGGTTGCGAGAAGCATTTTTAGAAAAATAGACATTTCGGCAAAACAAATTGGAAAAAAAACATTTCAACAAAGACGTTTGGTAAAAGCTGGAAATCATGCTTCTCTTGGATTCCAACGTTAGGCATTTTTTGATTTTGTCGAAATTTTCAATATGCCAATAAAATTATCTCAAATGGTTGTGTCGAATAACAATTTTTAGAAATAGGGTTTCTCAATTACATTTTCTCAAACGAATTCATTGAAAGGTCCTTTTTCGAGAATGAATTTGTTGAAACAACCCCCTTTTCCCCTTTTCCTCACCCTAATCGATTGACTCCATTCCTCTTGAAGAGTGCTCTGCGTAGAGATTGAGAGGGAGAAGAGAGGAAGAGAGGCATCAATAGTTTTGATCTGAGAGGATTACGATAGAAGGAATATCGATCGATTACTCACTTGAGAATGAGATTCATCGCATCTATCCTTCCAGAACCAGTGAAGGAAAGATGACCAGTAAGCATTTCGATCTGAAGCAAGCAATAATTATCTGGTTTTGTTTATCCATCCATACCATTAGAACTCCGAGAGATCAGAAATCAGCAGCCGTTGAACGTCCTTCTCTATTTACAACTTCATTTGCTATGTATTCGATAGTATCTGCATATCCATTGATTACCTCTCTCTCTCTCTCTTGCAATCCCTACTATTTTCATTCGCCAAATGGACTTGTTATCTCAATCTACAGTCTCCTTCAATAGAACAACCTCGATAAATGGTGATAGAACCACCCAAATTCAAGAAAATATAACGAAAAAAAGATATGGCAATCGAAAAGGGGCGGGACTTGACTCACCTCTCTCTTTTGAGATCTCGATAGACGATTCCTAGTGAGAGAAGATGTTCGAGGGCAAGAGTGAGTTCAGCCAGATAGAATTTGAGGGCTCCTCAGCGAAGAATACCTGAAAAAAGATAATAGATTATTGAGAAGGAAATAAAGGAAAATGAACGGAGAAGGGGAGGGAAATATCTTCAGTGCGTTAGAGAAAGAAAGAGAAGCCAAAAGAGTAATGGATGTATTTGTAGGTCCGATCTCCGCACCACTCCATACATTCTCACTCCCTCGATCGGACAAGTCAAAGCGGATGAGCCGGCTATCAAGAAGAAAAAGTAAGAGGGATAAACGTGAATCTCACTGAACACAAATATGTGTACATTTGTTTTGCCAAATAGTGCTAAGTTAGCAATGTATCTATGACTCTAAAAAAAGCAACAACAGGAACTAGATTTCAAAAATTCCAGGGTTGATGAAGACACGAATAAGGCACTTCAGCAGTGGATGAAGTGGGAGAGAGATCAAGAGGCAGAGAAGGAGAGGTAAAGAAGGAACAAAATTATCTACACTAGTGATCTTACTTTTTTAACCGAAGAATAATTTCGTCGCCTTCGAGCTCTTTTCGATAAAAATCAAGCGAAAATGAGCATTATAATAAATAATGCAAAGTAAAAAAAATTTCAAACAAGCTAACAACAATATTTTCTTTTCAGAATGATGAGTCTCGCTCGAGCGCTCCCTAAAAACGATGACAATGAGAACTCCGTGCGGGAAGAGATCATGTCGAGGATTCTCATTGCCTCCTCTCTTCCACCACTCATCTCAACGCTCGATCATGCAGGGAGGAATCGGATCAACAACTATTTCAAGGATCTGATAAATGATGGAAACCTCATTCTCGACTCTTTTCCTCAAGTTGATCCCACTGTCAAGGCCAATCTATCAACGATCGAAAGGTAATTACTGCTCCCGTTGCTCAAATTTATTAGTTGGCTTGAAAAAAAGCATAGTTAATAAAGTAAAGGGCAAAAAATATTTCAGATACGTATCGATGGAGAAAACAGCGATGACTGAGGCAGCTAAGGAACCTCCGATGGTTATGGACATGAGCGCAAAGAGGTATAAATTAACACGATTAACTTATTTTCTATCCTATTATTGAAGATGAACATTCTCTAATTTCCACACACTTCCATTTGTTTTGCAAATATCAAAAGGAGAGACGGTGATCAAGTATCTGGAGTTAAATAAATACTTATTGCAGGGTCTTACCTAGACTGACCGCTTACTATCTGTCTCGGAGACTTCAACGAGCAGGAGATGAGGGTGCCCGTCTGAGGAGCCTGAAAAGTGACGATGAGAAGAAGGCGTATACTTACGAAATCGAATTACTCGAAAACGAGGAGAATCGCATGCTCCATCCGCAAGAGCGCATTTTGACCGTTAACCAGAAGAAGATCGACGCTGAGAGTGAAATTATAACTAATCAAAGATGCGGTAATCAGGGTTGGGTGAAAATTTAACGGTTTCTCATTTCGCAATGCATTCTCGCCGATCAGGCAACGCAGGAGAGCATGGAAAGAGAGGGACCGTAAAATATTCGCCCAATGGTAACCGTAGCTATCATAATGCAATAATCGCAGACGAATCGCACAAGCACGTTCTGGCCGCGGCACGCGATCATCGCCCTCCAACGAGTATGTAATTATGATGATACTCGGAGAATAATAAATATTCCAAAAAAACGACAAGATACTTTCCGATCCTAGAAGGGACGATATAAATCGTTGTTTTACAGGAGTACAGAGGAACTCCTGAAGAGAATCGCCTCATGCCGCATCGAACCGCGGGTAGGAAACAAAGAGCAACAATGTTTAAATAATTGAGCAATAATTTTATAATTGGACAAACATACTTTGGTCTTGGATCAGCTCTGTAGCAAAATTACGGAAGATTGTAGAGTAGCATCAGAACCTGAATTAATGAAATCATTAAAAACTTATCGTGTTTTTGTTTTCTTTTTCAATCTAAAATGTAAACATGAACATGGAAAACCCAGAGAGTAGCTACATCTGATATCTTTTCAACCCACAATGCCCGCCCGCTACTCCAAGCCGTTGCCACCCCGCAGCATTGTAATAAACCATTTGTATTGGAAGAAAGAGGAAGACTGCCAGGTGAATTGCATTTTAAATTATAATCGATCTGACAACATGAATGCTACTTTACGAATCTAAAGATTGATCTTTTTAAAATCGACATTATCAGAACTCGGATTGGGGAAGCGACAGGGGCTACTCCATGGGCGCTGAGGAAGCATACGTGTGCAAGTGTGAAGTCGGTATCTCCTAAATACTTTAATCATCTATTAGTATGAGTGTAGCAAAAACGATGGCATTTTGAAATGGTAATATTGATACCCTTTTTTAACGGTTTAAAGTGCGATATGATAAATTCTACAACAGGCGGTCTCTGGTCTGGATGCGGTAATCCCTGCTGATCTGGGCGGCCTCGCGATTTTGTTCTTATCGGGACATGGTGGTATGAAAGGAGAAGAAGGTTGTCTTACAACATGGAAGGAAAAAACTGCATGCAAGGTATGACTATGCATGAATGCAAACTATTCACACTATATTTATTTAAGAAGTGTACGAAAGAGGGACTCGAATCCCGACTACTTTCTCTGGAAGAGATTGTCAAGGTGCTCGAGGAAAAAGGGGGCGACTGGATACTCGTCCCTCTAATTTGCAGGTCGCAAGTAGCGGGAGGTTCGAAAAGACTGCGTTTATCCCATACCAGACTCAATTGCAGCCAAAACGATCCCAGAGACCATCCGTAGTATTGCTACGGAGCATGTTTCTGTATGGCATCCCACAGGCAAAGGTCTCTACTACCTCGAAGACGATGAAGCCATGACCACACTGCTGAAAGTAAGATTCAACTTCTGGAATTTCTCGAAAAAAAGTGTTTTGGAAGAATATATATTTAAATATATTTTGCAGGTTCTCGAGCTCGAACATCCACTTCCTGCTCTCAAATACATTCTGGATGGGTACGAAATGGGCATATTCTGGTGCGCCACTCTACATGAGTTTGTCCAAAAGGGTCGTACTGAAACAATGATGGATCCAAGATGGATGTAAGTACAATGCATAATTTTGTACCTAAATTCGAATTCAACGGAACGGTTTGGAACTCACGTTTAGAGCTTCGTACTTTATGAATAATAACATTGCAATCATTCTGAAAGATAGTTATAACATGTTTGCAAAAATTGAATAGGAGCTCCTAAACGAGAGTTCCAAACCGGGCCTCACTTAGTTCAAAATAAATAATGGATGATATTTCAGGAAAGGCGAAACTTGAACTACTTTCCCCTGATTCCTCTCTACTGTACATTCACGATTTCTGCTTTTTCCCTACAACACCTTCCCTTTCTACTTTCATGTATACGAATATTCTGCGATTATTCCAAATTACTCTATTCAATGAATCTTTAGTTGTATCATATTTTTGTTCCCCGCTTCCTTTATCTGTATCTGTATCCCAATATTATTAGAGATTGCGTGTAACTCTCACACATAGATTGCGTGATACTCTCCACCTGGTTAATGATTTGCCTTATTTCCCAATTATATTTCTCATTGATTAAATAGATTATTGAAGAAAGTAATGTATTCACATTAAATCTACTTAAAATGTACAACCTATATTCACCTTATTACTCATTATCCACGTCCACTATCCGTTGATCTTATAACTTTGCCGCTGAAAATAAATATGAGGTTTATAAAAGACGGTAATTATCAGATAAAATGATGATCACAGAATGAAGCTTGATTGCACACAAACGTACACAGAGAGATACGCAGAAACCGAATGAGAGAATATATCGAATTTTTTTAAAAAATGAACTCAAATCTCACATTCTGCTGATGAGATTGTTGTTGTTTCTGCATAACTTGCTTGACTGAGATAACGATATAATACATTCTTGATACGGCAATATTCCTGAAAGAAAAATTTGTCAATTAACGCGTTTCAATCAGTCGAAGATTTGAGAGCATGCAGGAAGCAGATGAATCACAGCTAGAAGCGATTTACCAAATAAATTACCGTAATAAAATCACGACTCATAGGTGGTTGTGAATAATCAAGTACTGGGAAGCTGGAAAAAAATACATGCAAACCCTTTGATACATATATTTGTGTAATCTATAGAAAACGGACCTTTGTAAATAGCTTTATTAGAAACACCATGTCAGATATCTTAGTCTGATTTGAGAATGCAGCATCTACGCTATCTATCCGTTAAACAAAAATATTAATAATTATATACTTGGAGAATGTCAAACTATGAATAGTGAGCATCACTCTCTAACAATTTAGGGAGGCTAGGCAGCGCTATCCAACTCAAACAATAACACACCTCGGTCTTAGTGCGAAGCTTCTTCAGTCCGAGACCGACCAAATGCGCTTCCCTCTTAGCACCGACGAAGACTTTCCCAGTCTACTGCAACAGAGGCGTGGCAGCATAATTGGGTGTCATCATTGCTGGTACTGCGAGAATTCGACCGCCTCAAATAGTAAACAATTTGAAAAATATCATCTCGATCTAAAATCAAGCGTCTGTTGATTGTCTGAGGACCCGAACTGAATGCCAGTTACGCAAAGGGGAGAAGGGAGAGAGTTGACAGTGGTGATCGAAGAGTCGTTGAACTTGAACTACTACGGTAGCACAACATGGCTCATAGATGGTAATAATCATTATAATCATTACACAACGAATTCGGCTCACATTTCTTCTGGCTTCACATTACTTGGTTATTTACTGTGATCCTTCCTGCCTCTTCACTTCGTTCATTCCTTGTATAAGATCGAGCAGAGTGATGAGACAGTCGAACCCGGTCAGGGTCGACAGGTTCGGGCTATACATATATTCATGATTCAAATGTACAACTTACATTAAGTGTCTCAGCGATCATTGTGCCCATCTTCTTCACTTGCTTTCTTTCTTTAGTCCACTCGTTCAGGATCAGCTGAAGCCATTCGAGAAATCCGTGCATTAGATCACGAATTGAATCATTTCTGAAATGGACATGTGATTTTGCATAAATTGATGAGACCACAGCATCCATGCAAAAATAGGCGATTGACAACACACCTGTCGTTCTCAAGCTGGAGTGAAAGACGTCGATAGAAGTTCAAACAAGCCAGAACACTTTCAATGTGCTGAAATACACAAATTACCTAATTCACTAACATAACTGTAAACAAAAGAAAACACATAATAATAGGTTATATAATAGGTTTCACCAACTTCTTCATTAGAATCCTTCGCCAACATTGCCGTCATTGCTTCGAATCCTCTAGTCACAGCTGTCAATAGATAATAGTAATTTCCGGTGGCCAATTCAGAGCTCTGCAAAAGAATTTTTAAAATCATTCGTATCGACTTCCTCTGAAATGCTAAAACAGACTTGTATAAATAGCAATCTTTCTTCGATAGTCTACCATTCTCTTCCATCCCTCAACGATAGCCAACGACGCTCCCAATTGCTCCATCCTTTAATGTGAGCACACTGATGCTTCATTATCAAACAGCACAATAGATACACAAAAACATCGTTTATTAATTATCTACATTGTTAAGCTGTTTAACAGAGCAAATAACATTTAGCTTCTGACAGAAAATATTCGAAAATGATAGCAACAACGAAACAAGTTCTACATAGGAGAACTTTAAAAAATGATATTCGACTTCAATGTCAGCAATTGAATTAGATGAAATTTGTGGATACGACGGAATCACAATGCAGTTCATTCTTCGTCGTCGCGTTTGTGAAGAGCGAAGTTCCGTCCATCGCACTGAACAACTCTGATTAGTTTGTCACTTCATCCGCAAGAAGTATTTGTACTTATCTAGTTCCCCCGAAACAGTGTCCAACGTTCATCCATCCCCGACTAAAAATGCAGCGCTTGGAAATATGAGACAATATCTGAGAAAATTAAGCAATTTCACCCCCATACCGTACAAGGAAAAATGAAAAAATCCCAAAAAATGCCCCAGGGGTAACTTTAGACGTAGAATCCGAAAATCGACGTCCGAAATTTTTTGACCCAAAATTCCGTCATGAAAGGTGGACCCCAAGGTTCGAGGAGGTTCTTATGGATCTATTGAAAGCCGTTTCAAACGAGAACTGCCGTATGAAAAATCTTCTATATTTCGACTAATAAATTATTTTCGTGCAAGAGAGCCAATTGTTAACTTCCTAAGAAAAAATTTTCAGCCACTTAAATCTTTCAACCTGGCAAAACAAATTCCCAACTTTCTCCGATGCACTTTATGAGAGTCTCAAAAGATTCTCCGTACTATTTTACCCTAGGAGCCAATTTTTGAGGCAAATCGAAGGGTACGTCCATCGCCATCCAGAGGAGCGAACAAAAAGTACTCGAACTTTGATCAAGGATCATTGTTTACTTTTGCTCTCTTCGATGAGATTTCAACTTGAAAACTGTCAAAATAAGTTTTTCACTATTTCTTAGTAATGATTGAACGAAATTTGATTCATTTGAGGGCTTGATTGGCCCCTTACCCTTCTCATCGATTCTTGTTTCCCGCAAAGCCATTCTCCCTGGCAATCCATTCCTTTGGCCATACGAAAGCGCATTTTCACTTGCCTAAGATTAATTTGTGTTTTCAGTGCTATACGGTGCATTTTGAATGTTTTCGAGTCGATAATACCTTGATTTTTCGAATATTTTGATTTTTTTTCAGGATGTATCTCTTATTGTGGCCTTTTGTGCTGTTTACAACCTTACGTTCTTCATCATCTCCTTCCCTAGTGGTTTGTAATTTCCTTATCAATGATTTTTAAACTGATCACAACGTAAAAAGAACAGATAATGTATTGGAATTGAATTCATCTAGAGGATTCAGCGTTTGCTTCCCGGGTTCTGATTCAACATTTTTCTAGAAATTCAAACCAACGATTTGACTCAGTTCGAACGATTTCACGGTTTGCATCTTATTGCGTAGCGATGAAGAAGACGTCGTGAGTGCGAAGGGAATACCATCAGCACTATGCAATAAGACGACAGCCAGGGAAAACGTTATTGACTCGCTTTACGGCGTTCATAATGAAACCCTCGTGGATAGCTTATCAAAACGCAAAATATTTTTCTTCATCACTACGCAATATGATGTAAACCGTGAAACCGTTCGAACTGAATCAAATCGCTGGTTTGACTTTCTAGAAAAACGTTGATTCAGAACCCGAGAAGCAAACGCTGATTCCACTAGTTGAATTCAATTCCAATACATTATCTGATGTTTTTACGTTGTGATCAACATAAAAATGATTGATTAGGAAACTACAAACCACTAGGGAAGGAGATGATGAAGAACGTAAGGTTGTAAACAGCACAAAAAGCCACAATAAGAGATACATCCTGAAAAAAAGTCAAAATATTCGAAAAATCAAGGTATTATCGACTCGAAAACATTCAAAATGCACCGTATAGCACTGAAAACAAAAATGAATCTTAGGCAAATGAAAATGCGCTTTCGTATGGCCAAAGGTATGGATTGCCAGTGAGAATGGCCTTGGGCGAAACAAGAATCGATGAGAAGGGTAAGGGGCCAATCAAGCCCTCAAATGAAGCTAATTTCGTTCAATCATTACTAAGAAATAGTGAAAAACTTATTTTGACAGTTTTCAAGTTGAAATCTCATCGAAGAGAGCAAAAGTAAACAGCGATCCTTGATCAAAGTTCGAGTACTCTTTGTTCGCTCATCTGGATGGCGATGGACGTACCCTTCGATTTGCCTCAAAAATTGGCTCCTAGGGTAAAATCGTACGGAGAATCTTTTGAGACTATCATAAAGTGCATCGGAGAAAGTTGGGATTTTGTTTTGCCAGGTTGAAAGTTTTAAGTGGCCGAAAAAATTTTCTTAGGAAGTTAACAATTGACTCTCTTGCACAAAAATAATTTATTAGTCGAAATATAGAAGATTTTTCATACGGCAGTTCTCGTTTGAAACGGCTTTCAATAGGTCCTTAAAACCCTCCTCGAACCTTGGGGTACACCTTTCATGACGAAATTTTGGGTCAAAAAATTTCGGACGCCGATTTTCGGATTCTACGTCTGAAGTTACCCCTGGGGCATTTTTTTGGGATTTTTTTATGTTTCCTTGTACGGGCGTATGTTAAATCTCTCGGATAGTGTCTCATATCCTATACGGAATAAGTGAAACTCAACCAGTCTTCCTGGAGATTAGACAAGGGCCCAAGTTCTCACCTTCTTGGTATGATTCGGAAGAAGTTTGCAGTTCAGACACGTGAACTTGTCTCCACACGCACACAACAGGTAGATACCATTCTAAAACAATGGTTAATCGAATTAAACTTTTTTTCGGCTTCCCTGCACACCTTCAGATATTTACCAATAACTTTAACAATAATCGCCCCCTATTCCTGACCATCAGCCCTGCGTATTATCCAGAGAGATACAGGGGTGCATATTCTTCATATAAAAGGCGAAAGAATCTTTTAGAAAGTTATATGCTTTATTTAACATCATGTACGATCAACGAACCGCTTTGAGGGTGGAGCCGTGATTTGTGCGCAGGTGTCCCATGTATCCCGTTGAGGTGGATGGGTACTTCTAAATTAATAGTGTTCGCAAACCTCAGAAATTGTATTATAAGTGAATAAAACGCTCACCTCACAAAGGACACACTGAGGAGTTGTCTGAAATAATAATTGTGGATTCATATGCTTTAAGAGACCGGCTCCGAGAAAATTTACCATTTTGACATTTTTCCGGACATCGCGCCAGGACTTTCGCTTCCGGCCTTCATACTCATAGGGCATGGGGCCTTTGACCTTGTTTACCAATATGATGATGGTATCGGCCAGGTTGCGGAAAGCGGCGCGCCAGGTGCGGGTACATGGAAAAGTGATAAAAATTCATAACTTTTCAACGGAACAAGCTAGATCCAAAATTCCTTCTGCATTGTGTTAGGCATGTCCATGGTGTACTGCGGCACTATTGTGATCAAATTTGCGGTGATTCTGTATTCAACTTTTCGAAGAGGGCTATCGCATTTTCGAAGTTCTCAGTCCTTCATTGTCATTTGGGCCCATGTGAAGTAGGTATAGGTGTGTACCCCACACCCTCCCGCATCGAATCCACCACATATCCAGAAGATTTGAATAGGAAGATTTTTGAAAAGTTCATTTGAGTTGCCTGGTGTCAGTCTCAGGTCAAACTTTTCTATCAATACATGCACAGTTGCTC
>LS494119.1:102861-129086 GCA_900490845.1 Pristionchus japonicus | reverse complement strand
GAGCAACTGTGCATGTATTGATAGAAAAGTTTGACCTGAGACTGACACCAGGCAACTCAAATGAACTTTTCAAAAATCTTCCTATTCAAATCTTCTGGATATGTGGTGGATTCGATGCGGGAGGGTGTGGGGTACACACCTATACCTACTTCACATGGGCCCAAATGACAATGAAGGACTGAGAACTTCGAAAATGCGAAAGCCCTCTTCGAAAAGTTGAATACAGAATCACCGCAAATTTGATCACAATAGTGCCGCAGTACACCATGGACATGCCTAACACAATGCAGAAGGAATTTTGGATCTAGCTTGTTCCGTTGAAAAGTTATGAATTTTTATCACTTTTCCATGTACCCGCACCTGGCGCGCCGCTTTCCGCAACCTGGCCGATACCATCATCATATTGGTAAACAAGGTCAAAGGCCCCTCATGCCCTATGAGTATGAAGGCCGGAAGCGAAAGTCCTGGCGCGATGTCCGGGGTATAGTGAGTTTTCTCCGAGCCTGTCTCTTAATTTAGAGGTAAACTCACGATATCTTTCTTCACTTCAGATTTCGCTTTCGACTTCTTCGTTTTGGGAACTGATTCGTCATTAGAATGATCCTCAGACTGAGTATACTTCACATTCATGGTGGCATTTCTTGGAGTTCTTCCATTCTTCTCAACTTTGACGTTCATATAGTTAAACTAAATCGTAAATATAAACGACTCAGAAAAACTGCTTTTTGTTTAGCGTTCAACGTACGATATCTTTCTTCACTTTAGATTCCGCTCTCGGTTTCTTCGAATTTTGAACTGACTCGTCAGCAGAATCGTCCTCAGACTGAGCATACTTCACATTCATGGTGGCATTTCTTGGGAGCCTTCTCTTCTCAACTTTAACGTTCCCGAGTGCGTACTAAATCGTGAATATAAACAACTCAAATCAAACATATTGCAAACAAATGTACCTGCTGATGGACAGTGACATCAGCAAGAGAATGTCCATCCACCTCAAGCATATCGGCAGCATTCGAATCACGATGTTCAACCTAAATAGCTGATTGGACAGTGTTTCTCAAGTCATGAACACGTAAAACACACAACACCTCAGACTGAGAAGTCTTGCGCATCTCGTCCATTACTCCAGAGCAGTCATCTGATTCATACTCCTTGTCCAAATTGGGATCACCAACAGTGTATAACTGAAATGATCATCGAGTTAAACTCCAAAATATAACCATAAATTCAACCATAAGCTCGTCGTTCAAAGGAATTTCATCATTCATGAAATACGAAGGTTGCATCTAAAATTGTGAGTGATATGATAGTACGAGTATAAAACTAATCCAAACAATAATCGACTCACATAAGGGTCACAAGCATCATTTCCAGTTATCGAGACTTGATCATTGTGTTGATTATCGATAGCCGGATCGTTCAGTTCGATATTCTGAAAAAAAATAATATTAGATATTTAATAACAATGATATCAACAACCAATTGTATACCACTGACCAAATCTTCATCCAAAATTTCTCCCTTGATATTGAATTTAATCTCTTCTTCTCCGAAATCCCACGGGGGAGCAATCCATAATAAGCTTGGTTAATATACTCGTCATTTAAATGGCATAACCTGATTGCTATCAGGTATCTCTTGAGAATCTATTGGCTCTTCTTTCGGATTCATCCGAGTACTTGAGGTCTGCAAAAGCATCAAACTTAAAAAAATAATTTTCAAAACATTCAATCTATTTTCCGAACAACAAAATACCTTGCGTTCTTTGATCCACTCGTTCAGAATCAAATTGAGAGATTCGAGAAATCCGTGCATTAGATCACGCATCGTATCATTTCTGCAATATGTGAGACATTGCGTCATTTATTACCTTGAAATGGCGCATAACTAAATCAATAGCAATAAACCTGTCCTTTCCGAGCTGAGACGAAAGAGAACGCTCGTAGTTCAGACAAGACAGAACATTTTGAATGTACTGAAACATTGAAAATATATTGCCCTTTCCCTCAAAATATGGCAAAAGAAGCTCTAGCCTTGTCATCAGAATCCTTCGAAATCATTGAAGCCATTGCTTCGAATCCTCTAGTGACAGCTGTCAATAAATAATCGTGACTATTTATGGTCATTTCAGAGCTCTGAAAAAATGAATTAATGGAACGTCCTTTGCTTAATCGGGCATCTCCTACCTTTGTCACCCAACCTTCGACGATAGCCAAAGAAGTTTCCAACTGCGTCATTCCTGGAACAGTGGTATCGTGCAAATGCATCATTGCTAAACAACATAATAAATAATTCATCTGGTCTAAAAACCAGTTCATGAAAGACTTTCAATAGCACACAAAAAGATCTTTATATTAAACGTCTTTATTAACAAAAAAAACAACACAGTTAAAACTTCGAGGAAGAGAATGTTCAGCAACAAAAGAACGATTTGAGAGAGGAAGGAAACGGGAATTCGTTCATTCCTCTTCACGCTTGTAAAGAACGAACTCGCGTCCACGGCACTGGAAAAGAAGGTAATTTCAAATGATTGGTTGACGAACACTTCCTCTTAGATATTATTAATTTAATCAACCAACAAGCAAATGCACTACCTTCGCGCGATGATCCAAACAAGCCTTGGAGTCCTCAGTCTTGAACTCGGTACCACACGCACACAAAATGCAAATGCCGTGCTGGAAAGGTTTATATATTTGTGCTCAAATTCGCATATGAGAAGCAAATAGGCAGTTTTTTCGAAAAGTATAGCTCAAATCAAACTCAATTCCAGCAAGGTACCTCTGCAAGAGTAGATTTGTGATGCACACGAAGGTGTCTGATGTAGCCGTACGCTGTCTTGGGATAGATCTACAAAATTATTATCTCAAACCTGAGTTAAAAATATTGGGAACTTTCGCCGTTCCGCGCCAGGCCCCGCCCCCTCCAGCTATAGAGACCTAAGCAACCTAAGCCGTAGCCTAAGCAACCTAAGCAGCATAATCATATTTGTCTAAAGATGCGACGCTCCTCCGGTCAAGGGGGAGAAGTCTAGGGCCGGGCTTGGCACGAAACGGCAAAAGTTTCCAATATTGAATGCATGAAATACTGACCATGCATTGCATGCATTGAGGGGACATCTGTAATTACAGTATTTAACTCACACCAAGCATGTTTTTTTGCTTAATTAAGATTTGAATTTTAAACTGTACACAAACCTTCTCGTCCCCCAATCTCTGAATCGCTGCATCTTTCTTACGGATCACTGTGAAATTGGCGATATTGCACTGGAAAAGTGGAACAGATAGATTTAGAATAACCGGTACACGTGCGTTACATAACGACGAGTGAAACATATCCTTTATTCCGAAGAACTTCACAAGTGCCGATTAGCCTTTGATTTTAAATGGTTACCTTACGACTATGGTGAGCAGAGACCGCTTCGTATCCACATTCACAACGAAGAGTGAGACCAGCCTTGAATAAAATTGAGTTCGTCGATCAGAGAACAATGAATATTCAAGTCAAATCAACATTACTGACTAGAGCAGGAGTGGTAGAATGGCTCCTTCTGAGGTGTATGACAA
Organism: Pristionchus japonicus; assembly: GCA_900490845.1. Lineage (NCBI taxonomy): Eukaryota > Metazoa > Nematoda > Chromadorea > Rhabditida > Neodiplogasteridae > Pristionchus > Pristionchus japonicus. The sequence continues at coordinate 125,523 of LS494119.1, read as the reverse complement.
AACCCTTTTCGGAGTGTGTGCGGAACTACAATAACAATTGAGTGAAATCCGAAGAGTAATTGAAAATTACCTCGCATTCGGGACACTCCATCCCCGTATCACTTAGTTTAGCAACTTTTGACTGTTTGTGGGCTGATTGTTTGTCTTCTTTGACGGATCTTATCTTCTAAACATCCAGAATGAAAAAAGGAAAATAGTAAAATATATGCCCTCCTTGAAATACTCGAATAACAAAATATCATATCTTTACTTCATCTTTTTCCAGCCTCGGTTTCTTCGATGGAAGAATCGATTCGTCATCAGAGTGTTCCAGAAGCTCAGTGCTCGGATTCTGGAGGATAATTCATTCTGGACCTCCTAATTTTTCAATATATCACATCCCTAGAATAATCACTATTATTAACTAACCATGGAAGAAAAAGGGTGCAATGATTTAAAAAAATATTCAGAGATCCCATAAATTAAAAATTAGATAAGATGATTACATTAACAACATAGTATCATGATTGTGAGTATATCCCCCCCCCTAAATTTGCCCTACCTTTCTCGTCCTTTCCTCAACGATTGCAAATGAAGCTCCTAGCTGATCCATTTCCTGTACTATGGGCATGACGTTGACAAATGCACAGTAAAAGAAATAAATCATCTGGATGAAAACCGGAGTTTGCGATAGACTGTCAATATCACAGAAGAAGACTTTTATTATTCATTAACATCAACAAATTTTTTAAAAACACCGAAAAACTTCAAAGAAAGAGAAATTCGACATTAACAACGGATGAGAAGACGATGATATCACTGCTTCCATCATTCGCCATCAAGTTTGTGAAGAGCGAAATCACGTCCATCGCACTGAGAACAAGATCAATCAATGTAAATAAATGTATTTACAACTAAGCCTCGACTGGAAACAAGTAAAACACAAATACACCTTGGATTGATTCGGATGCGATCTTTTGTCCGTGAACTTGAGTCCGCACGAACACATCAGGTAGATGCCATTCTATAAATAGATTACTTTCATGTATTTCTGAAAAGTAATTCTAAGATGAGCAACAAACCGCTCTCAGATTGGTATTGTGATGATTTTGCAGGTGGCAGATGTAGCCGTATGTCGTCTTAGGAAACTTCTAAAGAATCATCAACCTTTCTCCGAAATTAACAAAACTCTCACCTCACATAGGATGCATTGGGGAGTTGTCTGAAATTTAAATGTAGTATTTCAGATGAAATGAGTATATAAATAAATAAATAAATATCTTTTACTAACTTTTTTATCCTCAATCCTCCGAATCGGTCCATCTCTCTTGCGGATGACAGTGAAATTGGCTATGTTGCACTGTGAATATGTACAATGATTCACCTTCATTGATGAATTGCTTCCTTACCGTATAGCTATGAGACTGCGAGTGACATTCGTGACCGCATTCACAGCGAAGAGCAAAACCAGCCTGCATATGATAAGATACCAACAGGATTATGAGAGCTGACTATGAACACACAATAATAGCGAACAGAACCAACCAAGAAAGGAGTAGTAGAATGCATATTTCTGAGATGCATTACCCATGCGATCACAGAATTCGTGCGGTACTGCAAAAATCATTATAACACCCATAATCGCGATTAATAAAAAAATCACAACCTCGCATTCGGGACATTCCATCTCCGTATCACTTCTCTTCGCTACTTTGGGCTCTTTATTGATCGACTCAGAATGCTTTTCTATGGATCTTCTTTTCTGAACAAATACGTTAGCATAAGTAGAAAAAAAGTATTAAAAAATTTAGGAAGTTATCAAGTATGCGCGCTCTGCTTTCAATTACTCGTCTTTCACGGGGAAGAAGGATGAGGAGGGCGGGAGGAGCAAGAGGATACTCACGTTGTCTTTCTTCACTGCAGAATCAGATCTCGATTTCTTCGTTGTAAGCTCAAATTCGTCATCAGAATCATGAACAGAATCAGCATACTTCACAGTCTTCGAGACTCTTCTTGACGGCCTTCCTTTCCCAACTTCTGCTTTCTCGGAGGAATCCTGAGTCGTGAGAAAAGCGTCCAACAACATTTTTTTAAACACAAACCTCAGTCGGAACAACATCTTCAATATTTTCCATCCTAATGGAATGATCATCGAGAGAACTCTCCTGGTCCAAATTGGGATCACCCACATACAACTGAAATCGAAGATCACTATCAAAAATGAAAGTATTACTACCTCTTCGGTGAATGGAGTTTCGTTGTTCATGAAATCCGAAGGCGGTATCTAAAATATCACGTGAAACGAGAGTTAGAGAGGGCACTAAAATGTAACAAAAATGCACCCACATTCGTGCCAGTTTGATCGTTTCCGATGAAAGAGAGCTGATCATTGAATGGGTAATCAGTGACATCTTCCGGATCATTCAGTTCAACATTCTGAGAAGAATTGATTAGTAGTACACCATTATTAATTTCTAATCGATTTGCACTGACCAAATCATCATCCATAACTTCATCCTTAATATTGAACTTCTTTTCTTCTTCTCCGAAATTCCAATCGGGAATCTACAAATTATTTTGGTTAATCCGTCAATATAAATGACCATACCTGATTATCATCCAAAATCGCTTGATCGTCTTCGATTTCACCATCTCTCGGTACAATGGGAATGGATGAAGTGGTAATCATGGCCTGCAAATAATCCTATGGTTCCACGTTTTGAAGCAAAAGAAATACAAACTTCGTCAGTCTGAGTGGGCATTTCTCCAGTTTCCTTCACTTTATTTCTTTCTTCTGCCCATTCCGAGAAAACCAAATGGAGAGACTCAAGAAAGCCGTGCATTATATCTCGAGTGGGATCATCTCTGAAACGCAAATCGAGAGGCTTTTCTAACTGAAATCTCACTTGAATTTTTCGTACTGAAGTGACAGAGTTCTCTCAAAGTTGAGACGTGCCAAGACTTGATGAATATGCTGAAAATAGAGGACTCATAATCTAAGAAACTGTGATGCGAATGATCTTCAAAAGAATACTTCACTAACCTCATTGTCAGACTCCTTATCGACTACTGCAGCCATTGCTTCGAATCCTCTTGTTGCAGCAATTAATAAAGCATCTTTTCGATGAGTGGACAATTCTGAACTCTGAAAAATAAACACTTTTAACCTTATATTTGTTCTGATAATCTTTTATTTTTTTACACAAATAGTTCACTTCCAGAAAGTAAATCAAGATCGATAAAGTAAACCTTTCTTTTCCATTTCTCGATAACAGCCAATGAAGCCTTCAATTGCGACATTCCTGGAATTTCATTAAGGTTTTAAAGAAAAGCTTCCACAGGAAAGTAAAATATTTGATCGGGAAATCAACCTGATTTTGACGAAACAGTTACAGTAATACAAGAGCAGAAATTTATCACGATTAGATACTACAAGACATTAGAAAAAGAAATATGAAGACAACAACAATGAGAAACAAGAATTGTAAAATTAAACACATGAATTCAATGAAATTTACGAATAAACATTGAGTCGGTCACTCCTCATCAAGTTGGTGAAGAGAGAATTTGCGACCATCACACTGAAAATGTATTTTGCCCATTCAATTACGAATTAGAACTCTTTCCAGGAAAAGAGTTACTGTTGGCAATCAAATATTTAAAATGCACCTTCTTGGCATGATCTTGAATAATTCTAGTGTTCCTACACTTGAATTTGAGTCCACACGCACACATGAGATAGATTCCATTCTAGAGAAGAGAGAGAAATACTTAAAATATTGCGAACAAATTTCATTATTAGCAACCAACCGATTGGCATTGTGACAATAAACGGCTTTGACTTTTATTTAATTGTGAGCAACGAACCGCGCTCAGATTGGTATTGTGATGTACACGAAGGTGTAGCATGTAGCCGGATGCAGTGGTCGGATATTTCTGAACATATAAGAGATTAGAAATTCGATTATAAAGGCTCGGATGACTTACCGCACATTGAACACATCTGGGAGTTGTAGGCGATTTTTTGTGGATAACTGTGAAATTGGCGACATTGCACTGAAAATATAGTACTTTCGTTACGAAAACAACTGTAATTGTAATCAGATGGCAATACAAATATGTTGTCTTTAAAAAAAAACAAATTATCAGTATTGATTCGTACCGTACGGCGATGAAAGTGCAATTGAGATTCGTGTCCACATTCACAGAGAAGAGCGACATCCGCCTGGAAAAAAATTTGATGAGAAATTATAGATACATTCCGTAATAAATATGATTCCGTTCACTATTCGCACTCTCTCACTTGATAAATGATGCATTTATGAACAATTTCGAAAAACTAACCAGAGCAGGAGTCGTAGAATGATGTTTAATGAGATGAGCCAGCCATGCATCGACGGAGTGCGTCGAATACTGTGGCATAGGGCTTATGAAGCGTCAATAATAAACTCAAAACAACAGGCATGCCTCACACTTAGGACAGCCCATAGCAGTATCACTTTTCTTAGGTTTTTGGGATTCTATGTTAGCTGGGATTCTATGTGAGTCCGATTGGTTGCCTTCTTTGACGGATCTTCTTTTCTGAACAATCCAATTGAAAATTGAAAATTCATTTTCAGTTTGAATATATGATTCTCTGAAACACTTGAAGACACAAAATTAGAACACACGACGTGAGATTGAAATGCAGAATTGTACTCACTTTATCTTTCTTCATGGCAGACTCCGATCTCGATTTCTTCATAATAGGTTCAGATTCGTTATCAGAATCGTCCATAGAATCAGTATACTTGACATTCTTAGAAACCCTTGCTGATCGTCTTCTTGCTTCCACAACTTCTGAATTCTCAGCAGAACCCTGAATCGCGAAAATACTCTTCCAACAAAAGGGTTTTCAAAATCCGTCAAACCTCAGACTGAGCGATATCTTCCATATCCTCCATCCTCACGGAAATATCATTGAGTGAATTATCTTCCTCCAGATTTGGATTACCAATACCAGATAACTGCGATTCTTTTTTGAACATTATCAAACGTGGTTTAATAAATACCTCTTGGACGAATGGAGTTTTATTGTTAATGAAATCCGAAGCTGGCATCTAAAACGATAAGTTGGATGATGATGAACAATTTATATATTTTCCCACATTCGCCTCGGCCGGGCCCGTGAACGAGAGTTGATCGTTGAATGGATGGTCCACTGCATTTTCCGGATCATCCAGGCCGATATTCTGAGAAGAATTTAAAGGAGTATCGCTTCCAGAACTATATCTTAGCTAAGTACCACTGACCGAATCATCCTCCATAATATCTTCCTTAATATTGAACTTCTTTTCTTCTTCTCCGAAGTCCCATGCGGGAATCTACAAATAAACGTAGCTGATAAGTCTACCATTTTCACACTATTACCTGATTATCAGCGAGAATTGCCTGAGATGTATCGATTAGTCCATCTCTCGATTCCATTGGAACAGGGGGAGTGGTTACAATGGCCTGCAATCACGATTCAAAGTATACAAAAACATGCTACAAACTTCATCCGTCGGAACAGAAATCTCTCCCATTTCCATCAATTGATTCCGTTCATTAGTCCATTCATTGAGAGTCACATCGAGTGTCTCGAGAAGACCATGGACTAGACAACGAATTGGATCATCTCTGACCATGTAATATTACATCCCTTGTAAACGATTATGCAAAAGCGAATACGAATTGCTTACTTGAGCTCATCATATTGAAGTGAGAGAGATCGCTCGAATTTAAGATAACCCAGTGCTCTTCGAATGTGCTGAAAGAAAGAACAAATGCGTTTTTGATCGTTAGTAATCAATCAGCACACAAGCTGAGACATACTACCTACCAAAGGAATCATATAGAGATGAATGCTTCAACTAACCATGTGATCAGTCTTCTTGGTCAGAACTGTTACAACTGCTTCAAGTCCCTTAGTTGCTGCTGCGATCAAAGAATCGTCATTTTGTCGGGATATCTCCGAGCACTGAATGATAAACGATAGAAAAAAATAATAGCATGGGGTATGACAGTTAATTATTGCAAAATTAACGTACCTTCGTCTTCCATTTTTCAACAGTAGCTAAAGACTCTTCCAACTGCGCCATTCCTGAATATAAAATAGTGGATAACCCTTATGAGTATACAAATAATTCAACTGGAACAAAACCAGTATATTCGTGAAAGACCACAAGCAATGCACAACAAGATCTTCATTGCAAGTAGGGATTTCCACCCAATACCAATACCCAATTAATTGGGTCGATTTGCATCCCCGATTCTCCCTCTCACTTGGTATTGAATGAGAGTGAGAGCGAGATGCAAATGACCCAATTAATTGGGTATATTGACTTTAGCTTGACTTTTTTTTTAAACTTTTGTCCGAATTGGCTCATCTGAAGTATTTTCTTTAAATGGGCTGTTTGATGGTTACTTCATGAGTACAGAAAACAACATTAATTATTGTGCATGAACAAGCTGCATGAGGAATCAGAAAACGCGATAACTATCGGCCCGATATCTATTACGAGATGTTTTTAGCTTCTAATTGCTACTTAATTTGAATGTTGTGAAAAAATTGACAAATGCATATTTTGAAAAAGTCAAGCAAAAGTCAATATACCCAATTAATTGGGTCTGTTTTCCCCTCAACCCAATTAATTGGGTCGATTTGCATCACCGGTCTCCTCCCTCGCTGGGTATTGGGATGAGAGGGAGAGGAGAAAGGAGAGAGAGACAAATAATTGGGTATTGGTTTGACATCCCTAATTGCAAGTATCACATCTAAAAAGGTACAGTAATACATAAAAGAAACAACATCGAAGAGAAGGAATATATCAACAACAGTGAATGTGAAACAACGACGGAATAAATCGACTTCGTTTACTCCTCTTCACGCTTGTGAATAGCGAAGTTTCGTCCATCGCACTGGAAAAAGAGCAGACATTCTTCTACTATATTATTATCATCGTGGAACTTACCTTATTGCTGTGGTCCGAAGGAGCTTTTCGGTCCTCATACTTGAATTTCGTTCCGCAAGCGCACAATATGTAGATGCCATTCTAGGAGGGAAATACTTGAGTGCCCTATTTTCGTATACTTACAGCTTTCAGTGAGGACTGATGATAGTCACGGAGGTGTTAGATATAAGCGTAAGCAGTCTTGGGATGCCTCTAAACACGTATCAACATGCTGAAACATCATTGAAATTTACGAAAATTTCACCTCACAGAAAACACATTGAGGATTTGTGTGAACATTGTTCGTTTCTCTGTATATGAAACAAGCTTAAAATATAATAACGATAATCTTTTTAATTTTTAAAGATCAAAGATCATACCTTGTAGTCATCTACCCTCTGAATGGTCGAATCTTCTTCCCGAATCACTGTGAAATTTGCGATATCGCACTGAAAAAGATTCGTAAAGATCAATTCAAATACGTGTAATTGAAAATATTTGAAGTAATTTGTTTGAAAAATAGGTTAAGAATTTCCTCACCAACAGACTGTGATTGTATGAACGAGATTCGTATCCACATTCACTTCGAAGAACGACACCCGCCTAAAACAGACACTAACAATCACATCAAACACACACAAAATGAGGAATTGTCATCAAAAAACTGACCCGAGCGGAAGTAATGAAATGGCGTTTTTTGAGATGGTCTACCCACGAATACACATAGTGCGTGAGACGAATACACAGAGTGCGATTCAGTAGAACAATATTAGTTGAATATTTTTTAACAGAAAAATATCCCACCTCGCATTCGGGACATCCCATCACCGTTTCACTTCTCTTCCACTTACGAGCTTCCTTGCTTGCCGATTGGCCTTCATTAACTGATCTTCTCTGAACAGTTCTTGCTCGCTTCAGATTCCAATCTTGATTTCTTCTTTGGAATCGATAATTCATTCTCATTCTCTCGCATGTCCTTCATCCACTGTGAGAGTTCGTCCTCGTCAAGAATGGAATCGCGTGTATACGAGATCTAAAATATGTAAATATTCTCATTATCAAAAATATAGTAACATTTTCGATGCAAGGCGTTCCAAAGTTAATGCGATTTGAGAGGCGCATCTGTAATTGAGTATGATTAAAATACTTGAGAATCATATTCGCAATAGTTGTAAAAAAAAAGTAGGAAATAATTATTTCAAAACTCACCAAATTATCCGCACCATTTGCATTATACGAGAGCTGATATTGAAACAATGATTCGTGTTCCGGATCTTCCACTTCAACTTTCTAGTAGAAAATATGTAATTATGAAAAAAATGCATAAAATTAATGATCCCTTACCAAATTGTCGTCCATCGCTTCATTATTGAATAAATTCTGGAAATTACGAGTATTCAGTGGAGAAATCTATGCTTCTTCTTCGTTTTCAGCGAAACGGATTTAAACTACGGTTGAATCTACCTGATCTTCGAGAATCGCTTGAGGGGCGTCAAGTGGTTCTTCTTTCGGCTTCTTCAGAACTGGCTCTCCGATATTCGGGACCTACGAAACGACGCATATACATTTCTGACAAAAAACAACTAATATCTGGTCTTCATATGAGCACATCAATAATATTTATTAAAATATTGACCCATTCCGTGGTCCCAAACACCGCAAGCATTTTCTCAATTTTCTTCGCTCGATTCCTTTCCTTCAGTCCATTGAGTCAGAATCAACTGGAGCGAGAAATCCAAGCATCAGATTGCGTATCAAATCGTTTCTGAAATGGGAATGAAATAAGTTTTTTCTTCTAAAATGAAAAAAATTACCTGTCATTTTCGAGCTGTAGTGAAACAGAACGATCGAAGTTTAGAAAGGCCAGAACCTTATGAATGTACTAAAATGCGCCAAATAGAATCAACTTTGAACCGAGGAAGATCTAGGTTTCTCTACCTTATCATCAGAATCCTTCGATAACATTGAAGTCATCGCTTCGAATCCTCTGGTCACGGCGGCTATCAAAAAACCTTCCCTGTTAGCGGCCAATTCAAAGTATATGAGGTATATCTCTGAATATACAATTAGGTGATAATTGATAGAAATCCATATTTTCTCTACGATCAAACTACAGTAATTGAGACAGTTGAAACAAAATTCGTCTAATTTCAGCATACCTTTCTCTTCCATTCCTCAACAATAGCAAATGATGCTCCTAATTGATCCATTTCCTGAATTGCGAGTATGATGCCATGATTAATTCACAGCAATTGAGATAGTTCTTCTGGATGGAAAACCAGTTAGCGATAAGGAAATAGAACTGGTTCTGTGAAATTGTTTACTGTAATACAAGAACATACATTTATCAAGATTACTTCTAGAAATTAGGGGAGAAAAATAATTAATAATGCAACAACAACAAATTCCACAGAAGAACAACAAAAGAGACAAAATAAATTGAACAAGGAATAACATATAGTGCAACGACGATATTTAGAGTTCACTCAATCCTCATAACGCTTGTGAACAGTGTAGTCACGTCCATCGCCCTGAAAAATTTTGGTGAGGAAGAATAATCGATATTTAAGCATTTCAGTATTAACGAAATAGGAGAGAAAAATCACCTTCTTGTTGTGATCGTTGACTTTGAGCCCAAAAGACGCAAATTCAGCACCGCATGTACATTTCAGATAGATTCCATTCTAGAAAATAAAACAGTTTAGAAAAATTGAGTAATAATGTATAGAAAAAACCATTCTCAGAGAGGATTTGTGATGTTGATGCAAGTGCCGCATGTATCCGTATGCAGTCTTGGGGTACATCTGAATATGCCACATCCGATTATGAGATCTCCAAGATGGGAATAAGAGTATGAAAAAAAAGATCGAGAAGATTTGCGCACTCACGTCACATTGAACACACTGAGGAGTTGTGGTGGGTGTTCCCTGAATCAATTTTAAAAAAAAAGTTATTCTGAATTTTGCAAAACTAAGACTAGAAAAGGCCGACACGTATGCTTTTTATATGAAACGTACCTTATGTTTCGTGCGGATAACCGTGAAATTGGCAATATTGCACTGAAAATGTATTTTTCGATCGAAACAAACATTCAATTCAACAATTGATAAAGTTGAAACAGCAACACAGAAAAATGATAATTTTCATACTGTAAAACTGTGATGATTCGACGAAGATTCGTGTCCGCATTCACAGCGAAGAGCGACACCAGCCTAGAATCACACATTGACCGTTATTCCCGAATGATGAAAATATCACAATTTAAAAAAAACTGACAAGGATTGGAGTGGTAGAATGTTTTACACTGAGATGAACCACCCAAGCCGCAGCAGAATGTGTGGAATACTGCAAACAATCGAATTAGTCTCCAAGTACCAGTAAGAAGTTGAAAATATCTATACCTCACACTCGGGACAGTTCATCGGATTTTTACTTTTCTTAGGTCCTTGTGATTCATTATCAGCTGATTTCGCATTATCGTCTCCTTTGACTGACTTTCTCTTCAAAAATGCTATGTTTCATTACATAAGGAAAAGAAAAATACGTAATGCTGAATTTAACGAACCATATTTTTCTTCACTGCAGATTTCGATCTCGATTTCTTCGGTGTAGGTTCATATTCGTCATCAGAATCACTCACATAATCAGTATATTTCGACTTCTTGGACACATTTCTTGACGGCCTTCTTCCTTTCTCAACTTCTGTATTCTCGGCAGAATCCTGAACCGTGACGAATAAGTATGCATCGTGAATCGTCGTGAAAAATCGTGAAAAACAAATAAATGGTTAATCATAAACTAAAAAAAGAACCGCGAGCTGCGCCATATCCTCCGTGTCCTCCATCCTCAGAGAAAGACCATCGGTTGACTTCTCATCGTCCAGATTGGGATCACCAGTATTATATAACTGAAATTTGTATTGATAACACGATTCAAAATTATCACTACCTTTTGAGTGAATGGCATTTCATTGTTCATGAATTCCGACGGCTCCATCTAAAATGCAACGTTTGATTAACAAAGAATTAGAGAAAAGTATAACAACTGTAGAACAAAATCGTCGCACATTCGCGTCAAGTGGAGCATTTCCGGTAAACGAGAGCTGATCGTTGAATGGATATTCCGGATCATTCAATTTGACATTCTGAGATAAATACATAATAATAAACAAACAAAAAATGATATATCAGGTGCAGCATACCAAATCGTCTTCCACTACTTCGTCCTTAATATTGAACTTTTTCTCATCTTCTCCAAAATCCCATAAGGGAATCTATATATAATTAGTTAGAGCATCCGTCTTTTAAATATCATCACCTCATTATTATCGATAATTGCTTGACAGACATCAATCTGATCGTCTCTTGGTTCCATTAGGAGAGACTGATTGGAAGTCATACCCTGCGAGTGGCAAATTAAAGTTTCAATGTAAAGTCAAAACAAACCTCGTCTGTCTGGGTGAACATTTCTCCAATTTCCTTTACTTGATTCTTTTCTTCTGCCCATTCTGTGAGCACCAAATGGAGGGATTCGAGAAAACCGTGCATTATTTCTCGAGTGGGATCATCTCTGAAAAATTCGAACTGTCGCTTTCAGATTTGTTTCAAGAACTGACTTGGCCTTTTCGAACTGGTGTGAGAAAGACCTTTCAAAGTTGAGATATCCCAGAACTCGCTGAATTTCCTTGAATGGAAAAGGGTGATTAGAATTGATATGCCTTTAAGAGGACAGATATACTCATCGCGTTCCATAATTAATGTTGTTTGTACCATCAATTTGTAGGACTAACTTCGTAGTTTGACTCCTTGTTTATCATGACAGACATTGCTTCGAAACCTCTCGATGCAGCCGTGAATAAAGCATCTTTTCGATGAGTGGACAATTCGGAACTCTGAAAAGAAAGAAGTGCAAATTTAATCTTAAACCACTGGTATTACACACTTTTAGAAATTTAATTTCGAAAAGGTAAACCTTTCTTTTCCACTTCTCGATAACTTCCAATGAAGCTTTTAATTGCGCCATCCCTGGAATATTCATGAGTAATGAATTAAAAGGTTCAACTGCGAGAATAAATATTTGAACGGGAAATCAACCTGATTCCGACAAAGCAGATACAGCAATATAAGAACAGAAATTTATCACGATTAGAATTTCCAGTAAATGAAAAAAAGCTATGAAGACAACAACAATGAGAAACAAGAAATTTAGAGTTATTAAAGAAACATAAATTCAATTTATCCGGAATTTTAATGTAGGCTTGTTCATTCCTCGTCATATTTGTGAAGAGTAAAGTTGCGGCCATCACACTGAAAAATTACATTGTGAACAATCACCAATTAGAACCCGGTGTCGGGGACGTGTGTCGGGGACGTGCTAGAGAAGATGAGAGAGAAAGAGGATAAGAAGTGAAAGAGGCGGAGCGAAAGCCCCGAAGCTGATGAGTCTTGGAGGCAAGCAGCCTAGAGACTAGGTTGTTAGAGTCTAGCGTCTAGCAGGCGCGTTAGGATGTTGATAAAGTACTGACGTATTCCCCTCTCGTGTTTCTCGTTCTCACAGGGATGGTTGTTCGGATTGGAGACGGAGTTTAGAATGGATTGCGTCATATGCCCTTGTTATCTTCCGCATCCTATTTCACCCCCTGTAGTCATTCCGCAGGAGATTGCGCATCTCCAGATCTCTGGCCTGTTCTCGTCTATTATCTGACCCATCGCCTTCTTACTAACCACGGGATAATCATTCGGGACTAGGGACGTGACGTAACCATCTAAATCTCCGATATGGAGGTCCCTTCGGGTCGTTTTCTTATCATTCCGTCGCAGTTGACCGAGCAGTTCATCAGCAAATGTATTACTCCGTCCGATCAATCGCAACCTGGTAGAGAAAGCATGAAACTTAGTAAGAGTTACGAGAGGTAAACAGCCAACGGCGTTGTTTGTGTTGAATAGCATCAACATCAGCAAAGCAAAAGAGTGATAAGCCTTTATCACTCGGGGAATATTCATTTTCCAGGGGAACAGTAATTTCCCTTGATTTTTTTCGATTTTGATGTTTTTATGTGTGTTTTGCTTGCTTCGAGTTTAATTGGTTTGTGCGTGCAATATTGTGTGTGATTTTCAGCGCGATTTTCAGAAGTTGTCAATGGCGGTACGGAGGAATATTGCACAGGATTTGTTTTGAATAATGAGAGAGATGTAAGAGAATAATAAAAATACTAATATGAAAGAATGCAAGAATGAAAGAGAGAATAATAATACTAATAAGTGAAAGAAAAGATGAGAATATAATAATACTAATGAGATAGAAAGATCGAAAGAGATTTTGATGATACTAATAAGAGAAATAATAATAAAGAAAGGAAATAATTGTGATTTGATTTGTGAGATTTGAATGCATGCTATTGAATATGTCCGCACCGTTCCGCCTTAAAAATTGTGCCTGATCAGCACCAAAAAACGAAAAAAAAATAGAATAGTTTCATCATGTTCCGTTTCATCATTCCACCTTTCCTTGTGTAACAATCGAGCCTCTAGCAGAGGATTCAGCCTTCCCACGCAGGATAGGAATAGAGGCACAACTGTCGGAATGTTGCGAGTCTGAGTTGGGAGAAAAAGAGTTCGTGGTCTATCACAACAACTGTCAGCAAGCATGAGAGAGCAGGTGATATTTAGAGAGTCAGAAATAAGCAATGAAGTGATTGGCATCCGGAGTGTACACTGAGGACTCAGTGATTCACTCACGGAAGATAGCATCTGTTTCTTTCTATCAGTGGGATAGAAAGAAAAGCATTTTCTCTCATCATTAGTAGGGACTTAGAGACTTGAGGCTTAGTCACAAGCTGTGACTAGACTACTACTTCGTGCTTTCGTGCGTGCTAGATTTTGTATTGAGTTAGCAAGTCTTCAGAGAAAGTCTCAACGGCTCTTTTCCTTTCAACTACACAGTGACTTCAGCTTCCGACCTGCAGAGTCAAGTGACCAGTGAGTACTTCCAGCCTTTGATCAAGTTACTCAGCGAGCATCATTTTAGTAGCAACTTCTGAACAGGGTTGTCCAGTAATGGAACCAGAAGTCAACAGCATGACTAGCATGGTAGCATCTATGAAGCATACCATAGAAGCCTTGCAGGCTAAGAGCAATGCCCAAAAGTACATTGATAAGAGACTACTTGCTAGAATGCAAATAAATGGATCAGGATACTGAATTACAATCGCAAGCATTAAACGAGCTGAGTAGCAAGCTCAACACGCTAGAATTGCATCAAGCACAGGTGCAGAATCAGCCTCAATTTAATCATAACAGCAATTGTGCCCTGGAACTGCAGTTCAGTGGGCATAGAGAAAGTGGGAACTATTCATACGGAGGAAACAATTGGGAAATTCCTTCGAGAAAGCACACCCAGGCTCACAGTAGAGCTCAATTCCGAGAGAAGAATTACAGCGGAAATTATGCAAATAGAATTGGTCCTTTTATTGACAGAAGAGGAAGATTATATTTCAAGCATATGCCGTGCCAGCAAGCGATTTACTATCCCGATGGGATGCAACAGCACGTTCAGCAATCAGTCTATGCCTCGTTCTCGGGAAGTAGCAGAGGCCCAGGACCAAATCATAGAGGTCACACATCACGGAACGTAGGTCAGAGAAAACAGCAGTGAGCTGTGTAATCGCGTGAGTCAGAATGACCCACTCAAGCAGCTGGTTGTCAGTAGAGAGAAACAGCAACTAAGCAATCTTTCTGTTGTGAGCAACAATTGCTAGTATCATTAGAAGCATTAGTAAATGCTTTCCAACGATCGTGCAGTCTAGTGGACCTGGACTGTAGATGCAGCACACTCTGTGCACCCTGAATCAAGCAGATCATGATTGATCTAGAAGTAAGTACCAGCATAATTGCCATGAATCGAGAGAAGCAACTCTCAGTATTACTTCTTTGTATCAGTTGCGAATCTTTTGTGAAGATAGAGCTAGACTCGTGTTCACAAAGCAAGCATGCATAAGCAACTCTGAGGAAGTAGTAGTTCGTTCCGAGCAGGGACCAGATTCAGGTTCTACAAATCGGCAATCGGAGTCAGAACTACTACACCATCAATATTCTGAAGAATGATCACAATTGTCATCAAGATCGCATCTGTTGTACCTTCACATTACTGTTGTGATTCTGATATCATTCGTACTATTGTTCTTTGATGATTCGTCCTCACACAATAATCGCTTTCCCTCTCATTAGTCTCTTCCATCTCTCCGACGATCCTCAATTGTAAGATCGCGGACGATCTTTTTCTGATTGAATGGGGATGTCGGGGACGTGCTAGAGAAGATGAGAGAGAAAGAGGATAAGAAGTGAAAGAGGCGGAGCGAAAGCCCCGAAGCTGATGAGTATTGGAGGCAAGCAGCCTAGAGACTAGGTTGTTAGAGTCTAGCGTCTAGCAGGCGCGTTAGGATGTTGATAAAGTACTGACGTATTCCCCTCTCGTGTTTCTCGTTCTCACAGGGATGGTTGTTCGGATTGGAGACGGAGTTTAGAATGGATTGCGTCATATGCCCTTGTTATCTTCCTCATCCTATTTCACCCCCTGTAGTCATTCCGCAGGAGATTGCGCATCTCCAGATCTCTGGCCTGTTCTCGTCTATTATCTGACCCATCGCCTTCTTACTAACCACGGGATAATCATTCGGGACTAGGGACGTGACGTAACCATCTAAATCTCCGATACCGGGAAAAGTTACTTCTTAGGTAACCAAATAAAAAAAGCACCTTCTTTTTATGATCCGGCATAACACTACTGTTTCGAGACGTGAACTTGAGTCCGCACGCACATAGAAGATAGATACCATTCTAGAATAAAGATAACAAATATTGTGCATGCATTCCATAATCAGCAACCAACCGATTTCAGCGTGGAATTGTGATTATGGTAGAGGTGTTTCATGTAACCGAAGACAGTGGTCGGGTACTTCTGAATACATAAAACATTAGAAGTTCGTTTGTAAAGGCTCGGATGACTTACCATGCATTGAAGACATTGAGGAGTTGTAGATGTCTGAAAATCCAATTGTAAAAATATCCTTTGCTATTTTTACATATCACATTTACGGAGACTACACTACTATGAACTTATACACGTTAAACGGTGGCAATAACAAGAACTAACCGTACTCTTGCTGATGACCCTGAAATTAGCCAGGTTGCATTGAAAAGACCAATATCATTCACACAAACAATAGGCAATTCAAACATTAGGGAAAAAGATGTCATAAGTTTAGCTTAAAACTAACAAATACAAACTCTTATAAAAATGATTCTTATAATTTCCTCACCGTACGACTATGATGAATCGACGAACATTCGTGTCCGCATTCACAACGAAGAGTTACTCCCGCCTAGAAGAGATGCATTGGCCATTGTTCCCGAATAGCCAAAACTCAACAAGTAAAAACTGACAAGAGCGAATGTTGTAGAATGTCTCTTTCTAAGATGACACCGCAACGAATCGACTGAGTGTGTGCGAAACTGAAATAGAAAACAATTGGAGTAAAACGTCAAGAGCTATTATATACAAAAAAACCAACCTCGCATTTGGGACATTCCATAGCCGTATCACTTCTCTTCGGTCCTTTTGTTTTCGACTGATCATCACCTTTGACGAATATTCTTTTCAAAATAAGAGAAATCGGCATAGAAACGTGAGAAAGCTGGGAAATTTTTTTTTGAAATAATCGAGAACACACTAATTGCGGAATTCGGCATACCATGCCTTTCGTCACTGCTGATTCGGATCTCGGTTTCTTCGTTGGAGAAGCTGAATCTCCATCGTCATCATCCTCCATTCTCACTGACTGATCATTGAATAAATTTCCCTCTCCCTGGTTAGAATCATGGGCATCAGCCATCTGAAATTCCTAATGAAAAAGTGATATAAAGTGAAGAATACTCAGCCCACATTCGCGTCAGCCGCTGCAGTTCCTGATATCTGATCATTGATTGCGAAGGGATTATCGACTTCATTCTCCGGGTCATCCAGGTCGTCATTCTGTGTATTAGGAAAATATTTACAATTAATTAGCAATAACTGACCAGATCATCTTCCATTACTTCATCCTTGATATTGAACTTCGTTTCTTCTTCTCCGAAATCCCATGAGGAAATCTACAAATATTTTGTTGACGAATTCACTTCAAAAATGATCACCTGATTATCATCCATAATTGGTTGAGAAACGTCAATCGACTCTTCTCTCGGTTCCATTGAGACGGATGAATTGGAAATCATGTACTGTAAATACAAACAGCTATATATTTCAGATCAGAAGTAACAACAATCTTCATAGGAATAAGTGAGTAAATCTCCTGTTTCCTGTACCTGATTTCTTTGTTCTGCCCATTCCGCGAATACCAAATGAAGAGTTTCGAGAAAACCGTGCATTATTTCTCGAGTGGGATCGTCCCTAAAAGTCAAAAATAAAAATTAGTTTATTTCACATACTGCTTACTTGAATTTATCGAACTCAAGTGATAGAGAACTTTCAAAGCTGAGATATCCCAAAGCTCGTCGAATATCCTGAAAATGAGCGAATTGGATCTACTTATATATAGCAACACCCCTCATCAGTTTTTACAACATATTTAGGCCGTTTGATCAAAGAGAAAGATCGGGTAATAATGATGCTCGTTTCACTAACCTCGCGGCTCGACTCCTTGCTTATCATAACAGTCATTGCATCGAATCCCTTTGTTGTTGCAGTGAATAACGCATCTTTCTTCTGAGTAGACAACTCGGAACTCTGGAAAAATACAATCATTGAAGCATTCGTCAACTACTAGGGTTGCAGGATCGGTTTCGGTATTACGCCCCTCTCTTCCCTTCCTCGCCCCTCTCGATCGGCATTACCGCGCGAGACTGGCGATATGCAAAGAGGGTGCGGTAATGCCGCGAGAGAGGGAGGAGCGAGGTCATTACCGCACCATTACCGCAAGCTTGCGGTAATGGTGCGGTAATGGCGGCCCCTCGCTTCCCTCTCTCGCTATTCTCTTACCCGGCGCGGCTAGAGAGCACGGGTTAGAGATAGGAAAGCCCCTCCCTATCTCCTCTGTCCTCTCCTTTCTCGGTGAACAATGAAAGTGAAACAGCAACTGATTAAGAACCGTTTGTCTCTTAACATTAGACTACTTCTTCAATTGTTGGTGAGGGCTCCTCTCTAGCAGTGTTCTTGAAATAACCTTCCCATCAATATTTTCCCCCGTAAAGAAAAAATAAAAAAAATTCTGATGATATGTCAGCAGCCTATAAACATACCCTTATGGTCTGGGTTCAGTTCTTATCGAAAAGTATAAACGGGTTGAGCAATGTTCTATCTGATAGGGCAATGTGAGCGAGGTGAGGACGAGAGAAAGGCGAGGGAGGGGAGGGGTTGGAAGAGGGGCCGCCATTACCGCAAGCTTGTGGTAATGGTGCGGTAATGACCTCTCTCCTCCCTCTCTCGCGTCATTACCGCACCCTCTTTGCATATCGCCAGTCTCGCGCCGTAATACCGAAACCGAAACCGAACCGGCAACCCTATCAACTACTGAAAAATTTAGAAGCCAAACCTTTCTCTTCCATTTCTCAATAATCGCCAATGACGCATTCAGTTGCGCCATGCCTGGATATTAACTATCAGAAAGAAGGCTAACAAGGCTTGTAAGCGTTGTGAAATATCCGATCAGGAAATAAACCTGATTTCTTTCCAGATCGCATTTATAGGAATACAAGATCAAAAATTTATCATGACTTCTTCTGGTAAGGTAACTGCAAAATAGCACAAATCGGACGATTGGACAAAATATAAAAACAAGAAAATTGAACAAAGCGCAATTCAAATTAAATAAATATTCTCCACGAAATCTTCGCTTTGTTCATTCCTCGTCAAGTTTGGTAGCAGTGGAATCACGGCCGTCGCACTGATCCTTCACGCAGATAATCGTGAAACTGGCGCTAATGCACTGAAAATGCGATATTATTAGACCGAAAAAAATAGGAAAATTTCAATTACTAGTCAATAACGAACTGCACTGAGTTACGCGAGTGCATGCATTAATGACTAGTTCTTTCTCACCTCACGACTATGCTTGTCCGATTGACTCTCGTCTCCACATTCACAACGAGAGCTAAGAGTGAGACCGGCCTGGGAAAAACCCATTAATATATCCTAACATTCATTTCACAGTTAAAAACAAGCAAAAACTTACCAGCACGGGAGTGGTAGGATGATCCCTAGCGAGATGTTTCAACCATGAATCGACTGAATATGTGCAATACTGCAATGAAATTGAAATATAGTAACAATCAGAAGTTCAAACTCAAACATACCTCACACTTGGGACATTTCATAGCCGTATCACTTCTCTTCGATTCATGAGGTTCATTGTTTGCTGATTCTAACTGATCGGCTTCTGTGCCGGAACTTCTCTTCTGAAGATACAGAAAAAATGAGCTAGAGGAAACCTATGATCCATCAAAGAAGTCGGTGTGGAGCACAACGTACGGCATCATTATTCACTGCAGATTCGGGTCTCAATTTCTTCGTTACAGGAGCTGAATGATCTTCAAAATTCTCCATTCTTGCTGAGCTCTCCTTGAATGAAGCATCCTTACGGTCATGAGACATCTGAAATTACATTTAACCCCTGATTAGTGTATAAAACTGACCGCATTGTTCCTTTTGATAATAGTGTAATTTGCAAGATAGCACTGAAAATAAATATTTTATTGGCAAAGGCAATAGTAATTGCAATGAGGAGGTACTACTACAGTGCTGCATTGAAATTACCAGGAAATACCGGATATATTATTTTAATATTCTTACCGTACGATAATGGTACTTATTCGAGAAACACTCGTGCCCGCATTCACAGCGAAGAACGAGACCGGCCTTGAAATATATCAAAAATATAACTTCCAAATTGAGATCGATAGTTCTTCCTCATTCATAACTTGCGAAACTAACCAGAACGGGAGTTGTGGAATGTGCCATTCTAAGGTGATGCCGCCACGCATCGACAGAGTGCGTGCGATACTAAAACACATCGAAACCGATTGAAAAGCGCATTCAATACACAAACTTCGCATTCGGAACAGTCCAGAGCCGTGGCATTTCTCTTCGTAACTCGTGATTCTTTGTCAGTTGATTTTGATTTGTCGTCTTCTTTGGCGGGTTTGCTCTTCTAAACAAGCAATTTTGTAACGAAAATGTGAGAAAGTTATGTTTATTTAGAATATTTTGAAAAGAAAAAGAACAAATGATGAAATCAACATACGATATCTTTCCTCACTGCAGATTCCGATCTAGATTTCTTTTTTCGAGATACTGAATCTACATCAGAATCCATTCTGATTGAACGATCATTGAGTGACTCCTCTTCCTCCTTTTCCTCATCCAGATTGGGATCTCCAACAACAAAGACCTGAAATTCTCACGATCATATGGAAATTTTAATATGTATGCAAAATAAATTGTAATAATAAATGTAATATGTATACCTTGTCGTTATAAGTAGTGTCACCGTTTGCGAAATCCAAAGGTGGCATCTGTAATCATTCGCTTTGTTCCGAAGGAATTGAGACTACAATCAGCGTGTAACTCACATTCACGTCAGCCGGACCATTCCCAGTAACAGAAAATTGGCCGTTGAATTGGTTCTCCACTTCATTCTCCGGATCATTCATGCCGACATTCTGAGATGAGTTAATGCAAATATTGATCAAAATGTTAAAAAAATAAATCCACTGACCGGATCATCTTCCATAACTTCTTCCTTAATATTGAATTTTATTTCTGTTTCTCCGACATCCCATGAAGGAATCTACAAATATTTTGCTGACGATTCCTGTCTGGAAAAAAACATCATCACTTGATTATTATCGACAATTGCTTGAGATTCGTCAATCGTCTCTTCTCTCGGTTCCATTGGAACGAACGAATTAGTAATCGCGTTCTGTAAGTAATAACAGTAAATTGTTTCCCTTCCTATTTTTAACAACAAACCTTATCTCCCTGATGGAGAATATCTTCAACTTCCTTAGCTTGTTTCTTGTCTTCTGCCCATCTCGTGCAAACCAAGTGAAGAGATTCGAGAAAACCGTGCATTATTTCTCGAGTGGGATAATCTCTGAATATTAAATTGCCAGATTCCTTATACTTTTTAAGATTCACTTGAGTTTATCGAACTCGAGCGAGAAAGAAGCATCAAATTTGAGATATCCCAGAGCATGTTGAATCTCCTTAATGTGCATTTATTATTATCTAGCCCTCATGATACCAACACGTATTACTCACTTGTTGTGATTGAAATAAAAATGGCATAATCATTGACACAAACCTCGTAGTTAGACTCCTTGTTCATCATAACAGCCATTGCGTTGAAACCTTTTGAAGCAGCAGTGAATAAAGAATCTTTCCTTTGAGTAGATAACTCGGAGCTCTGATAAGCTAACGCCATTGAAACTATAGTTACCGAGATACAGTAGCGCCGGAAAGCATTGGGACTAGGGCTCTCTTCTTGGAAAATTTTCCGGAATTCCAATAGCGGTAACAAAGGATTTTCTCTCCCTATCATTTTCCAATAAGAATTCGAGAGTTTATTGGATTTTTCCAATAAGGAATGGTCGATCATTCCGAAAGAGGAAACAAGGGGAGACGGTCGGCCATTCCTTATTGGAAATCCAATAAGGAATGGTTTTCCAATAAGAATCATTTTCCAATAAGAGGCTGCGCAGTTCTGAGTCGCCATTGGAAAATGAGAGGGAGAGAGTCGATCTTCCAATAGCGATTTTTTTCCAATAAGAGAACCCTAATTGGGACACTTTTTCGTTCGCCTATATCTTTTGAACCAGAGGAGATATCGAATTGAATATTTTTCCATTACACAGCTAGTCTATAGAAGAGCACGATGCTTGTATTTCGAGCTTTGGCAAATGTTGCGTTATTACATAGTGATGATGTAATTGAGCAATACTTTTTCGGAAATTAATTATTCTTTGGTGGATTTTCTCCGACTCACCAAACTTTTTGTGCACAGAGACCAAGGACTACCCAGAAAAAAGTTTCAGGTTGCTGCGACCACTCTCGGTGGCTGCAGAAATTCAGCAAAATTGAGCTCGAAAATTCATAACTCTGTCTCTAGCGATGCTAGAACCTTGCTCTAGGGCTTAAAATGTTTCTAATGAGGAGTGTTGATGACTCAGAGAATATGGCCCAATTGGGCCACCATTTGCCTTTGGGCATCTCAAAAGTCACTTTTTCACATAGCCATATTTTGAGGGTTGGCAACTTCAAGTGTGATTTTCGCAAAAAGCATGGTTCCGGTGCAGGAGGATCCCAATGCCGCTGAACTCTTGATCCCCAACTTTTTAGACCATTGCGACATCTCTCCGCCTAGTGGCAATCGAATTACGAAAGCATACTGGCTGACAAATTTTTAGGCTCAGCCATTTTATTATGAGCCCGTTTGCGTAAGAGTCGGACAACTGTGCCATGGATTGGCACAGCGAAAAAGTTGAAGTATGAATTGAGTATGGTTTTCGATGAGCCTTGGGGTGCTCGAAAACATAATCGGTATCCCGTTGTTCAAAAATCGATTTTAAGGTAGTTATGCTAATTACCAAATTAGGCTGTTAAAGCCTTTTTACAGGCTAACTCAACAACGGAAAGAGCTATCAAAAAAGTTTTCAGAGTGACC